>OY986439.1:141798363-142330863 GCA_963920525.1 Dichetophora obliterata
TGCAGGAATAACAAACTCAGACATGGTGGAGTACAGGTGCTTCCTTATTGGGCTGTCGAAGGCGGCTTTGTAGTCGAAAAAAAGATGGTGGATGTCGACTTGTTTTTCTTGGGTCTTCTCCAAGATTTGTCGTAGCGTGAAAATCTGGTCGATGGTGGACTTTCCAGGTCTGAAGCCACACTGATAAGGTCCGATCAGTTCGTTTACAATGGGCTTCAATCTTTCACATAAAACGCTCGACAGGACCTTATATGCGATATTAAGAAGGCTTATCCCACGGTAATTGGCACAGATAGTGGGATCGCTTTTCTTGTGGATTGTGCAGAGCACACTGAGATTCCAATCGTTCGGAATGCATTCTTCCGACCATATTCTGCAAAGAAGCTCGCGAATGCATTTAAGTAGAGCTTCGCCTCCGTTCTTAAACAGCTCAGCAGGTAAGCCATCAGCTCCCGCGGTTTTGTTATTTTTAAGCCGAGCTATAGCTGTCAGAACTTCATCATAGTCGGGCAGCGGAACCTCGACGCTGTCATCCGAAATTGGGGTCTCCGGAATATCATCTCTATTGGCGGGATTGTATTCAGCGTCGCCATTTAGAAGCTTAGAGAAGTGTTCCCTCCATAACGTCAATGTACTCTGGACATCTGTCACTAGATTCCCGTTTTCATCCTTGCAGGAAGAGGCCCCGGATTTAAAACCATCGGCAAGGCGTCTTATTTTTTCGAAAAATTTTCGGGCCTCATTCCTATCATCAAACATCTCAATCTTCTCCTGCTAGCGCTTTTCTGCATCTTTTTTTCGCCTGAAAATTCGTCTCTTTCCTCCTCTTTTCTTTATATCGCTCCTTAGCAGCGCGCGTTACAACCGACTGCAGGGTGGCTTTGTAGGCGGCGTCTTTCTCTGCAGTGGCGTCGCGACACTCCTGGTCGTACCACTGGTTTCGGCGAGGGCGGTGGCAGCCAATCACCTCTTCAGCAGCCGCAAGCATTGGTTAACTCGTATCCGTTTTTAGTAGATAAGAGACAAACAAGCGAAGAACATTTTAGCACAATAGAAGATCATAACGGTCAAAGAGGGCGCCAGTTCGGAAGCAAGTTCATAGCCACATTTCGCTAATACAAATTAAATAAATAGTGTAAATCTTGATTACATTTGAAAAACCTTAACATAAAGAAAAGTTCTAAAACAAATTGTTTCAATTAGTAAGGAATATAAAACCAAGCTTAACCCATTTTTGGCCGCTACTAGTTCCATTTGAGCTAGAAACTTTAAATTTCACATTTAGTCTGCTGTCAACTGATGAGAAAAAATGTAAACTAGCATATTTGGAAAAGCTTCTCGTTTTCCGGAAAATAAATGTTGTTTTTGCGCATTATGAATTTTCATGGTTCATGGTTATGCAAATACTTAAAATACCCTTTCACTTCGTGTGAGGTGTATATACAAAAGCTGCGATGATGGAGTGTATAACTTAGCTCAGTAAACTTATGAATGAAACCCGCCATACAGAGAAACAACTGAACAAAAAGATATATATAAATAAATGTTTATTTTAACTATAATTTGTAGTTTAAGTTCTTTGTATTGTTCCTTAAAAATACAGGGCGCATAGCATAAGAATGCATTACTTCATGGGTGTGGTAGGTCCTATCGAGGGTATGCAGTTTTTTTTTAAGAAAAAAATATCAAAGAACCAAGGCATGCGCCTTATACAAACAAGGTTTGATCTTTGACCTGAAAAGAAAAGATAGATTATTTAGATTATTGATTGGAACCATAAATTATTGATTAGGCGAAACAGCAGTGAAAGACAATTTTAATTGCTTTTAACCGAGGCTAGTGTTATGCCTTAACCTCGGCAAGCATTTCTAGCCCTTAGTTGTTCCTGTCCATTAATTCCACAATTTAGCTGTGGATTTTTTGTTTTCCATAATTCTTAAATGTGCAGGAAAGACTTAGAAAAGTGAAAGAACCATGCCCGGAGCCCTGATTCGAACCAGGGACTTTTGGGTTGATAGTCTAGCGCACTCTCCACTAGACTATAAAGGCCGACGACCAGTCTTATGCTGGTCTTGATTACATTTGTTAATTTCGAATTCGCATATTAAGCAATTCTAATTTTTTCAATTTCTTTTTTAATTTTAAATTATTTTTCATTGGGAATTTCTTAACTGCAATTTGTTCCAATCTCTTTTTTTAAAACGTCAGAACTAGTTACGGTTTTCTTTTGATTATATTTATTGGAAAAAGTTGTTTAACCAACCGGTGTTAATGCCACTAATAATACAGTCACTGTCATCGCCATCGCAAAAAGCACTAACATCCTCTTACTAGCACTTTTGGCACTGCTACCTGAGTCATTATTAGCTCTATCCACGCCAGCTCCACTTATGCAGCAGCACCCCGACCTCCTCCTTCAGCACCACTTCTTGCAGCACCACCACTTCCTGCAGCTGCATTACAACGTGCACCACCGTCACCTGCACCCTTTATAGCACCACTGTAATGCGCATCGCTATCAAATGGAGCATCGTCATCCTCAAAATCCAGAGGCAATAATTCCTGTATGGCGTAATCCAGTTCATCTGGTTCCTTTGGCTCAGGGCCGCCACCAGTTGCAGAGACTGCTCTTTTGAGAGACGAAATATTTGTGCGTACTGACGTCTTTATCCTGTTTCACTGCGCCTTTAACTTGGGAATGGATGAATCGACTCCATTGCATTTCATTTCCTTTGCAATATGATTCCAAGCGTCATTTTTCTTTGCAATCATTTGCATGTTGTTGGCTTTTGAGTCCACAATCTCAACAATTAGAGTGATGACCTCCTTGAGGAATTCCTTTACCTCCCATGTCCAGTTGCGATCTCTTCCTCGTTTCTATAAATAAACTAAATAAACAGTAATTAACCTGGAAAAAATACATTTGAATATTCCATAGCGTATAAAATATTAAAAATCAGCTCTCAAAACCGCACATTCAGTGACAGATTTATAGACCAATTCACAATAGCTGCAATGAAACCAAAATTTGTTGAATTTGCATTATTACTACGAAACCTTACAAGCAACTTAGAAGTTACCTCACTAAATTCGAATTATGGAGTGACTTTTCAGTTTCTATTACTAAGGGCCTAAGAAATTTTATTTTAAAAGAATTCCATTCAAACAATAAGAAAATAGTTTATGAGCAACTGTAACTTTGTCTTCTTCTTCTTCCTGAATTTGAACTGTTAAACTGAATTTTCGTTGTTGAAATATTTTGCATTTATGGATTTGTTATCATGTACATATTTTATTTCTGATATAAGTTCAAGTGATTCAAGCGAAGAACTGAAAAAATGCCTTGTTAGAGAAAGAAATATTATATGGCAAAGTTCGAACATATTTAACCTGCCAGATAACAAGTTTTATATTTTGGGTCATGATATTCGTCATTGACATTTTATTTTCCAACAGGTTTCAAAGTTATTTTCGAATGAATAAAGTAGCATTCAAATATGTGCTAAATCCTTTTGCTAAGCTTGGATTCTTCTCCACCTCTCGAACTAAATATTCAAACTGCAGTTTTTTTGGTTATTTTTAATTTTTAAAATTTCGAATTAAAATAATGCCAAAATTAACAAATAAATAAAAGAACGAAATAATAACCAAAAACCGCAACACTTCGCTTCAAGTCCTCGCAACTCGTGCAGGAAAAACACGACTCAACTCGACACGTTTTTTCGAAACGACTTAGCGAGTATCGCAATACCGTCATCATATAGTAGGGTTGATGATGATTTTTAATATGTGAGGAGTGCGTATATAAAAATTTATTACAAAATGTTTACAACAAAATGTTATAGCTAAAAATACACGTTTTCCGGATATAGAACAGAACGAATGGAATTTAGTTGTGAAGTCAGTCTGTTGTTTATTCAGAATAGAATGAATTAAAAAACAAAATTGGACCAGAAAGAGCACATTTGTATGTGCTTTTGATCAGCTGATAAGTTCACTGAAATAGACAAAAAAAAATTTCAAAATCTTTATATTTCCTTAATATAATTTTGTATATAATATTAATGTTTAATAATATAGCATAAAAATATTTTTAATAATTCTAAAAAAATAATATTTTTTAGAATTATATATAAGCTTAATGCCAATTAAGTTCATGAAGCAACAGGTTGCAACAACAATAAGTTCTATGCAGAACAAACCACCAAGCAGACTAGACAGCTGTTTCGTTGATAGCTATATCAACTCATCAGTAGTCTTCTGTGGCTTCTGCAGTACCATCCACTTTGATAAGCTTATACTAACACCTTCTGTTAAATTAAAACAGAATTATGTGCTGTATGTCGCAGAATCAATGCAGTCGCTTTTTTGAACCTTTGCTTTTGCAAAGTAGTAGAAAAACATTGCTTTGAAAGGCGACATACAGCACATAATTCTGTTTTAATTTAACAGAAGGTGTTAGTATAAGCTTATCAAAGTGGATGGTACTGCAGAAGCCACAGAAGACTACTGATGAGTTGATGTAGCTATCAACGAAACAGTTGTCTAGTCTGCTTGGTGGTTTGTTCTGCAAAGAACTTATTGTTGTTGCAACCTGTTGCTTCATTAACTTAATTGGCATTAAGCTTATATATAATTCAAAAAAATATTATTTTTTTAGAATTATTAAAAATAATATTGTAATTAAAATATGCCATCATTAACTTTTCATATAGCATAAAATTTATTTTAATAGCGACGGCTGTTAAAATATGAATACCCAAAATGAATAAAGAAATATACACATCTTGTATGTACTTCCACCATATACATTGTGATTTGGGGATTTTTTTTTTTTGGTTTGACAGACGCACGACCTGCTAATGCCCATATTACACGATGCTCGTTTGCTCGGCGTGCACATGGCCGTGCAATATGGTTGTTGTATTCTCCAAAATTTTTGACAGTTTCGCATTGGAAGCAACAGCAAAATTATCTGCTCGACGAGCAAGCGAGCATCGTATAATATGGGCATAACGCGACATTATGATTTCAAAATTATAAGGTCGGGCGCTTTGACAGTTCATTCCGTAAAGTTGACCAAAGCACGATAAACTCGCGACCAACCTAACGCGCCTTTGCGATTTGGGTTTTAAGCCTCCAAATTGCAGTGTGAAATTTTTTTATGCAAATGATGATGGACGCTTGATAGAAAAATTACATTTTAGATTGTTTGACGTTTGCAGTGCCGCAAAATTGGCCACTATCGAATATTCGCGCATCATGATGCATTTCGGAACAGACCCAAAGTTTGCTGCTGTTGACTAGCTATGGGTCTGTTTGGAAATGCATCATGATTGGTTTCCGACCAAAACCGGAATTTTGGCCAAAATCGAATATTCGGCCATTTTATAATATTCAGCCGAGACCAAAACTGGTTATTAATATGAAAATTTAAGTTTTTACAAATAATTTGTTTTTATTGAAAGGAAACAAAAGTACTTCATATACATAAGAAAAAATTTAATATAAAAAATAGGTATTATTTGAATATTGTTATAATAATTTTGTTGATTTTGTATGATTTAAATACAAGTTTATAATAATTAATTGAAGTTTACTATAATAACAAGAGATAATTTTTTATTTTATTTTTTATTACACACTTCTGTTCACACTCAAAATAACATGCACCTAAAATGTAAATTTTTATAGAACTACAAAATAAAGTATTTTTGGTTTTTTAATGTTTAGTATTATAAAAATAGAAATATTTCGTTTTATTTTCCTTTATTCCACACACACAGAATTCGTTTGGAAGTTTAATCATCATTTTTTGGCTTCAGTACCTATAAAACTTTTACGTTAATTGAAATAGAGATGATTAAATGGAAAATGATAGTATCGAGCGCATAAAATTAACCAAAATGTTTTGCGTTAACACAATAAATCAAATTATAGACGAATTCATTTTTGTTTTGTACAATGCGTTGTAAATATTTTTATTAAACCAAACTTATATATTTGAATTAAATGACTGTTAAGGCTAGTTTCGGCCGCAATATGGCTGAAACCGAAACTGACAAAAAGGGCCGAAACCGAATATTTGGTCGGCCAATAATAATGATGCGCAAACTGCTTTTTCAACACAAGCAAAATGTTCGAAAAAAGGCTAATTTTGCAGCAATGAAAACGTCAAACATTCTAAAATGTAATTTTTCTATCAAGCGTCACTCATCATACGCAAGTTGGACATTCATTTCCAAACAGACCCTATGTTTAAGTCGTTGCTTGTTTCTTAACTTTTCTTGGATACATTAAATTTATTCGCGAAGTTTATTGGAATATTTTGTTTGCTGCGGTTGACTAGCTATGTTTAAGTCGTTTATTATTTTTTCACTTTTCTTTGATTCATTGCATAAGCAGCCAATTTTGACAACTTCCGATCGCCACTCGTGAGAAAAAAGGCAGTTGACGCTACTACCTTGTCAATTATTATACCATGCACAAGAGTTGCTCAAAGCAACCCATGATGTAATTATAATAAGGTGTTTTCATTATGAATATCTAAAAAAAAATAGGCTGCCTTATTTTGACATTTAATTTGAAATTTTTTATATGAAACCCTTTCAATTATCAAAATAAGGCAGAATGTCACAAAAAATGTCATGGGATGAGAACACTTTATAATTCTTACACCATGATGCAACTGATCATGGGCCGAATTACAGCATCCGTGATCGAGCAAAATTGTACAAGATTGATAGGCACTTGTCTCGTCGTGCCCTTCGTAATTTTACTCGATCACGGATACTATAATTCGGCCCCTGTTTCTGATTAGCTAAACATGTTTACAACATGTAGCTCAACATGTTTACACCATGTTGCTACTCAACGTAGTAAATGCTTAAGCTGATACTGATCGAAGATTCAACCAGCCCGATTCTGAATAACTATTGCCGGGGAATCGAAAAAGGGAGTTTTAATTTTTAGGATAAAGTTCAGGAACGTTTTGGAAATTTTTAATGCAAATTTGTTCATCAACCGTCAATATTAATGAGAAAAGAATGTGATGTCTTTATCTATCTTAAAAATGAAAACTCCCTTTTCCGAAATCCCGGGAAAAATTATTCAGAATCCAGAATTGAGTAAATTTTTACTTGCTGAACGCACACATCCAGGCCGGTTCCTATGGCCTTATTTTGTAAAACGAACGCAGTCACTTGCGTTAGATTTTCTTACTTGGCAATATATTTTAAAGGAAAATTTTGGCAATATGAAAAATCGACCAATGAAAAATCGCAAAAAATAAAATTAAAAATCGCCCAAAAAAATGAAAAATCACCCAAAACTTTTTTAAAGAAAATGAAAAATCACCCAAATGAAATATGACCCAAAAAATTATATGAAAAATCACCCAAAAAATGAAAAATGACCCCATTTTACAATAATGTTTCAAAATCAAAAAATTGCCTATTAAAAAGATAATTATATCCAGAAGTACTGTATACAGCGAAGCCGGTGTTGAACTTATTGAGGGTTGTAATCCCTAAGCAGCGGCCGAAGGCCGCCTATTAAAAAGATAATTATTTCTAGAAGTACTGTAGAAAGCGAAGCCGGTGTTAGACTTACTGAGGATTGTAATCCCTCAGCAGCGGCCGAAGGCCGCCTACTAAGAAAATAATTATATCCAGAAGTACTGTAGAAAGCGAAGCCGGTGTTGAACTTACTTAAGGTTGTAGTCCCTAAGTAGCCAATCTATTAAAAAGAGAAAACTAAATACATTTAGTTTAATTTTTAAGTTAGTTTATAATTTCATTTATAAAAAATGAAAAATTGCCCAAAAAAATTAAAAATTACCCAAAAGTAAAATCGCCCAAAAAAAGAAAAATGAAAAATCGCACAAAAAAAAAATTAAAAATCGCCAAAAAAATATATTAAAAATCACTCAAGGTTTTGTATGAAGAAATTTTGGGCGATTTTTCATTGGGCGATTTTTCATAGTGCCGAAAATTTTAGTGAGAGAGAGAGGGTTTGTTCTAACTTATATGGAAATGGAATTGCAGACGAAAAATCCCAAATGAGGTGATTGCGTGCGTTTTACAAAATAAGGCCATTGATGATTTCCCCGGAGAATCGAAAAAGGGAGTTTTCATTTCTGTTTGGATATATATATATATCATATGTTTGTTGTCCATTTATTGTTTAATAAATTAATAGTACACATAAGCACTTATTTATATTTCAATATCTCTATACTGAAGCCATGTTTATCATTACAAAGGAAAATACAAACATAACAAACAATAAAGGCAATGCATCCAAAACTGCATGGTTAGCAGAACAAACTTAACGCTTAATCCAAGGCCAGTGCAATGTGCCTAAAACGATTACACTGCATAATATTTCGACAATGAACTTACTAGCATTCAAGGCTAAGTAGCAATCCATTGAACTTATGTTGTCAGCATTTTGCCTTTATGTTTTTTATATTTGTAATTTCTAAATATTAAATTTTAGCTATAAATAGTTAACAAAATCAATAAACTTCTGAGTACAATTATCAATATTGAAAATACACGTTGTGTTATTATTAACTCCAATCCCAGTATATTTGGTTAATGCACCAAATATACACTGAATAGAACACGGCTCAAGTGCCTAGTCTAAAATATAAAATATAGTATAAAAGCATAATTTCTAAGATAGCAGATAAAACATCACAATTTTTTTGTTTACTTTCATGAATATTGACGGTTGATGAACAAATTTGCATTAAAAATTTCCAAAAAGTTCTTGATCTTTATCTTAAAATGAAAACTCCCTTTTCCGATTCCGCAGGAAAAATTATTCAGAATTGGGCTGATTATCTTCGTGGCATTCTTCGAAACACAAATGTCAAAATAAAAGCTAATGCTGCCTTATAACCAGCATGAACGCACTTTGAAAAAGCATGTTCGAAAATGCAAAAAGCAGCGTTTTTTATGAGCATGACCAGACCATGGTATAAAACAAAAGTTGCAGACCATTTTCCAAAAAAACTATATTTTTGAACACTGTATGGCATAAGAAAATGTGTTTTCTTAGAATTTTATTGTGCTATAAAATACAAATTATTCTAATCGACATTAGCCTATGCATACACTTAACTCTAGCTACATATCGTCATATGAAATAAAAAAAAGCAAACATTTAAAAAATTGTACAGGAGAAGCAAAAAACTTTCTAGAATTCTCAAGCACTTGCACTGAGGGCTTCTAGAATTTTGTTAACAAAACCGTTGTTTTTAGTTGTAGGAGTGTAAAATTTGGAAGAACATGTATTTTGACACGGATACGCATAATAATCAATACAAAAATAGATTTTGAATTTGTGGTAACTTATGGCTTTTTTATTTCATAAAACGATATGGTATTATGCTCACAATTTGTAGTTTTTAATGAATCTTATGTTACTTCTTTAACCCTGTTGAGAGCCATTGAATCATATGCAATTAAATATTTCGAATTGATTTCCACTTCCGAAGAAGCAAACACGAAGACGTTAAACCGCAGGAAAAGTTACTGAAAGAGCTTATGTTTATGTTTCTGCTAGGAATATCGATTTTGTCCTTAATTATCTTCGAACGTAAATTTATTAACATATGAATGTCTAAAAATATTTAAAAAATTTACTTTATAGGATTCTGGAATCTCTTCTGGCGCCCTATATATAACTGTACCATTGATATATAACATATTGGCTGCATGCTCTTCAGGTAGTGTTATTTTCTGGTAAGAAAAACTTGCTTCTCTTTCCATACGCTTAACAATTTCCTGACAGATATCGCTGGTACTTATACTAAGAACATCTGGACCAGCCATTGTAACAAAATATTTCAAACGTTTATTCCCAGGAACCTGTGGGATTAAAGGAATGTTTGATAATAATGTAGAATATAATCTAATTAGAAAAAATACCTTTATAGGGGTACATGGATATTCTGGAAAAGCCATGGCGACAGCTCTGGCACCGTCTTCATTAGTATATCTTGAAATGCCGATGAAAAATTCTCGACCTTAAAGAAAAACAAGTATTTTTTTAAATGTTTAGGAAATAAACGTACTTGAAATAACCGGTAAATAAGACATCCCCACCATCAAGTTGGGCATTTGGGTTTTCTATTTCAATAACTGGAATATCCAACTCTTTTCTTAACATAATTTTCATGCTGTCATCCTGAAATTTTTAAATAATTGTAGCAAAAAGTTATCTAGCTTATGCGATTTTATGTAATTTATTTTTATGAATTCAACACATTGCATATAAAGTCGAACTTTCCAAAAACTAATTTTGGTACAACGAAACTCTTCCTACTACGAATTGGTTTCTAGAACAATTTTTTTTTTGTTCTTATTTCGGTCGGCATATTGGGCAACATGTTGGACATGTATTTTTTTTTTGAATATGTATGTGTTCCAGAATCATATCCAAGGGGTATTTTTGGGGTTCGAACCCACCTCTATAAGCTTCCAAGGTATGAAATAAAACAATCCAAAAAGGCCGAATAAAGAAATTTTAAAAAAGTCGTAGTGTTTAAAAATGTATTTTTTAGAGCCAAAATTCCACCATTTCCAAATTGAAGCAATGAAAAATTGTTTTCCCATAGT
Source organism: Dichetophora obliterata (assembly GCA_963920525.1). NCBI lineage: Eukaryota > Metazoa > Arthropoda > Insecta > Diptera > Sciomyzidae > Dichetophora > Dichetophora obliterata. Next base: position 141,808,992 of record OY986439.1, read on the forward strand.
ATCGAATGTAAATTCAATTTTAATATGATGACCATCTATATCTAGTTATGAACTAGGGAGTCCAATCCCGGAAGCTTTTCTCGATCGCGGGATTAGTTCGGGATTGAAAATTTTAAGAAGTAAATAATTCAAAATGTAAAAAATTTAAATTAATTCATTTATAAAGTAACAAAACCAAAACACATAAAGGATATTCACAATTGCGTTGTTTTCAGTGTAGTTAAAAAACCCCTTGGTGTTATACCACACTTTACCGAGCGGTTTTTATATTTTTTCGTGCTTTACATGACATCTCTAAAACCCAAAAGTGTGGTAATTTTAAGTAGCCCAATGATATGTTTAACGAACGTGGTTTTTAAAGTTCCATAAACGACTGATCAGTTTCCAGTTATTTTCTAATTGGAAAAATTAAAGTAGCTAAAATTGGAAGTTAAACTTTTTTATGCCATATATTAATAATACATATCAAATTTATTTATTTATTTATTGTTCATGTGTAATTCAAAAAGCCATCAAGGCCAATAAACAAATTACAAGTATATAATTATGTAGAGCGAGAAAAAGAAAAAAAATAAAAAACTTAAAAACTAAGGAATGGATATGCATTATAGTACTTAAAATGAAGTATTTTAATTGATTATAATTATTAAAAAATTATATATATAATAAAAAAATACATATATGTAAAAAAAAATAAACAAATTGAAAATGCTCTGGAAAAAAAAAATTAAAATAAAAATATACAAAAAAAGTTATTAAGTGAAAAATAAAAAATGATTGATGAAATGATTGATCCATGCCACACTAACCTTCATTTAATGAAAAAAGTTATGCAAGAAAAGTAGATAGTTAGATAGATTGGTACACCCATAGCACCACGTGATAACATAACACGGCTAGTACTAGTGCAAATCACATAGAAAGGCCAATAGTTTAATTTTGAACGCAGCATGAGATCCAGCAAAGGACTTCAAACTTGGAGGTAAGCAATTCCAGCATCTAGCGACTCGGATATGGAACGATCGCTCATACAATGCTGAAGAGATTCTAGGGAATAAGATTTGTGGATTTCTATTAGATCGGGAAAAAGAGAAGTTATTAATTAAAAAAGAGGGGCACTGATTTTTGATAATTTTAAAAAAAGAGGACAATAATTTCCATTTTAAAAAATTGGAAAAAGAACAACCCAGAAACTGAGTTGTAAAAGAAGAGATGTGATCTCGAGATCCTCGATTGTAAAGAAATCTAACCGATCTATTGACTAAAATTCTAATTCTTCTTAAGTTGTAAGCAAGGGTACCGGTGAAAAATTGGATAGTTAATTTATTTGCATAGTAACAAAAAGCTATAGTGCCCAAAAGGGTGCCCATATTGTGATTTTCTGTGACAAAAAAAAACCATACTACTATACCACACAATTGTGAATACCCTTATTGTTAATAAACACAAAAAACAAAAATATTAATGACTAGCACATTGTATTAATTTAACACTTTTAGTGGATTTGCCCAATATATTGGACACGTCAGACAATAATTTTAATATGTTTTTTTTTGCAAAGCTTTTTTTAAATCAAATCGTTTGGTTCTATGAAAAAAAGATGAACATGATAAAAATAAATTTAGAGATATATTTGACATTAAAGTCAGTTGGATTTTTGTTTTTGTGGCGGAGAAAAGTAAAACAAAAATTTGTTTGGCGTATTTTATAAGAAAAAATTAACCCTACGAAGATCAAATTTATGTGTTTTTATCTTTTTATGGCTTTAATGATAAGAATATTAATAGGGTTTAAAAAAAAAGATCTAAAGGTTTGAGAAACAGTTAAAGGATTAAAAAAAACTTTGTGCCGAACAGGAGCAAAACAAGTTTTTCTTTGTACAAGCTTGTAAAACGAAAGTAACGCAGGTTAAAATGAAAGGTATGTTTTTCCATCTTTTAAGGAGCTAAATGATAGGATTACCTCAAAAAATGATTTTGTTCTTAGTTTAGCCTAGCCACTGATAACTTATCATATAGATGTACATTCTAGAACCAAAAAAACGGCCGAAAAGTTTTTCAAATTTTGTCTCCAATGCTAAAGCTCTTTCCTCTGAAGCTAATGCTCTTGCCTCCAATGTCACTAACATAAGCACACGAGACACTTTCATGTACACACATATTGCCTGCAGTTGAGAAGAAGTTTTGCAACTGTTGTTGTTAGGGGGCGTCCATTAATAACGTGGTGATTTTTGCTATTTTTTTACTACCCCCCCCCCCTCCCCCTAGTAAGATATAGTGAGATTTGGCTCGACCCCCTTCCCCCTCTAATCTTACGTGAGATTGTTCAAAATGCGTGTTTTCAGTGAAAATATGTTAATCAATCACCTCTATCATGAATCTCCCACGGATTTGCTCCCATGTGGAAATCTTCTTCTCGGACGAGTTTTTTACCTATATCATGAATCTCGTTCGGATTGATTTTTCCTAAAAATTTTCGAACATGGCATGGTGAAGAACCAAAGCTGCCATTAATTTATTTTCTCTTAAAGTTATTTCCCACAAAACCATTATAAAATCACCACACAAGTTTTCATAGGAGTACTAACTTAAAATTGCCAGACCAATAGATCTAACCAAAAAAATTGGCACAATTGTGAAAAAAATTTCAATAATTCCAAGAGATATAAACATTTTCTTAACCTAACAAAAGCCAAAAGCTGCCATGGGAATTTTTTTAACCCACGGAAGTACAAAATTACCACAAAACTAGTTTATTTTTACATAATTGGCAACACTTTTTTGGTGAGTTTGTGCCGCTATCAGCTGTTCGAAGTTAAAATCGAATCGAGTATTACAATTTTAACTAAAAACATTTTAATTAAAATAGGCATAAATATTGCTTTACGCATCGTACAATTTAATTTTTTAGTTCAATAAACGAAAATAATCTTACATCACTTAAACAAGAATAACAGTTTTCACCAATGCTAAGAGAGCCTCTTTTGGTAAGCATATAGCGAGGCTGGAATTTAATAAAATTTTTCAAAAAGTGTCTTAAAATGTAGTCTGTGAATTAAACTGTGTTTGTAATTAATAAAAATGCTGATTTAAACAACTTTGTGTTTTTAATTTTCGATTTTAACTTTTGCTCGCCAGCAAATTTGATGTGAGATCCGCCAAAAAACCGTTCACTTCCACAAGAAAAAAAGCGTTCGCAATAAGGGGATTTTTTCGAACATGCAATGCAATCCGTGCGAAATTCACAATAAGGGTACACAAAATTTGGGAGAATTTCCATGCGAAAATTTATTCGTGATAGGGGTGAATGCTTCATTGTGTTGGATTTATTAAAAAAACTCGGAATTTATTACATTATTTATATTTAGGACTAGTTGAGACTATAATTTAAAACTACTGAGATCGTAGTTTAAAATGACAATGAAAAAAATCGAACAATAAAATACTTATTACGTAAAAGTAAGCCATTTAAAATGAGAACTTCTAGAATCGGTGAAGGAATATTCATTCTTATTCAGCCCATGGGGACTCATGTACGGTCTCGAGAGTGACTACTGGTACCAGCATGTCCATGTGATTTTCGGTAAAATCATCTGCTCCTTTTAGCCACCGTCATCGTTTGCACACAGAAGCTCACTAGGCTCGACGTGTGATAATCCGTGAAGGTCCACTTTGCGCGCCGATGCTCTGCAACTCTTGTGATGTATGAAAAGTTAATACCGCATGTATTGCAGAATCTTTTTTCTAGATCACCACGTACACTGGGGCTATAGAGGTCATAGGGCAAGTCCATTAAGGCATGTAAAGGTTGAATCGGTATGTATTGGCGAATCAAAAAGGGAGCAAATAACTTTCCGTCATGCTCACCAGGATCTGGGATAGTCAGATGCCCATCAATCTGCGTGATAGGGTATGGAGGTGGCCCCAGTATTAAGGCGCCTCACGCTCCATAAAAAATGTTGTTCGACACAAATGCTCAATACAATCCTTGGTTTATGTTATAATGATTCCCCAAATATTTCGACTCTAGCGATAGCCATCCGTGAGCTGGAATGGTTTGAAATAACCTCTAAAAATCGAGTTATTTTGTAACCATATTGGCTGGTGTAATAATTGTAAAAAATTTAATTGTCAGGCCGGAAAAAGATCTTCCAATCTGCATAAAAAATTGTAAATGTTAAAAAACGCTATTTTCATGCATATTTTTGATATTTTTTATTTTATTTCCACACAAAAACTTTCAGAATTCAAATAACTTCATTACTTTTATATTTTTTTAAAAATTTCTTACGATATTTTTTCAGTAGGTGTTTATTTTATAATTAATATTTTACTTTTAATATATATCAAATTAAGCAATTCTGACTAGGAATAAATGCAAGCACTCAAAATCTTTCCACCAATATCTTGAAAAGGAGGATCGCATTAGAAATAATTAAGTTTTTTTAATTTTAGTGAAAATTAATTTGAAAAAAATCCATGAAAAATCATTATTTTTAATCCGAATGCAAAAATTTTAATTTTTTGATGCAGATTGGATGACCTTTTTTCCGGCTATAATTTCTGACAATTTATTTTTTGCAACAATTACACAAGCCAATATGGTTACAAAATAACTCGATTTTTAGAGGTTATTTCAAATCATTCCAGCTCACGGATGGCTATCGCTAGAGTCTAAATATTTGGGGAATCATTATAACATAAATCATGGATTGTATTGAGCTTTTGTGCCGAACAACTTTTTTCGTGAGGCGCCACCCAGTATGTCCAGAGTAGCATGCATACAGGAAACCTGCATGCTGTATGCAGGCAGAAGCATGGACAAGGCATGTATGGTGATTAAAAAAACAGCAATTATCCAAATTCGCTGAGTATGCATGTTGTTTGTACACAGTAGCGTGCATACTAAAATATGCATGCTGTATTAGTACTAAGGCATGAACATTGCATGCATAATAGTCTTGCTTAAAAAATATGAACTACCATTGTGCATATAAACTTTAAGGAGTGCAGTTGTACATAATTTATTAACAAAATATAAATTAATATAACAGAATAATAAATAAATAAATAAATAAATAAAAAAAAAATATAACAACTTTAAAAACTGAAATAAATAAGATTATTAATTAATGACAACAGCAATTTTTTTTTTACAATATTAATGCAAATGTATGCATACAGTATTAAGGGTAATGTATGCATGCAGTATTAATGACAATGAATGCATATAGTACTACTAATTCCCCATGCATACAGCAATAGTAATTGTGCGGGTACACAGTACACATGCTCTTGTTTGACATCGCTGGCATGCATAAAAAATATCATACGTATGCCTACATCATCAATTCTGTATGCATGAATGTAATTACTGGTATGTGCTTCATGTGTGCCGACGACTGAACTAAACATTTACGGACGTAAACACAACAATTAGAGACTTGTCCATGCGTCGCTGTCACAAGTCGCAGCGCTCGTCGAATCGTGTTCAGCTAGCCGGTGGTAAAATAATCGACGAGCTACTAGCTACTTTGTTGCACTCGCATAACCGCGAAAAATATTATAGTGTTAAATTTAGTCATATTTTAGTACAGAAACACGTTTTACTCAATTTGCGGACTGAAAAAATTACGTCATTTTTGCGAGAACTCCCCTCTCCCCAACGTGAGATTTAGTGAGATTCTGCTTAACCCCCCATCCCCCTAAATGCCTCACGTAATTAATGCCCCCTTATGTATATTATTTCAACAGAATCACAGCAGCGTGAATGGCTCAGTTGGCTGAGGCTTTAGGTTTTATTCTTGTTTTTTGGAATCTTAAGTAGTGAGTTCAAATCCGTCCAGAGACTTAACTTTTTTTTAACTAATGGCTTTTAGTTTTGTTTTGGTTTTTTTTTTTTAGTTTGTTCTATGTTTTTAGTTATTTCATTCTGTATTTTTGCATTAATTGCTTTTAATATGAAGCCTGTCGTTTTGCAAATCGCTCGCATTACGAATTTGGCCCACTGACCACCGAACAAAATAAAACGAGCAAGATAAAATCAATTTTTATTTTTTTTTGTGTTCAATACACTTTTCATCGACATTTAACCATATGCTTAAATCATTTTCGGCTTTTGCAATAATTTTTTCTTTTATATATCTTACAAATCATTATATATTTTTATTAATTTTTTATAATATTATAAAAATAATTGGTTGGCCGATGTAGGGAACCAAAATCTGAAAATTCAGAAAAGTTTTAAAAATGCAAGAGTTATTCTGAGCTTGAACATTCTTCTGATCCGATATGCTCGATGGCTTCAGTGCACTTTACAGTTTTTTAGACTTTTTTCCAAACTTTGTGGACTACATATCCTGCAAAGTATGTTGCTGCATTATTGCATAATGTCACGTCTTGCATATTTAAAGAATTATGTAACTCAAGCTCAACATCCTTATTTTCATAACCTTCTATTGGTATGTTTTGTTGAGATTCGATTTCATGAAGGTTTTGCTGAGATTTTTGCTGTTGATCATCTTGATTGCTGCCAACAACAGCTTTCCATTCTCCAGTCAATTGCAACTAAATAGTCGGAATCCTCTTCACGGTTGGCATAATCAGAGGAATACATAATTTGCACGGATATAATTCCATAATTTGTGTTAACTCATATACGGAAGGGTTTCGCTTTTTGTGTCGAATTTTACCGAATAAGTTCTCAATAGGATCCTGATAACATTTAATAGTTCAGATATAAAACCAGTCATTGCATTTTAAAAAACAAATTTGGCGACATTGCAAGGATTGCATTTATTGTAATGGACTTGTTATTCAAGCAATATAAGGTTTTTGTCTTGGTAACGATTACATTGTAGGGTCGTCAAAAAGGCACTCGAAAGTGCCGAGACACATAAACTTATTTTTTGGTCGTAGAATTTAGTGGCATACTCAGTTTTCCCAATCAGATCAAAATCTCGAGATATTTGCGATTGAAATTTAGTCACTTTTAGACCAATTTGGATACCAAAAATGTTGACCACCTTTGATTTTGCTTTAATTTGCAGAATTTCTCAAGCGCGTCGGAAGCGAATTTCATCTGGGGGGCAGTACAAATGGTGGTGCAAAAAAGGTTCACCAAAATTTCTTCAAAGAAACATGAATGTCAATAAACAAATTTTTTATTTTAGTTTAAAATAAAAAAATATAAAAATATTAAAATTTCTTTATTTTTAAAAGTTCTTCCAATTTCAATATTAGAGATCATTCTTTAAAGGATCTTTCATATGGTAATATGAAAATATAAGAAATAATGGTTGCTTTTATAAAGCAAGACTAGGTATATCTTTACATGGCTTAAATGCAATAAGGCACAAAAAGTTATATCAATTTAAATTATTCCAAAATGTTTCTTTCTATCCTTGCGAGAAACAAACTCTTTCACCACATCCATTGAATTCAATTCTTCGGTTTTATCTTTGTGAATGTGTATAAGTGCCGCATGAGTGAGTCGTTTCTGTGTCATAGTTGCTCGAAGATACGTTTTAAGTCGTCTTAGTGGACTAAAAAAACGCTCAGATGAAGCTGCTGATGCAGGCACTGTCAAAAGCAAAGCAATAAGTTTTTCAACTTCATTTAATAGTTTTTTTACAGTATCCGAATTTTTTGCAAATTGGGATACAATTCCACTACAATTTGAAGGTGTTTGGCCAGGCAATTGCTTCAGCTTTTTAAGTTGCGCGTGGAGGTCGCTCCCATCAAAGTCATCTGCATAAAGATCCAGTTTTGTTTTTAGATTTTGTTCAGAAGGCAAAATACCGTTGAAGGCTTCGATTACAATATTACAGTATTAAGCTATATACTTAAAGGTGCTTTTAAACTGAAGTGTTGGGTTTGCAGTAGAAACTCTACATTTTGTTCTATCTTTTTGCAAACACAGAGAAAGAAAATGGTTATCCGCAAGCATGCTTATGAAGAAGAAAGAAACAAGAGGAAAATATATAATACAAAAATATTATCGTTGTAAAAAAACTGATATTTTGAATAACTTTTGAAGTTTTCTTTTTAAATTGTTTGTCTAGCTAAAAAAGTGGGGGCAACTGCCCCCCTTCCCCCCGCTTCCGACGCCAATGTGCAGAATTTAATCTACTTATGAAATAAAAACACAATTAGAGTAAAAAAATTTAAAGACTTTTTTAAAGTTTTTGCGTTCAACATTAAAATTTTGTCAAAAATAGAAGAAAAAGCAAAATTTCTTAACTTTTCAATAAGGCTAATTCGATTTTCACGTTGGAGGTATTTTTGAAAGGTATTCGACAGAATCGTCGACTCCGATATATGGGGAACAGATTTTTCAAAGACCTGGAAGATTTAGCGAACACACCACTACTAGACATCTGGAGGTTCATAAAAAGCACCGGCTGGTTTGAGGAATAATCGAAATAGTTATGGTTATTGTTGGGGTTGTGCGATTAATCGAGCAATTAATTTTTTTGATTAATCAGATTTTAGATTCTAAAATCACAGAAATATCAGCTTAATCAGGAAGCTGAATCAGAAAAATGATTAATCAGAATTTTTTTATTCAGAAAATGAATAATTTTGATCAAAGTTATTTGAAATGTTTGTTTGAATTTAAAATAAATAAAAAACACGTCAAGTTCTTATTAATGCAAGTAACCAACCGTAAGTTTACATAATTACTATCATAGTCTCTGCAAAATGATTTGCTATTCCAATGACAGAAACGAATCTATATTTTTCTAAAATGTCTCGCCCTATGATTCCATCGGTTGCGATTGGGAAATCATCAATATGGAAATTGTGTTCAATTATTTCTGTTTCTATAATTAAATTTACATTTGTTGTGCCTATACATTCAATTGCTTCTTGTGTTATGCCTGTCAATTTTGAAATATTTTTAGTGTTAATGTCATTTATATTATTTGTTTTACAAATGGAGATATCAGCTCCAGTGTCTATAAGAAATGTTAAATATATATTGTTGTTTTAACATAGCAAAGTTATGTAATTTGTTAAATTTTGTGTTATTTTGAGAATTAATTTTGGAGTCTGCGGGTAGAAGTATCTGGTACCCGGTAATGGACGTTTCTCTGAACGTTATTTCTGTTTTTATTTCTATTGAAATTATTATTGTTTAGATAGTTATTGTTTCGGTTTGAGAAGTTATTGTTTATATTTGTATTATTGTTTGAAAAATAAGTGTTATGATTTAGGTTATTGTTGGGAAAATTATTGTTTGTTTGTATTTTGAAAATTATTATTTCTATATGTGTTATTGTTATATCTTGAATATTCGAAATCATTATTATTTCTATAATTGCTGTTTGAGACGTTATTATTTCGATAGTTGTGTGTGTTATTTTATTGTTATATCTAAAGTTATTTAAATTTCTGAAATTATTTGTTTTGAATTTGAAAAATTGTGTTTTTGTCTGAGACTAAACTTTCTTCTGCTGTTAAACATCTTTCAACGGCTTCATTAAATGTTTTTAGTGTATTTGGTCATAAAATGGTCTGAAATTAGGAATTAACACCTTTAGTAAAAACATTTAACGCCATGCTTCCGCTAACTTTATATATTATCTGGCAACGCTATGCTTGAGTGAACGTGGTTATTGAGTGCTGATCGAAGTTCTTAATTTTTTTCAAGTCTAACAATGTTTTAAGCTGTAATTTTGTGATACACCTGCTGTATTAACGATGCACTTTGCTGCAATGTGAAAAGCTGTACGTTTTTACCGAATTTAATTACTTTTCGACATAAAAAAACAAGTGCTGAGTTTTTGCATATATATCTACAAATATTAAAACGTTTCGCCATTTTAACTTGCTGATGTTGTTGTTCCTGTTACTGATTGCGGCCATTTTTTTATTCAACTCGCTGTTGTTGTTCCTGCTCTTGACTGGTGCTGTTACAGTGTTTTTTTTCAGTTCACAATCACTGATAAAACATTAAATTGCAAAGTTTATTCCGTTCATATTGCACTCTAAGCACATAAATGATATTTTACTCGCGGAAAATTGAAGCCGTAATTTGTTAACAACCACATATCTTCATCATATTACCAATTTCTCATCTGTTGCTGCTGTTGCCCTAGTGTCTGCTGTATTCCTGTTGCTGTGCCATCTTGGCGTCCAAATTGCGCCTTCTAATTAACTATCAAGACTATCGATACCTGGTGCATTACAATTGTGTTTTCTATAATGTCTCCATCTAAGTCAACATGTGAAGGTTGCACCAAAGCTATTGGTAAGCAACAACCGAGTGTAGGATGTGTATGTGTGGTCTCTGGTTCCACATTGCATGTGGAGACATAACTGCTGAACAACATGCTCTCCTCCTTAAACATCGCAGTCTTACTTTTACGTGCAAGACTTGCAAGTCGAGTCCGATTTCGCGTGATGATGCTGCATCTGGACTGCGAACTGAATTTCGAGAGGGTATGGCTGATATGAAAGCTTGGTTTGCTACAGTTATAAATGAAGTAAAGTCGGAATGTTTTTCCAAACTGAAGTCTCTTCAATCGGACATTGAGCACTGCAATAAATTAATAAAGCTAGTTGATAATGCTACGAATAATAAAATCAAAGAACTTGAAGCCGATAATAACGTCCTTATACGCAGTCTAAATCGTGCTGATATTGTTATTAGTGGAGTGCCTTCCGGAATGTCTAACTTATATGAGCCCATCATGGCCTTATCTAAGTTCTTTAACCTTGTAAAAGACAATGATGTGCACCATTGCTGCTATGTACAAAACCAGAAAGCGTTGCTCGTAAAATTCAACAATGTCCAGCTGCGTGATGACATCATGAAGTGCTATTTCAAATCTCGTAACCTGAAATTATGTGGCCTGATGGGTGGTGACATAACATCAATGGTATACCTTAATGATCATCACACCCCACTGATGAGCAAACTTAGCTATATATGCAGAAAACTTTTGAAGAAACAGAAAATAAAAAAATTCAAATTAATAAACTCGGATCTTCCTTAAGTTAAAATTGTGTCTTTCGATGATGTTGAGAAAGTTATGGATATTCAACAATGTTATTTGATGATGGACTCTAGTGCTGTTGCTGTTTCTGATGGAATGCCGATGTATACTTCAGCTACCTAATCCTTTTTATAAACTTTTTGAAAACTTATGCACTGTAATTTATAAAAATGTGCTTATATGTATATATTCACTCTTATGAATCTTCCCTTGTTTTTTTTAACTTGTCTAAATTTTTTATTCTCAATTATTATTATTATTATTATCTTAGACTTTGTAACGAAGCTGCCGGTCTTCCGGCTCTATAGCTGAGGTATTCTCAGTCGTGTCCAGGATTCGTCACAAAAAATAGATTTATTTGTTTCAGGTTCTTCCAAATAAAGCTTTTATTTAACGTTTTAAGTTTGATTTCTTACAAGATTTTACGTATAAACTAAGTAATAGTGATAGTAAGGCGATATAGTGAGCAATTCGATGGTTATTGATTTTAATGGGCGTTGGCGTACTGAGTGGACGGAAACTCTGGCGTCTTGGTTACAGTCCTTATGTCCAGCCGGTGCGTTACTAGTACTACTCTTCCCCTTACGCTCTGATACTGCGCTCCCAGCTAGGATGATGCCCCTTGAGAACTGACGCTATGCCTCACTAAACTGACACCCGTTGTCCCTTGCGAGCTGACGCTGCGCCTCCAAAGCTATAACCAGTTGTCCCTTGCGAGCTGACGCTGCGCCTCCAAAGCTATAACCAGTTGTCCCTTGCGAGCTGACGCTACGCCTCCAAAGCTAAACCCAATTGTCCCTTGCGAACTGACGCTGCGCCTCCAAAGCTAAACCTAGTTGTCCCTTGCGAGCTGACGCTGAGCCTCCAAAGCTATAACCAGTTGTCCCTTGCGAGCTGACGCTGCGCCTCCAAAGCTAAACCCAGTTGTCCCTTGCGAGCTGACGCTGCGTCTCCAAAACTAAACCCAGTTGTCCCTTGCGAGCTGACGCTGCGCCTCCAAAGCTAAAATCAGTTGTCCCTTGCGAGCTGACGCTGAGCCTCCAAAGCTATAACCAGTTGTCCCTTGCGAGCTGACGCTGCGCCTCCAAAGCTAAACCCAGTTGTCCCTTGCGAGCTGACGCTACGCCTCAAAAGCTAAACCCAATTGTCCCTTGCGAACTGACGCTGCGCCTCCAAAGCTAAACCCAGTTGTCCCTTGCGAGCTGACGCTGAGCCTCCAAAGCTATAACCAGTTGTCCCTTGCGAGCTGACGCTGCGTCTCCAAAACTAAACCCAGTTGTCCCTTGCGAGCTGACGCTGCGCCTCCAAAGCTAAAATCAGTTGTCCCTTGCGAGCTGACGCGGCACCTCCAAAGCTATAACCAGTTGTCCCTTGCGAGCTGACGCTGCGCCTCCAAAGCTAAACCCAGTTGTCCCTTGATTAGGAGTAAGGTTCGTCCTCAGTCTTTGTCTCGCCTGTTATCCTCGCCACTTGTCTAAATAACCCAATCACTTTAACACAATCTTACTTCTGTGTGTATTCCTTTATGGTTCCTCTATCTTAATATGGTTCGGCAGCTAATCTCTTTTGCACTTCCGCTCGCTTTGGTGGTTCGTCAGCAACTCCAGTAAACTCAACCGCTCGGCTCAATTGTCTGTCAGCTACTCCTCTGTAGGCTCAACCGCACGGCTCAACTGTCTGCAAACAACTCCAGTAAGCTCAACCGCTCGGCTCAATTGTCTGTCAGCAACTGACTGTCTTCTCATCATCAAATTTATTGCATACCTCTGCTAACGTAGCAGCATTGCTGTTAGCTAGTTATACTCATGTCTTCGTTAACATGTTGACACCGCTCATTGGTGTTGCCATGCTCTTCTACTCATGCTCTCCTCGACATGTTGATAACGCTCAGTGGTTTTTCTTGGAAACATGCTTGTCGTGTTGCTGGTCACCCACCATCGAAGTACTCGCGGTCCCGTTGGCGCTTAATCAAATGTTGCTAATTGTTGGTAGCTTGACTGTTTCGATGTTAGCTATTCGTACTCATGTTTTTGGTAACATGTTGACACCGCTCAGTAGTGTTGCTGGTCACCCATCGAAGTACTCGCGGTCCCGTTGGCGCTTAATCAAATGTTGCTAATTGTTGCGTACGCTTTGTGTATGCTGTTCTTAGTGTTGCTTAATTTTGTCGCATTGACCGTTGCTCATGCCTTATATACAAATAACTCTTAAACATTTATGTTGGCACAGGGTGCGTTGTACAAAATTAGCATTATATAGTCTTTGTCTTATTTTATGCAATTTAATATAATTTAAAGTAATTAATATTTGAAATAAATAAAGTAAATAAGAAATTTATTTGCTGCTTCAAGAACTTAACAATAAAATTAATTCATCTTATATATTATAGTTATTCAGTTCAATAAGAAATATAGATATATATATATATGTAATGTATATAAGTAGCGATTGTTGTTTTTAATTATATTCATGTTGTTGTTGTTTCGTTTTGATGTTCTGGCTGTCTTCGTATTATTGTTGCTGTTTGGTTTTATTGTTTTTTTGTCGTATTGTTGACTCTTCTAATGTGCTTTTGCGTGTTTGTTTGTGGTAACATGTGCGGCAAAACTGGTGCCTGTTTTGCCTCGTCACATTCCCCCCTTACTTCGCCGGAGGTTCGACGCTTGTTGTTACTACTCCGCTGTGGGAGATTCGGATGTGGTACTATGCGCCAAACGGTGTGGTATGGTTTAAGTTCGGCAAAGTGGGCAGTGCGGGTACGTTTCTGACCAGGCTTTCTTATCTGGACGATGGCCGGGGACACAAATGCTTCTACTTTATATGGGCCATCAAATCGAGGTGCCAATTTTGCTGCAAATTGGTTCGCTGCTTTTGACAGGTGGTGTTGTTTCACCCACACCAATTGGCCCAGTTCTGGTTTCCATGTTCTGCGCCTTAAGTTGTAATGTCTAGCATGCGATTGTGCGGCTTGCTCCATGTTTCTTCTAGCAATCTTAAACACTCCTTGTAGCCGTGCTGCATGTTCGGTAGGGGAAATCTTTTCTTGGCCGGTTCCAGTGGTAAATTCATCAAAAAGTGTTCTGGGGAGACGTGGCTCTCGTCCTTGAACTATGAACGCAGGACTATAACCGGTGGATTCCAATTCGCCAGTGTTATATGCGAGAGTTAATTCGGGGAGTAGCTCGTCCCACGTGTTCTGTTGGTCTTCTGTAAATTGAGCTATCATTGTCTTTATGGTCCTATTTGTACGCTCTGTAGGGTTCTGCTGTGGTGTGTATGGTGCTGTGTACCTTTGTTGTACTCCGAGATCTTGTAAGAAACGTTGAAAACTACGACTCGTAAATTGAACTCCATTGTCTGTAATTAGTACTTTGGGCACTCCAAATCTTGCCAAAATTCGTTCTCTAAATGCTTTTATCAGTTGGTCGCTTGTTGCCTTTCGAAGTGGCATCATTTCTGTCCATTTGGAGAATTTGTCGACAAACACGATTAACATCGTATTCCCGTGTTTTGACCTTGGCAGTGGGCCCACAAAATCGGCGTTAACGGTAGCCCAGGGTTCCTCTGCAAGGTGGGTAAGCATCTTTTCGGCTGGTTGTTGTTGGCTCACCTTATAACTTTGGCAACTTTTACATCATCTGACGTACTGACTTATGCTACGAAACATATCTGGCCAGTAATACTTGTTTGCTACTCTGGCTATAGTTTTGCGTATTCCTAAGTGGCCAGCGGTAGGAGCATCGTGGCCAGCGGTAGGAGCATCGTGGTGGCGCACTATCTTCGTCGCCAACCGTTCGGGGAAAATGGCGGTACAACTTTCCGTTTTCAATAATATGCTCTGGGTGTTGGTCCGGACTAGTCTTGACTTCGTTTATGCGTCGTTCGTACCATGCACATTTCTTCTGATCACTTTGTTCTACGGCGCAGCTGCAAGTAGCCTCGAGGGGTTGCCTAGAAAGAGCATCGGCGACGACATTCTGTGTACCCTTCCGATACTTTACATCATATGTGTATTGCTGCAATTCAAGTGTCCATCGCGCTATTCGACCTGACGGGCTCTCGATAGAGTTCATCCATTTGAGTGAGAGATGATCGGTTATGACAGTAAATGCATAGCCTTCCAGATAAGGTCTCATTTTGCGTATCGCCCACACAATTGATAGGCACTCCTTTTCTGTCGCTGAGTAGTTCACTTTGGCTTTGTTTAAGTGGCGACTTGCGTATGCGATAACTCTCTCTGTACCATCTATATTCTGCGTGAGGACAGCTCCTAAGCCATAATCGCAGGCGTCGGTCTGAAGAGTAAATTTTTGATTAAAGTCTGGGCATCCGAGAACAGGTGCCTCTGTGAGCCTTTTCTTTAGATCATCAAACGCGGCTTGCTGCTCAGCTCCCCACTTGAAATGCTTCCCTTTTCGTATTAATGCGGTAAGCGGATGGACGACTTTGGAGAACTCTGGTACAAATCGTCGGTACCACGAGGCGATGCCGAGACATCTTCGTAACTCGCGAACGTTTTCGGGGGCCTCAATTCTTTTATGGCTGCAATCTTATCTGGGTCCGTATTTTATTTTCTTCTTAAAAAACTCGCACTTCTCTGGCTTGATGCGCAGGTTGGCTTCTTTCAGTCGACGGAATACTTCCCTCAGGTTTTCCATATGTTGCTCCAACGTAGTCCCGGTGACGACTATATCGTCAAGATAAGCGAATGCGTGTGGTTCCATGTCTGTTCCAATGACTGTGTCTAAGGCCCGCTGGAAGGTGGCAGGTGCGGAATGGAGTCCAAATGGCATCACGCACCATTGATAAAGTCCTCGACCCCGAACGGTAAATGCCGTGTACTGCTTGCTGTTTTCCTCCATTGGTATCTGCCAATACTCGTTCTTCAAATCGATGCTGCTTATGAACTTTGCATTTTTGAGCCTATCCGAAATGTGATTGATTCTCGGGAGGGGGTAAGCGTCTGGTACAGACCTCGCATTCAACTGGCGGTAGTCAACGCATAACCGCCATTGTCCCGTTTTTTTCTTTACTAGCACTATGGGTGCGCTGTGTGGACTTCGCGAAGGCTCTATACATCTTTTCTCGAGCAACTCATCTATTTCGGTGTCGATTATACGTTGCATGGCTGGATTTTTGGGGAAATATCTCTGCTTGATTGGCCTGTCGTCGCGCATCACGATGCGGTGCGTGGCGATATTCGAAACTTCCTGAATTGCCTCAAAACTTTTCAGCTTTCTCCAAAAAAGTTTTAACTTAAAAATTTTCAATGTCTGGTTTAATTTTCGTTTGTCGTGCGATATTACTTTGTTGCACAACTTTCAGTGCCGGTGTAGCTGACCTTAGTTTCACAGTTGGTACCGCAGGTGCTGCTGCGACTTTTGCGGCTTTCGACTTATTTTCTCTGCGACCTCTCCTTCTTTTTCTTTTCCTGTTGACTTCTTTTCTTGTGGTAACGCTTTCTTCGGAAGTTGATGACGCAGGTGCTGCTGCGACGGCAGTTGATGACGCAGGTGCTGCTGCGACGGCAGTTGATGACGCAGGTGCTGCTGCGGCGGCAGTTGGTGACGCAGGTGCTGATGCGACGGCAGTTGATGACGCAGGTGCTGCTGCGACAGCAGTTGGTGACGCAGGTGCTGCTGCGACGGCAGTTGATGACGCAGGTGCTGCTGCGACGCAATTCAAAACTTTTCTGTGCTCCTGTGCTCTTGGTACTCTTGGCAGATCTAGGGAAAAATCCCCACATCGTATTGATGTCCCGATGCCGTACAGAAAATCCATCCCAAGGATCAAATCGTCCAACACTTCAGGAAGGATGAGTATCGCCAACCGCACATAGTTCTCACCCAGCGATACCTCCGCTTCTAACGCCTCTGTAACTTCTTGTCTGCTTCCATCAGCCAAACTAATCTGCATTTTGGTAGGCCTGATTTTTAACGTAGTCCGCAGTTTTTCTGCATAATATTGGCTGATGAAACTCCTTGTCGCCCCTGTGTCCAAAGTAGCCTCCATCCAGACGTCATCGAGTGCTACTGTGGCCACTATGCGGCCTTCTTCTGCTCGAAGATCATCTAATGCTGTCGAGACTCCACAAAATTGGGCCTTCACTCTCCTCGACGTAGAGGGGGCCTTCCGTCGTTTCCCTGTCTTCGACGGCAGCAGTCGTAGGTCCGAATATTCATTTTTCCACATTGCCAGCAGAAATTCACACCTTTGTTCTGGCAGTGGCGTGCTAAATGACCGACCTGTCCGCAGCGTCGGCAAGCTGTGTGTGGATCGATGTATGCAACCTGTGACGACTGTTTGCTACCTGCCTCTCTCATCTGAACCTCTGCAAGGTGGTGGTTTTTGTTCGACCGCTCTAAGTCTTCAAAGTCGTCTGCCAAAT
The DNA here is from genome assembly GCA_963920525.1 of Dichetophora obliterata. Taxonomy (NCBI): domain Eukaryota; kingdom Metazoa; phylum Arthropoda; class Insecta; order Diptera; family Sciomyzidae; genus Dichetophora; species Dichetophora obliterata. The sequence continues at coordinate 141,826,382 of OY986439.1, forward strand.
TGATAAGCTCCGCCAAGCTTGAGAACTCACTTCTCTTCACATAGAATTGAAGCTCGTGGCAGCTATTCCTATAGATCCGCTCTAATTGTTGCTCCTTGCTGAGATTACCATGGCGCATCAGGTTCTGGATGGCTATGACGAAATCCTTAAACTTCTCGCCTGCGAATTGTTGCCGGTGGCGTATTTCGTCTTCCAGCCGCTCTAAAAATCTAGCTGGTAAGAAGAATCCCAGAAAGTCCGTCTTGAAGCTCTGCCAGTTGTTCCAGTGTGCGTTATTGTTGCGGTACCAGTGGAGTGCTTGTTCGTATAGCACCTCAGGCATGCACCGTGGCAACAAATCTATATTCAGATCATATACCTCCACAAGCTCCTCGATTCGCTCAATGAAGGCTAGAGCGTCTTCCGTCCCGTTGAAACTCACTGACCACTTCTTCACTCGATCTATGGTGTCGCTGTAAAATGACGGGCGTAACCCACCTCTCTGGGCGTCAGCATATGGTTGTGGCCGCGTCTGGTAGTTCGACATCCCGGCTGCCCTTGCTTCTTCCTCTTTCGTCTCTCTGTGTGCCTTGCGCCTCTTGGAAAGATTTTGTTATCGTTATAGCTGGCGTTTTGTTTGTCTAGTTAGATGTTACTGGCACCGGTGAACACCCTCGTCGGTGTTTGACCTCCAGTTCGGCCAGCCGTTTCTCCAGCTCCGGTTCGTAACTATTTTCATTGATCTGGGCTGCGAACCGTTTCCGCAGCTCTTCTACCGAGCCTTCTGCATCAAATTTAAATTCCTCAGCATAGCTCAAGAGATCTTCTCGTCGAAGCGAGTATACCCACGTGGTCTTAACCATGATGACTTTCTTCGATTCTTGTAAATTCTGCGAATTCTTCTGTAATCGTCTTTTCTGGATTTTTTTTCTTGACAATTTAGATTATTTTCCTAATATACTTCTCCAACGTTGCAGAAAATCCCTTTTTTTTGTCCCTTGCGAGCTGACGCTGCGCCTCCAAAGCTATAACCAGTTGTCCCTTGCGAGCTGACGCTGCGCCTCCAAAGCTAAACCCAGTTGTCCCTTGCGAGCTGACGCTGCGCCTCCAAAGCTAAAACCAGTTGTCCCTTGCGAGCTGACGCTGCGCCTCCAAAGCTAAACCCAGTTGTCCCTTGATTAGGAGTAAGGTTCGTCCTCAGTCTTTGTCTCGCCTGTTATCCTCGCCACTTGTCTAAATAACCCAATCACTTTAACACAATCTTACTTCTGTGTGTATTCCTTTATGGTTCGTCTATCTTAATATGGTTCGGCAGCTAATCCCTTTTGCACTTCCGCTCGCTTTGGTGGTTCGTCAGCAACTCCAGTAAACTCAACCGCTCGGCTCAATTGTCTGTCAGCTACTCCTCTGTAGGCTCAACCGCACGGCTCAACTGTCTGCAAACAACTCCAGTAAGCTCAACCGCTCGGCTCAATTGTCTGTCAGCAACTGACTGTCTTCTCATTATCAAATTTATTGCATACCTCTGCTAACGTAGCAGCATTGCTGTTAGCTAGTTATACTCATGTCTTCGTTTGATTGATTTTGGTTGCTTGTATATCTCTGAAGAGGATGTAGTTAAGGGTGTTTCGAATCTTAAAATGACAACCAAGCCTGATTGTGATGGTTTATCAAGTTTGTTTTTAAAAAATTGTGTTAAATCCATAGCAAAACCCCTCCAGCTAATTTTCAACAAATCTCTTTCTACAGGGTCATTTATTCCGGATTGGAAAGTATCATTTATTTCTCCAATATATAAATCTGGGAATAAAAATAACATTGAAAATTATAGGCCGATTTCAAAACTTATCTCTGTATCGAAACTGTTCGAAGCAATAGTTAAAGAGAAAGTTTATTTTGCCGTAAAATGCTTAATATCTCCTTTCCAACATGGTTTTGTACCTGGTCGATCAACGGTAACAAACCTTACTTTATTTACAGAATACTGTATTTCTGCCTTTCAAAAGGGATATCAAGTTGACTCAATATACACTGATTTCTCAAAGGCCTTTGACAAAGTTTCTCATGATATTTTAATAAAAAAATTAGCGAAAATAGGTTTCCATTCTAACTTATTAAGATGGTTTGGGTCATATTTGAGTGACCTGTTCCTCAAGGAAGTATACTGGGTCCATTACTTTTTATTATATTTATAAATGATATTACATCAAAAGTAAAGAATTCGCAATGTCTTCTATATGCGGATGATCTAAAAAATTTTCTCAAAATTAGGTCATTGTCAGATGCTGTGTTACTACAATCTGACTTAAATGCTATTTTTGATTGGTGTACAAACAATGGCCTGCTTCTTAATCATGAAAAATGTGTGTTTTCTACTTACACTAAGTCAATGTCTCCTTTAAAAACATCGTACTTTTTAGGTAATACTTGGTTGAAATTCGTAAGTGAAACTAAAGATCTCGGGGTTATATTTGATTCGAGATTCACATTTATAGGTCAGTTGAATTATATTATACCGAAAGCATACTCGCTACTTGCGTTAGTTCGACGTAATGGATCAAGTTTTAAAGACCCTTATACCCTGAAGTGTCTTTATACATCAATAGTTCGATCAAATTTGGAATATGCTTCATTTATCTGGAATCCGTTCTATGCGTCTCACACCTTACGCCTTGAACGAGTGCAAAAAGCTTTTACTCGTTTTGTTTTTAGAGCCATTAATTCTCAAATTGAAATGCCATCATATAAGGATCGTTGTAGTTTTATTAAATTAAAAACTCTTCAGAATAGAAGAATAATTTTATCTCTAATGTTCGTTTTTGATATTGTAAGGGGAACGGTAGATTGTCCTAACTTGCTCAAATTAATAAATTTTAATGTTCCGTCGAGAACATTAAGACACTTTGACGTATTTTATTTAGAAACATGCAGATCAAACTATGCCTTTAACTCGCCAATATTTAGATCTATGTTGGAGTTTAATAATTGCATGTTATACTGCAACATTGATTTTGCAGATTCTAAAGAATCCTTAAAACATTCTCTAAATAGTTATTATTAAAATAATCTCAAATAAATTGTATCTTATAGTAATTATAGTGAATTGAATTTAAATTTAATTGTTACATATTTTGTATTCATCTTTATAGCATATTTAATATTCCATAGTCTGTAAGAGCTTATGTTCATTGACTAAAAAAAAAAATAAATATAAAAACATGTTGACACCGCTCATTGGTGTTGCCATGCTCTTCTACTCATGCTCTCGTCGACATGTTGATAACGCTCAGTGGTTTTTCTTGGAAATATGCTTGTCGTGTTGCTGGTCACCCATCGAAGTACTCGCGGTCCCGTTGGCGCTTAATCAAATGTTGCTAATTGTTGGTAGCTTGACTGTTTCGCTGTTAGCTATTCGTACTCATGTTTTTGGTAACATGTTGACACCGCTCAGTAGTGTTGCTGGTCACCCATCGAAGTACTCGCGGTCCCGTTGGCGCTCAATCAAATGTTGCTAATTGTTGCGTACGCTTTGTGTATGCTGTTCTTAGTGTTGCTTAATTTTGTCGCATTGACCGTTGCTCATGCCTTATATACAAATAACTCTTAAACATTTATGTTGGCACAGGGTGCGTTGTACAAAATTAGCATTATATAGTCTTTGTCTTATTTTATGCAATTTAATATAATTTAAAGTAATTTATATTTGAAATAAATAAAGTAAATAAGAAATTTATTTGTTGCTTCAAGAACTTAACAATAAAATTAATTCATCTTATATATTGGGGGTTGGAATTAGTTTTAAAGGTTTTCTAAGAGATGGCGTAACTATCAATAGATCGCATCGGGCACACCTGTGACTATATTCATTTCAAAGCACATTGTCTAAGCTTCATTTTTCAGTATGTGTCATTCCACTGAAGTGTAAACAACATATGTTTTTTTCTCTGTGAACATGTCGACTTTCGTTCCAACAAAACGCAATTTGCGGGAAGGTTTACTTTTGTGCTTTCATTTGAAGAAAAAAGCGGTTGAAGCACAACGCACGCTTACTGAGGCTTACGGGGACTATGCTCCATCGATTTCTACTTGTGAGTACTGGTTCCGTCGGTTTAAAAGTGGTGATTTTGATACGGAAGACAAAGAGCGTCCGGGCCAGCCGAAAAAGTTTGAAGATGACGAATTGGAGGCTTTGCTCGATGAAGACCCGTGTCAAACCCTTCGAGAATTGTCAGAATCATTGGGAGTCGACTTATCAACGGTCGGCAAACGCTTGAAGGCCATGGGAAAGATTCAAAAGCAAGGAAATTGGGTGCCGTACCAGTTGAAGCCGAGAGACGTTGAACGGCGATTTTGCATGTGCGAACAACTGCTTCAACGGCATAAAAGGAAGAGTTTTTTGCATCGTATTGTCACTGGCGATGAAAAGTGGATCCATTACGATAATCCTAAGCGAAAAAAATCGTGGGGACCACCCGGCCATGCATCAACATCGAGGACCAAGCCGAATATTCATGGCGCCAAGCTTATGCTGTGTATTTGGTGGGATCAGAAGGGTGTCGTGTACTATGAGCTGCTAAAACCTAACGAAACCATCACTGGGGAACGCTACCAACAACAATTGATGCAATTGAGCCGAGCATTAAAGGTTAAACGGCCGGAATATGCCAAAAGACACGACAAAGTGGTTTTTCAACATGACAACGCACGGCCACATGTTGCAAGAACCGTCAAGGAAACGTTGGAGGCGCTGAATTGGGATGTGCTACCCCACCCGCCTTATAGCCCAGACATAGCCCCTTCCGACTACCACCTATTCAGATCGATGACGCATGGCTTGGCTGAGCAGCGCTTCACTTCTTACGAGGATACCAAAAAATGGGTCGAATAGTGGATTGCCTCAAAAGACGAATCGTTCTTCCGGCGCGGAATCCATATGCTGCCAGAAAGATGGGAAAATGTTGTAGCTAACGATGGACAATACTTTGAATAATATACATTGTACCGTTGTTTCTAAATAAATGCTCAAAAACCGAAAAAAAACCTTAAAAATTAATTCCAACCCCAATATTATAATTATTCAGTTCAATAAGAAATATAGATATATATATATATGTAATGTATATAAGTAGCGATTATTGTTGTTAATTATATTCATGTTGTTGTTGTTTCGTTTTGATGTACTGGCTGCTGTCTTCGTATTATTGTTGCTGTTTGGTTTTATTGTTTTGTTGTCGTATTGTTGACTCTTCTAATGTGCTTTTGCGTGTTTGTTTGTGGTAGTAACATGTGCGGCAAAACTGGTGCCTGTTTTGCCTCGTCACAACTTGATGTTAATTTCTTATTACTACTAAACCCAATTTTTTGATTCGATTGGTTTCTTGTTTCTCATATTATTTTATAAATTCATAATTTGGAAGAGTTTTTTTCTCTTATCAATATTTTTAATTTTCTTATTTTTCTTTAATTATACATTATAATTATTATTTAATTTTTTAATTCATTGTCAATATGATATGCACTTACTCTATGCTGCTTTCCTATTTTTTTTGTTATGACTTTGGTTGAAAATTTGGGTCCCATTTTCAGTGATAACTCGGTGCTATGCTCAAGTTTAAAAGATTTTAAATCTAACCTTAATATAGGCCACGTAAACTGTCAAAGTTTAAAACCTTCTCCTCAGTCTTCTAAGTTGGATGAACTTAAATGTATACTTACAGCCCTATTCTGGCAAATTAACAAATTGTTACCCAGTATTTTGAATATTTCTATGTGTTTGTTGTAATTTTCTTATTTCAAAACAAAATTTGAAGCTCAAAAATAAAAAATTTTGATAAAAATTGTCAACTGCGTTTCAGATATTGACAATTTCATTAACAAATTTTGTTTTTTGAGCTTTAAATTTTGTATTGAAAACAACAAACACATAGAAATATTCAAAATACTGGTTAACAATTTGTTAATTTGCCAGAATAGGGCTGTTAATGGTGGTTTTCTGGATGTCATTGGTGTCACCGAAACTTGGCTCAAGCATTATGTGTCTAGCAAAGCAGTTGCTATACCAGGGTATGTTTTTTGTAGAAATGATCGACCAAATAGCAGAGGTGGTGGAGTAGGGTTTTCAATTTCCAGTAAAATTAAATACAGGGTGATATTTAGATCTTTATAAACTCAAGCATAGATCAGTGGAGTATGGTGTTTGTGAATCGTTATTTATAGAAATCTGCCATAGCGCTAGGAAAATTCTTATTGGTGTAGTATACCTACCCAGTGGTGACATTGCATCGTTCGAAAACCTGCTTGGGGATCTCCTTGTGAGATATGAAAGTATAGTTATAATGAGTGATCTTAACTACAATTTATTTAATAATCACTACTCAAATAGATTACCCTCCCCTGCTCTTCGATGTAGTTTATCGTGTGTCCATAATTCTCTTCCTACCCATTATGATTCGCACTTTGAGTCCACGTCTCTAATTGAATACTTCCTTGTTAGTGACCCAGCGATTGTTGAACATTCAGTGCAAATGCTTTCTCCAGCAATATCTCACCACGCTTTGATTTTTGTATCTCTGAAATATTTTGTACCTCCCAAAGAAGAAGTTATAGTATATCGAAATTGTAGAGTTTAAAATATCAGCAAGCTGACAACGCTTCATTGTTTTGACAACTTTAATAAAATATCATGACAGATGTCTTTTCATTAAGCAGTTGCTAAATTGTAAAAACAGTCTCGCCTCGTGGCTAATAAACAACCTAATTATAATCAGGAAACATCGTCTTTATTTTTAACCAAATACTAAAAGTGGCGACGAGGAAATGGATTCGAACACTCTCACCACAGTCTTAAAACATTTTCAACAGTCCAACGAAGCCATGTTGGTAAAAATTCTCGAACAAAACGCAGCCTCCTTAAGACAAGTGATGATTACTGAAAATCATGTGGGTACGGTGCCAATATTTAGAAGTTTCGAAAGAAATGTAGAAAAGTGGACTATCTATATTCAGCAAATGGATCATCATTTTACAGCAAACGGAGTCTCAGAGGAGACATTGAAGCGAGCTTGTTTTCTATCGTGGATTGGCACTAACACTTATGAGTTACTTCAAAAGCTCTGTGACAACAACATCGAAGGCAAAACGTTGAAAGAACTTAAAGGAAAACTAAATTTGGTAGACTTACAGCCTAGCATTTGGTAGAAAAGCAGCATGTGCTAGCAGCTCGATTCAAATTTTATTCAAGTCGGATGGTCCCTGGGCAAACTCACGCGGATTGGGTAGCGGAGCTCCGGGGAGCAGCTAAAGGTTGTCAATTTTCGTGCAAAAAAGAATCTTGCCAAGAAAGTTTTGTCGACAGCAACATAAGAGACATGATCATTATGCACACACCATGATCATTATGCACTCCAAAAGTTAAATCCAACATTGGAAGAAGTTCTCCAGATAGCATCGGTGTATGAGGCAACAGTGAAAACGTGCATGGAATTCAGAGGAGAAAGGAATGATCTTGCTGTTAATGCCGTTCAATATTCACGCGATTATAATCGCAAACATAATCACGACAATCAAAATTCATTCAAAAGAGCTGCAGCTAGTGATAAGTCATGTTTAGGATGCGGTTTTTCACACGAAAGAAACCAATGCTATCATTATACAAACAAAACGAAATGTTATTCTTGTGGCAAGCAAGGTCATGTCGCAGCAGTATGCCAAGCGGCGTCAACGTCGCGGTCAAAGAGACAACTATTCAACAAGGGAAAATATAATCAAAACAAAACTAGCGATAATGTCAATGCGCTGGACGAAACGTCGTTTGAAAGCATTGGACTTATTGAATTAATGTCAAAAGAACATGCGGATGCAGTGAATTGTTTACCTGAAATCGAAAATTTTACTCAGAAAATGTTTGCTGATATTAATATTAACAACATAAAATTTAAATTCCAAGTAGATACTGGTGCCTCCTGCTCACTAATTGGTCTCGCTACATATTCGGAACTAGGGAAGCCTTTCTGTATGCCCACAAAAAAGATTCTGAAGGCGTATGGTGGACAACTGCTCTCTATAAGAGGCTCTATCAACGTAAATGTAACTTGGCAGGGAATAACTCGAAATTTAATGCTTCTCGTGGTGGACTCGGAGCTTGCAACAGATATTCTAGGAATGGACTGGTTTAAAAAATGGAATTTGAGCATAACTCTAGACCCCACCGCTAATGAATCTTGTTTTGTACTTTCAGGTCAGGTTTCGCAGCAGCAAAGTTTGATCGCCGCACTGGAAAAAAGCACTAATCAACATTCAGTCATATTTTCACCAGAATTGGGAGCATGCACAACTTTTAAAGCAAAAATTACACTCAAGTCAAATGCCACACCGAAGTTTTTTAAGCCGTATAATCTCCCTTTTGGACTTCATTCAGAAGTACGTGCAGAAATCGATCGGCTCGTAAACGCAGGTGTTTTGACGTCTGTGAAGTCCAGTGAATGGGCAGCTCCTATTGTTATTGTTAAAAACCTAATGGAAAACTAAGAATATGCGCTGATTTTAAAGTTACAGTTAACTCACAACTTGAAATTGAGCGGTATCCAATTCCGCGTATTGAAGAACTCTTTCACAAATTGCAAGGTGGTGAATATTTTACCAAAATTGATTCGAGTGAGGCCTACTTGCAACTCGAGTTGACAGAAGAATCAAAAGCTTTTATGGTTATCAACACGCCGTTCGGTCTATTCAAATACCAGCGCATGCCATTTGGAATCGCAAGCGCTCCAGGATTATTTCAACGTTTTATGGAAGGTGTTATCTCGGGAGTTCCCCACACAGCAGTTTACTTAGACGATATCATCGTTACAGGTGTTAACAATGAAGAACACGTGCGCAACGTGAAAGAAATTTTTAAACGACTTGAACATCATGGGCTACGATGTAAATTCGAAAAGTGCAATTTTGCCCAGAAGCAAATTGAATACGTCGGACATGTTATAAGTTCAAAAGGTATCATGCCTTCAGAAAATTGAATCGAAGCGATCAAACTTATGCCTAGACCAAAAAATACGCAAGAAATCGAGGCCTTCATCGGCAAAATAAACTATTATAACAGATTCATAGACAATTTTTCTTCACAGGCAGCACCTCTTAATAAGCTCAGAAGAAGCAATGTCGAATTCCAATGGACCCAAGAAGAAGAAAATTCATTCCAAAAGCTAAAAAATGCGATAATTCAAGTAAGTCAACTAGTCCACTATAACGACAAAATTCCTCTTATATTGGCAGTAGATGCGTCTAAATTGGGGATTGGTGCTGTAATATCACACCGCTATGAGGACGGCACCGAAAAACCGATTGCACATGCATCAAAGACACTTAACAGCAGTCAGGTCAGGTATTCACAGGTTGAAAAAGAAGCATTGGCTATAGTATACGGAGTAACGAAATTTCATCAGTATCTCTTTGGGCGACGATTTGAGCTCGTAACTGACCATCAAGCGTTGACGACATTATTTAACCCATCAAAAAAACTACCCGTGATGGCCTTACATCGACTTCAACGCTGGGCCATCGTGCTTCAGGCTTACGACTATACCATTAAATTCAAAAACTCAGCGGCAAACGCGAATTCTGATGCATTGTTACCTTACCTGCAGGCCAAGATGTTCAATTCGATGAAAAGGAGAAGGTAATGCTTGATATTGATTCGGTATACCAGGCCGTAATAGATGACTTTCCATTGAATGCCGATATCGTCAAAAAGTACACCGAAGAGGATGAAACCCTAAAGCTCGTCAGCAAATATGTTCAAGAAGGATGGCCACAAAAGATTCATAAGTCTGAAAAAATAGCACCATTTTTTAATCGAAAATTTTGTTTGTCATTACAGAGCGGTGTGCTACTGTTGCACACAGACTACACCAGAGTAGTTGTTCCAGAAACCTTGCAACAAAAGGTGGTAGCCTTACTCCATGATGGTCATTGGGGAAAAAGTAGAATGAAACAAATGGCGAGAAGATACGTTTGGTTTCCCGACATTGACAAGCAACTAGAACAGATGGCAACCCTTGATAGAGTTGATGGCGGTGATCTATAAATAGCCTACTGCTTTGAAATGTCATATGATTAGCAGCCATACAATTCATGAGAATGAATTCCAGAATCTGCACATAAACAGTGAGTTGATCACAGCTTAATCACTCAAAGACTACTGAAGAGGAACATGTAGCGATTTCCGAAACAGACTGTCTAGTCAGCTAAGTGATTGACTCTATACAGAGTTGTTGTTGTTGCCTTCTTGAAAACTTACTTGATCTAAAGCTCACAATCTTAATTCATAATAATTTTTAATTTTGTTTTGAATCTGAAATAATTATGGACTAATTATGGACTACAAGTACAAAGGTGTTGAAACCATGGTTAAAATGTTGACTGAATAATCCACCAAAAGGAGGACTCTTTGCTGGCCACTAGTTTTTTTAAATATGTTGGGCATCGCAGCGTTGGAAACCTTTGTTATTACCACGCTAAAATTGAAAACAATGCCAGGACGCAAAAAGATATGAATTATCACCGTAAGTATCTGCAGGAGCTAGCCATTGCCCACGTAATGCCTCAAGTTATAGAGAGGGCACAAAATTAAAAAGTCTAGAGGGGCAACTTCAGCAAGTGATTTGCAAAGTGTGCTCGGATACAAATTAGGCACCTTCGAATACTCAGATGCTTGTCAAGCTCCGAAAAAGAATGCCCAAGAATGACTCAAGGAATTGGACAGATGCGGATATTGGATAGGAAAACGTAGGTAACCCCGTAAGGGGTCGTTCATAAACTACGTTACCGATTTTTAGCACTTTTTACCCCTCTCCCCAACCTTCATAAAGTAACGAGACATATGAAATAAAAAATAATTGATGTAAACATATAATATTATTTTACACAATGAATTACAACAATAAACGTCGGGGAAGAGGATAAAGTTAAGTTCTGCTAGGGCTTACCCTAAATAGCAACCTTGTATTGAATTCTCATATAAAACTTTATAAATTAAGAAATAAGCACACTGTTGACGCCAAGTTTTTAATATCTTATATATTTATTTATTTATTTACTTTCTACCAACAAAAATGTTTAACAGTCATTGATTTACATGCATAAATAGTATCAAAATTATCCTACACAATATTCATTATATTTTGTTTGAACGTTATTCTATTTTATGTGAAATCTGTCCGAGCAAATATAGAATTAAACGCTGAGCTAATATTATAGATTGGATCACTTCGGCCATAGTTAGTTCTATGGTGTGGAATATGAAAGAAATTCCTTTGTCTAAAATGCCTTTCGGGGGCATATATTCCAAAAAGTGCAAGAAGAGCAGCGCAATCAATGTGGTTCATCAAAATATCGCGAGCAAACATTATTAGAAAATACTTTCGCGTAGAAGCCAACGTACTAAGGCCAAGAAGGGCACATCAAGATGAATTATTTGTCACAAAATCCCAGTTTAGTTTACCAATTACAAAACGAGTAAAACGTCTCTGTACATTCTCAAGTCTTGCACTGTGTGATTCATAATATAGATCCCATATAACACAGCCATATTCTAGGATTGATCTTATTAAAGAGATAAATAAAGTTTAAAGGGTGTATGGGTCGTTGAATTCTTTGAAGTTACGTCTTATAAGTCCAATCATTGCATTAGACTTGTTGATAATGGTATCGTAGTGGCTGGCAAACGTAATCCTTTTATCAAATAACACACCTAGATCAGATTAAGACTCAACTATTTAGAGTTCATTGATCGTTATTGAGTAATCAAAAAAGAAAGGTGTCAGTATGTTGGGGTTTTATTTTGGTAAAAATTTATTTAATAATATATACACATATAGTTTTTAGTCTTTATAGTTTGAAGTTTTATTTTTGTATTGAAAATTTTTTAATACAAATTTTTATGTTTAACTTTTTTATGATTATAAATAATAAACAGAATTAAACATAAAGAATAAAAAATTAACCATCACACAGGCTTGGTCTATGCAAACACCATTTTGTTCGTTACTGAAGGTAAGTCAAATATTCCGTACTCCAATTCTTCCAAAATACTTGCTGCATGAAGCTTACTCGTTACCATCTGCTTAGTCGGTTGATATTTAATAGTGAAACATCTGGTTCAACCACTGAAGAGAGTGATGCTCCGACCAAAAAATGCGCTGGCATTAACACTTCAAGATCGTTTGGATTCTCGGAAAGAGGAGACAGAGGACGGGAATTAATTATGGTCGATATCTGACATACAAAGGTTCTAAGATCTTCAAAAGTTAAGACAGCTAGTCCAGCTGTACGCCAAAATGGAGGCTTCCCAAAGCCCCCCAAAGTGTGGCGAGCGAGGAGGGATAAATTTCCAATCAATGTTGTCCTCAAGGCACTGCTGTTGGACTGCTTGTTGGTGGGCTTGCGTTAAGAATAAGTCCTTTAGTTCCGCCAATTAATTTTTGGCTCCCACAAAATTTGTGGCGTTATCTGACCAAATCGCTCTGGGCTTTCCTCTGGTGGATACAAACCGCTTTAACGCTGCAAGAAAAAGAGTCCGTCGACAAATCCTTTACCAACTCTAAACGTACAGCTTTGGTCGCGGAACAGATAAAAAGGCAAACATAACATTTTGATGGTGATCTAGTTCTTATTTCCGATTGATGAAAAAAAGGTCAGCAAAAATCAATTCCAGTCACGAGAAAGGCCCGATTGGCTTGGCTTGTACCCTTTCTTTCGGTAAGCTGACCATGATGTGCTCAATGACCTTTGGCTTGGCTCGAAAGCATTTAATACACTTGTTGAGCACGCTTGAAACAGTTTTTCGACCGCCTATCGGCCAGTATTGCAACCTGATTGATGACAAAAGCGATTATGGTCCAGCATGCAGTAATTTTTTATGAAAATGATTTATTATGGAATCTGTTAATGGATGTCGCTTCGGCAAAATTATCGGATGCTTTGATTCAAAATCTAGCAACGAATTTTGAAGGCGGCCTCCAACTCTGATTAATCCATAAGCATCTAAGAACGGATTTAACGACTGAATTTTACTGGATGCAGCTATAAGATATGTATAATTATTGATAAGTGCATTATATTCAGCAGTCAAACTGGCCATTTAAACCATACGAATTAATAAAAACGTTCCTTGTTGAATATATTTTACGGTGAGATACTTAGGCGTCGTTCATGAATAAATTTGTGGACGTAGGGAAACACTCTTTGTATTTTCGCAAAAGAATTAACAAATTTGCAATCGATGGACAAATCTAACGGCTTTGAGAATGATATAAGCACTTGAATTAACCCAGGAAAGTGAGGCCATTCATTTGAATTTCTTTTTAAAAAATCGGGGCCGTGCTTCCTTAGCATTGAATCCTTCAGCTTTCTTGGGGTTGCTCCTTTTGAAAGAATATCAGCCGAGTTAAGTTTAGTAGGTACGTAGTACCATATAATACCCTGAGTTAAGGCTTGAATGCTGCTAACTCGATTCTAGACAAATAAATTGTAATTTGATGGTTCTTCTTGAAGCCAAGACAATACAACACTTGAATCAGACCAGCAATGAAATTCTGCTCTAAAATACTGTGATTTCTTAACTACAATTATAAGCTTAGAGAGCAAGTCTGCTGCACAGAACTCTAATTTTGAAACAGAAAGCGTTTTAAGTGGGGAAACTCTAGACTTAGAGCAAAGTAAATTTATGATAACTTCATTTCCCTTTTTTGGTCGAATGTATATACAAGTTCCGTAAGCTGAAAGACTAGCGTCGCAGAAGGCGTGCACTTGTAGTGCCGATCGTGAAGCTAACACATATCTTGTAAGACTTAAGTCATCAAAATAATCAAATTCAGCGCAGAAATTTTTCCAGATTGAGTGCATTTATTGAGGCAAACTTTCATCCCAATCCAACTTTTCCTTCCATAAGAGCTGCAGGAAAATTTTTGATTTTGTTATGACTAGACCAATTAAGCCCATGGAATCATAGAATCTGGCTATGGTTGAAAGCACTCCTCGTTTGGTGATTTTCTTGTGAACGAAAGACTTAACAAATGAAAATAAAAACTATCTTTATTAGGGTTCCATACTAGTCCAAGAGCCTTAGTAACATTTGTTCCGTCATGAAATTCGAGAAATGTTTCTCTATCAAAATCTGCAACGTCATTCAGAATTTGTGACTCGTTTGAGCACCATTTTCGAATTAGAAAATTACCCTTTTTTAGTCAATTTGTCGTTTGCGTCAAATTTCCTTTACCTCAGAAATTTAATTTCCTCCAGAAATCATATCGTCGACATACAAATCTCTCTGAACAATGCTCGAACCGACTGGATAAAATTCTTCTTCATCGAGAGCTAATAGGTGCATGGATCGTATAGCGAGAAATGAAGCTGGTTTAGTTTCGTAGGCAACGGTGTCAAGTTTAAATATTTTTATTGGATCTTTTATATTATTCCTCCACAAAATGCATTGCAAAAAATTATCGGGATTTGCCACACGAACACAACGATAAATTTTACAAATATCACCTGTGAGTGCTATTTTAAAAGAGCGGAAGCGAAATAAAATTTCAAATAGTTTTTCTTGAATGGTTGGACCGCTTAAAAGTACATCATTTAATGAAAAACCAGAAGTGGTTTTGGAGGATCCATCGAATACTACGCGCAGCTTTGTAGTAGTGCTGTCATTTTTAAAGACGCAGTGATGAGGTAAAAAATATGATTTTACTCCAGTGGGAACTTCAGTCACCATAGACATGTGTTTAAGATCGATATATTCTTTTATAAACGCCGAATATTGTCGATACAATTCAGGATTACGAATAAGTCTTTTCTCTAAATTTAAAAAACGACGAAAAGCTAATTGACAAGATTCGGCAAGGTTATTTGTGTCCATTGCGAGTGGAAATCAAACAACGTAATCACCAGTACTAAGCCGTGTAAAATTTTTAACGAAATGCTTCTTGTTCAGCCTTTGAAATTTTGGGCAAAGAATCAGATGTATGTTCAATCTCCCAAAATTGTTTTACAAGTTCATTTGAAACAATCTCACCCTCATCAAATTGTATAGTAATTTTTGTAGCTGATAAACAACAAGATTTTTCAATAAATGTTTGGCCTCCACCACATACAATCCACCCTAGCCTTGTCTTTTGGAGAAGCAGGCATTCCATCGCCTAAACGAATTTGGCCAACGCACATAAATTCATAAAAAAGACCTGCACCCAGCAAAACATCTATACGTTCCGATTCAAAAAAGTTTGGGTCTGCCAAGTTCAAATTTGGTGGATATTCCATTCGACAGTTTTCAATGTGCAGCTCGGCTGGCAATCAGCGATAGAAGGTACAACAGCAGAAAACGAATTTGTGTAGGACTCATCGCGCGACTTCATATATAGATTTACCATTTGATCAGCCTTGAAATCAGTCTGTCCTATCCCAGAAGTTAAGGTAGTAATTTTTGATTTATTTAGCTGAAGCTGACTAGCAATGCGGCTAGTGATAAAATGAAGTTGAGAATCTAATATTGCCCTACATGGTACATAAGAACCGGCCTTGTTTTTGATGAGAATTATCGCAGTAGCAATAAAAACACAATTTTTAGTATGACTATTTGACTTAAGCTGCTGATTATTTAAGGCTGATGAGACTAATGAAATTTAAGGAAGTGGAAGAGTGCTTTGGTCACAGCTTGTAATATCCGTGGCTAGTGGAATGGCTGAGGTCGGTGTAGCCATAAAGTTGGATCCAGAAATGGGTAAATTCATGTGCAAGACTGTGTTATGCTTGCGGTCACAGTATTGACTTGTTTTTGACCTGCATGTTTTGGCAGAGTGCCCAATTTTTAGGCAATTTAAACAAAGATGGAGCTTTCTGACTTCTTTATAACGAAGGTTGGGAGATAAATTTGGAAACAACTGGCAGCTCTGAATCATATGTTCGGACGAGTTACAGAACATGCAATTGGAAGTACTATTGCTATATGCCACAAATACATTTATTTTCTTGGAAAGTGAAAAAGGTTGTTTGCCCACCTGTTTGCTTGGTGTTTGATTTACCAACGCGTATTCTATACTTTCTAGTAGTTGACAGCGCTTCTCTAAAAATGTTGACATCATGCCTGTAACGAACCCTTTTGCTCGTTACTGATTTTTGCTGAGGTAGGCTCAGTGAGTAAACCAGGGGTTCTTACAAAATAATTTATTTACCAATGATCCCGTTGTTTTAAATAAGAAAGCCAGCGTTTTAGTTTTAAACTGTAGTGTAATTCTTTATTATTTTCATTTGTTTTATTTATTGCTTAATGAGTACGTTACTTAGTTATTATTAATTATTAAGCATTATATAAATTAAAGTGATTTAATTAATCCTTGCTTATTCATATTTATTCCGTTATTTGCTATGATCCCTCTCGCTGTGAGTGACTATGATAGAACTCAGATTAAGTGCTTTATTCTGTATAACGAAAATGCACACCAACGACAAGCAAGACACGAGAAGCAATAGAATTTCGTATAGAAAAAAGTATTGCTTCTCGTGTCTTGGTTGTCGTTGGTGTGCTGCTTCGTGATACAGATTAATGCCCTAAAACTATGTTCGAAGGGTGGAGGTACCTTCGCTTAAGATAACTACGTTTTGATTTTAGAGTAAACAACGTTCGAAGGGTGAGGACACCTTCGCTTACGATAACTACGCCTGTCTTAGAGTAAACAAAGTTCGAAGGGTGAGGACACCTTCGCTTAAGATAACTACGTTTTGAACTTAAAGTAAGCAACGTTCGAAGAGTGAGGACACCTTCGCTTAAGATAACTACGCCTGACTTAGATTAAACACTATGTTCGAAGGGTGAGTACACCTTCGCTTAAGATAACTACGTTTTGAACTTAGAGTAAGCAACGTTCGAAGGGTGAGTAAACCTTCGCTTAAGATAACTACGCCTGACTTAGAGTAAACAACGTTCGAAGGGTGAGTACACCTTCGCTTAAGATAACTACGTTTTGAACTTATAGTAAACAAAGTTCGAAGGGTGAGTACACCTTCGCTCACGATAACTACGCCTGAGCTTAGAGTAAAACTATGTTCGAAGGGTGAGTACACCTTCGCTTAAAATAACTACGTTTTGAACTTATAGTAAACAAAGTTCGAAGGGTGAGTACACCTTCGCTTAAGATAACTACGTTTTGAACTTATAGTAAACAAAGTTCGAAGGGTGTGTACACCTTCGCTTACGATAACTACGCCTGAGCTTAGAGTAAAACTATGTTCGAAGGGTGAGTACACCTTCGCTTATGATAACTACGCCTGACTTAGAGTAAACAACGTTCGAAGAGTGAGGACACCTTCGCTTAAGATAACTACGTTTTGAACTTAGAGTAAGCAACGTTCGAAGGGTGAGTACACCTTCGCTTAAGATAACTACGTTTTGAACTTATAGTAAACAAAGTTCGAAGGGTGAGTACACCTTCGCTTAAGATAACTACGTTTTGAACTTATAGTAAACAAAGTTCGAAGGGTGAGTACACCTTCGCTTACGATAACTACGCCTAAACTTAGAGTAAAACTATGTTCGAAGGGTGAGTACACCTTCGCTTATGATAACTACGCCTGACTTAGAGTAAACAACGTTCGAAGAGTGAAGACACCTTCGCTTAAGATAACTACGTTTTGAACTTAGAGTAAGCAACGTTCGAAGGGTGAGTACACCTTCGCTTAAGATAACTACGTTTTGAACTTAAAGTAAGCAACGTTCGAAGAGTGAGGACACCTTCGCTTAAGATAACTACGCCTGACTTAGATTAAACACTATGTTCGAAGGGTGAGTACACCTTCGCTTAAGATAACTACGTTTTGAACTTAGAGTAAGCAACGTTCGAAGGGTGAGTAAACCTTCGCTTAAGATAACTACGCCTGACTTAGAGTAAACAACGTTCGAAGGGTGAGTACACCTTCGCTTAAGATAACTACGTTTTAAACTTAGAGTAAGCAACGTTCGAAGGGTGAGTACACCTTCGCTTAAGATAACTACGCCTGACTTAGAGTAAACAACGTTCGAAGGGTGAGTACACCTTCGCTTAAGATAACTACGTTTTGAACTTAGAGTAAGCAACGTTCGAAGGGTGAGTACACCTTCGCTTAAGATAACTACGCCTGACTTAAAGTAAACAACGTTCGAAGGGTGAGGACACCTTCGCTTAAGATAACTACGATTGAACTAACTACTCAGTCTCAAAGCATGTGCATGCTACTGCGCCTGCGACAAGACTGACTGTGCTAAGCAAACGCGACTGCTTTATATTCTGCCGTTGCCTTTCTGTTCCGTGTTCACTTGTTTTGTTTTCCCTGCCTGTGTATATGTGACTGTGTACATGGCTTTGCATGTTTGTATGTGTGTATTTATTATTTGTTTACTTATTTGTTATTCGATACATTATTTTTTCTCAATAGAATATTTATAACATTAATAATATATATTTTACCTAATAAGATATAATACAATACAATAATTTCCATACATTTTATTCATAATATATAATAAATCTTTAAATTTGTTGTTTACATTTTCCATATTTAAAATTCAGTAAACAATTCATTTATATAATTTGTGAGGCCCAAATTGTGCAACAATTTGAGTCCTCACACCCCCCTTTTCTTTCCCCTTCAGTGTTGACCATCACTTGTCCTTTTCTTGCCAATTCGAACATGGTATCGTCTGCCTTCGATAATTCTGCATTAGAAATGGAAGCCGCTGCCGCCTCGTCTTCTTCGTTATTGCAGCCTCGATTTCGGAAACCAGTGCCGGTAGTAGAGGTCTGCCTGTCTCGTTGGTGCGGTTGTGAACGCTGCACTCTGGCTCAGACGGTGCAACTGTTTGACGACCCTGTCAATTGCGTTTATTGATGGTGCTATGGATAATGTATGCTGTTACGCCGCTGTTGACACCTGATGTTGCTGATAATGCAGCTGATACTTCACTGCTTTGATTAGGCAGCTGCTGCTGTGCTGCCTTGCTGATTTTGTTGACGTTGCTCTAACAGTGTGGCTATGATGCTTTTGATGAGGCAGCTGCTACTGCGTTGCTGTGCTGCTTTTGATGACGCAGCTGCTGTGATGCTTTTGATGACGCAGCTGCTACTGCAATGCTGTGATGCTTTTGATGACGCAGCTGCTACTGCGTTGCTGTGCTGCTTTTGATGACGCAGCTGCTACTGCGCTTCTGTGATGCTTTTGATGCTGCAGCTGCTACTGCGATGCTGTGATGCTTTTGATGACGCAGCTGCTACTGCGATGCTGTGATGCTTTTGATGCTGCAGCTGCTACTGCGATGCTGTGATGCTTTTGATGACGCAGCTGCTACTGTGATGCTGTGATGCTTTTGATGACGCAGCTGCTACTGCGCTTCTGTGCTGCTTTTGATGATGCAGCTGCTACTGCGGTGCCGTGATGCTTCTGATGACGCAGCTGATACTGCGTTCTTGTGTTGCTTTTGATGTTGCAGCTGCTACTGCGATCCTGTGATGCTTTTGATGACGCAGCTGCTACTGCGCTTCTGTGGTGCTTTTGATGCTGCAGCTGCTACTGCGATACTATGATTCTTTTGATGACGCAGCTGCTACTGCGCTGCTGTTGATTATTCAGTGGTGGCTGCTGTGACAGTTGGTTACGCAGATGCTGCTGCGATGGCAGTTGGTGACGCAGGTGCTGCTGCGATGGCCGTTGAGTATGCAGTGGCGGCTGCTGTAGCAGTTGGTTACGCAGATGCTGCTGCGATGGCAGTTGGTGACGCAGGTGCTGCTGCGATGGCCGTTGATTATGCAGTTGCGGCTGCTGTGGCAGTTGTTTACGCAGATGCTGCTGCGATGGCAGTTTGTGACGCAGATACGGCTGCGATGGCAGTTGGTGACGCAGGTACTGCTGCGATGGCAGTTGGTGACGCAGGTGCTGCTGCGATTGCTTCTGGTTGCTCTTCCTCCTCGCCGTGATATTCTTTCAGATCGCTTATATGACTGGTGCGGATTTTTGCTGCTGTTGGACTTCGGACCTGTACGATGACTGGTGAAATGAAGCCTTCTACGGTGTATGGCCCGTGATATTTTGGGGATAGCTTGGCTGCAAAGTTGTCGACGGCCTTCGAAAAGTGGTGTTCTTTCACCAGAACTTGGTCGCCAATTTGCGGGCTCCATTTGCGTCTGCGTAAATTGTAATATCTGGCCTGATCCTGAGCTGCGCGTTCCATGTTTCGGCGTACAATTTTAAAGATTTCTTGCAGATGGGATGCTTTCTCGGCAGGTGTCTGACTGATTTGTTCAGTGCCTAGGGTATGTTGATCGTAGAGGGCGTTGGGGAGCCAAGGCTCTCTTCCTTGGATTAAGAAGGCGGGACTGTATCCTGTGGAGTCAGATACGCTTGTGTTGATAGCGAGCGTGACTTCTGGAAGTAACTCATCCCATGTCCGGTGGTCGCTGCCGGTAAGTTGTGCTATCACTCTTTTGATGTTACGGTTTGCTCGCTCGGTAGGATTTTCCTGTGGCGTATATGGCGCAGTGAACTGGTGTCTGATGCCCATCTCGCTTAAGAACTTCTTGAAACTTCTAGACGTGAATTGCGTACCATTATCCGTTATAAAAACCTTCGGAACTCCAAAGCGTGCTAAAATACGTTCTCTAAAAGCTTTCTTGAGGGTGTCTGTGGTGGCTTTTCGAAGTGGTATTAGCTCGGCCCATTTTGAAAATTTGTCAAAGAAGACTAATAGCATGGAATTGCCATGTTTTGACCTGGGCCCGACGAAATCGGCACATAACATGCCCCATGGTTCTTCGGCGATCTGAGTGAGCATTTTTCCTGCTGCCTGCTGCTGGTTTGGCTTATACTGCTGACATGAGGAGCACCTCCGTACGTACCGGCTTATGTCGCGAAACATGCCTGGCCAGTAGTACCGGTTGGCTACTCTTGCGATGGTCTTGCGGATGCCCATGTGGCCGGCAGTTGGATCATCGTGATTTTGTTTGATTACCTGTTCTCGTTGGAAACTAGGTACACACATTTTCCACGGTGCACAGTCGTCGTCATTGGCACTGGGTATATGGCGGTATAGTACGCAATTTTCTCTGATGTAGTCCGGATACTTCTCTGGATTCTGTTGGACTTCTGCTTCCCGCTTTGATAGCCATTTGCATATAGGGGCGTTTTCTGCAGAGTCGTCTGACGTTCGAAGCAGTTTCTCTCGTGGTTGTCGTGATAGTGCATCGGCTATGACGTTTAACTTTCCCTTCCGGTATTGTATGTCAAATTTATGTTGTTGCAGCTCAAGCGCCCACCTGGCTATTCGCCCTGATGGGCTTTCAATTGAATTTAACCATTTTAGAGAAAGGTGGTCAGTGATGACCGTGAATTGGTACCCCTCTAGGTAGGGTCGCATCTTACGAATAGCCCACACGATGGCTAAGCATTCTTTCTCCGTGGCTGAATAATTTTTCTCTGCATTGTTTAGGTGCCGGCTGGCGTATGCGATGACACGTTCTTGGTTATCATGGTCCTGCGTGAGAACCGCACCTAGACCGTAATCACTGGCATCTGTTTGTAACTTGAACTTCTTGGTGAAATCTGGACATGCTAGCACTGGAGCTTCGGTCAGTCTAGCTTTTAATGTTTCGAACGCTTGCTGTTGGTCATCTCCCCATTTCCAGTGCTTACCCTTCTTTAGCAATCCTGTCAGTGGGTGCACTACGTCTGAAAATTCCGGTACAAAACGTCTATACCATGAGGCTATTCCAAGGCACCTGCGTAGCTGCTTTACATTAGTTGGTGGTTCGAGTTCTTGAATGGCGGCTACCTTGTCCGGGTCGGTGTGAATACCTTGGTCGCTGACGACGTGTCCTAGATACTTCAGCTTGTTTTTAAAGAATTCGCATTTCTCCACGTTTATTTTTAAATTCGCCGCCTGTAGTCGCCGGAATACTTCCTGAAGATGTCGCATGTGTTCCTCTAGCGAGGTCCCGATCACTATTATATCGTCGAGATAAGCAAATGCATGCGGCTCCATGTCGGGTCCTATGACCTGGTCTAGTGCACGTTGAAACGTCGCTGGCGCTGAGTGTAGCCCAAATGGCATAACGCGCCATTGATAGAGCCCTCTTCCTGGGACGGTAAATGCTGTGTACGGTTTACTGCTCTCCTCCATAGGAATCTGCCAGTATCCATTCTTCAGGTCGAGCGTACTTATATATTTGGCGCTTTTGAGCCTATCCAATATATGGTGGATTCGCGGTAATGGGTACGCATCGGGAATAGATTTGGCATTGAGTTGCCTGTAGTCCACACAAAGTCTCCACTTTCCATTTTTCTTTTTAACTAGGACAATGGGCGCACTATGTGGGCTGTGCGATGGCTCGATACATCTTTTGTTTATCAATTCATCGATTTCTTGGTTAATAATTCCTTGTACTGCGGGGTTTCTGGGGAAGTACCTTTGCTTGATCGGGTGTCCATCTTTCATGATAATTCGATGCGTGGTGATATGGGACACTCCGGTAAGACCTTCGAATTTGTTCAGCTCTGCCTTTAAAAACTCTTCGATTTTTGATTCGTCGGTTGGACCTGACTCGATTTTCCTGGTGCGTAGTAACCTCCTTGCTGCTTCTTGTGGATCACCTGTACTTGATTCCACTTCTGTTCGTATGACCTCAGTTGCTTTCTGTGGACCACCCGTTTTTGATCCGATTACCTCTGTTCGTACAACCGTACAGCATGCTGTTTCTTGTTCTTTTCCATCGTTCGTGTTTTCCTTGAGGATAATTGAGTAGTCTCCGCACTGCAATCTTGTTTCTATCTTGACCAGAAAGTCTATGCCTAGAATAAGGTCGTCGATCACGTCGTGCAGGATAATTAATTCTATGTTGCATTGTTTTCTTCCGAGTTTTATGTTTACTACGAGTTGCTGATTAACCTCCTTCGTGGTCCCGTCAGCCAATCGTATGCGAGTCGATATGTTTTCGAGTTTGCTTGATTCCTTTATTTTACTTGCTAGAGATCTGCTGATAAAACTCCGTGTTGCCCCAGTGTCGATCGTCGCCTTGGTTGTGTGGTTGCCTATCGTGACTATAGCGACCACGTGGTTCCCGTTTTGCGTGATGGTGTTTAATTGCGAGGACGCTGGTTCTGGGTATCCGTTTGTACTCGCCTTGGACGGTACCCTTGATAGTTTCCCGATGATTGTCTGCAGCAGTTTATTGTCAAAGTACCTCTTTTTCCGCATTCCCAGCAGAAAGTTATAGCGGGGTTTCTGCATTCGTATTTGTAGTGCCCATCCTGTCCACAACGCCGACATGCCGTCCGTGGGTTAATTGGAAATTCGGTTTCTTGCGTAATTCTGCGGTGATGCTCTTCTCGCTGTCGTGGTATGGCTGGTCTGGTCGGCGGAGCTTCTTTTTGCAGACTTTCAAAATCTTCGGCTAGACTAATCAGCTCCTCGAAGTCCCTGAAGTCTTTTCGCTTTATATAAAGCTGATAGTCGTGGAGACTGTTGCGGTATATGCGCTCTAGTTTGCCTTGCTCTGAGAAACCTGCATGTCGCATTAAATTCTGCAGCTCGATGAGGTAGTCTTTGAATTTTTCTCTTTGCCGCTGGTGCCTTTGTCGGATCTCATCTTCCAGATGCTCGAAGTATTTGGATGGCAGGAAGAACCGTAGGAAATCCCTCTTATATGCATTCCATTCTTGCCACTGCCGATTATTGTTCCGGAACCATTTCAGCGCGTTATCTTTCAACAGTTCGGGCATTGTTCGGGGTAATAGATCCTTGTTTAACCCGTATACTTCGGCTAGCTCCTCTACTCTTTCAATGAAGGCCAGTGGTTCTTTTCCGCCATCATATTTAAAAGACCACTTCCTGACCTGGTCTGTTACCGTGGAATATGGTATTTGATTCGCTCCTGCGTGTTCTACGAATCCTGTATATCCTGCGTGAGCGGCTGCTGGTTGCTCGTATGCCATTGTCGGGGGGTTGAAATCTTGTTGACCGCCTGTGTGTGTTACCGGCACATTTATTTTCGGTATCTCGGGATTTCTTGCCGGTGATGATGTCCTCCCGTGCTTTGCCTCTAGTTCTGAAAGGCGTGGTTGCAGCTCTGGTTTTTGCCCTTGATCTGTGATGAAGATAGCAAAATTTTTCCTTGCTTCTTGCACCGTTCCTGTGCTATCGAATCCAAATTCTTCTGCGTACCCTTGCAGCTTGTCTTTCCGTAAAAAGTATACCCAGGAGGAATTGACCATTTTTATCATGTGTTGTGTTACGCTGATGTTTTTCTCTGACTTTAGCTTTCTTTACTGGCTTTGGCTTTGTTCTCTGTCTCTTAGTTTTTCTCTCTGTATTTATTTTTCGTCTTTACAGTCCCTGCTCGGGCGCCATTTGTAACGAACCCTTTTGCTCGTTACTGATTTTTGCTGAGGTAGGCTCAGTGAGTAAACCAGGGGTTCTTACAAAATAATTTATTTACCAATGATCCCGTTGTTTTAAATAAGAAAGCCAGCGTTTTAGTTTTAAACTGTAGTGTAATTCTTTATTATTTTCATTTGTTTTATTTATTGCTTAATGAGTACGTTACTTAGTTATTATTAATTATTAAGCATTATATAAATTAAAGTGATTTAATTAATCCTTGCTTATTCATATTTATTCCGTTATTTGCTATGATCCCTCTCGCTGTGAGTGACTATGATAGAACTCAGATTAAAACTATGTTCGAAGGGTGGAGGTACCTTCGCTTAAGATAACTACGTTTTGATTTTAGAGTAAACAACGATCGAAGGGTGAGGACACCTTCGCTTACGATAACTACGCCTGTCTTAGAGTAAACAACGTTCGAAGGGTGAGTGTACCCTCGCTTAAGATAACTACGCCTGAGCTTAGAGTGAAACTATGTTCGAAGGGTGAGTACACCTTCGCTTAAGATAACTACGTTTTGAACTTATAGTAAACAAAGTTCGAAGGGTGAGTACACCTTCGCTCACGATAACTACGCCTGAGCTTAGAGTAAAACTATGTTCGAAGGGTGAGTACACCTTCGCTTAAAATAACTACGTTTTGAACTTACAGTAAACAAAGTTCGAAGGGTGAGTACACCTTCGCTTAAGATAACTACGTTTTGAACTTATAGTAAACAAAGTTCGAAGGGTGTGTACACCTTCGCTTACGATAACTACGCCTGAGCTTAGAGTAAAACTATGTTCGAAGGGTGAGTACACCTTCGCTTAAGATAACTACGCCTGACTTAGATTAAACACTATGTTCGAAGGGTGAGTACACCTTCGCTTAAGATAACTACGTTTTGAACTTAGAGTAAGCAACGTTCGAAGGGTGAGTACACCTTCGCTAAGATAACTACGCCTGACTTAGAGTAAACAACGTTCGAAGGGTGAGTACACCTTCGCTTAAGATAACTACGTTTTGAACTTAGAGTAAGCAACGTTCGAAGAGTGAGTACACCTTCGCTTAAGATAACTACGCCTGACTTAAAGTAAACAACGTTCGAAGGGTGAGGACACCTTCGCTTAAGATAACTACGATTGAACTAACTACTCAGTCTCAAAGCATGTGCATGCTACTGCGCCTGCGACAAGACTGACTGTGCTAAGCAAACGCGACTGCTTTATATTCTGCCGTTGCCTTTCTGTTCCGTGTTCACTTGTTTTGTTTTCCCTGCCTGTGTATATGTGACTGGGTACATGGTTTTGCATGTTTGTATGTGTGTATTTATTATTTGTTTACTTATTTGTTTACTTATTTGTTATTCGATACATTATTTTTTCTCAATAGAATATTTATAACATTAATAATATATATTTTACCTAATAAGATATAATACAATACAATAATTTCCATACATTTTATTCATAATATATAACAAATCTTTAAATTTGTTGTTTACATTTTCCATATTTAAAATTCAGTTAACAATTCATTTATATAATTTGTGATGCCCAAATTGTGCAACAATTTGAGTCCTCGCATGCCTAAAGTTGGTATTTCAGTAACAGGCGTGCACTCTTCCCATTTTGCCCGAGATTCATAATCTAGCTTGGTACACATGAGGTGAATTAATACACAATCTGCTATTTGCTCCTTTGACCCCATAGTTGCTAGCGCCCGCAGATGAGAATTCAAGCCGTCACTCAGCGTCCGAAGTTTTTGCACTGCACCTTAATCCAATTTCTGAAGGTCAAAAATATCTCGAACGTGAGCCTGAAAATTTAATCGTTTATTTTCAAATCTTTATTTTAAAATAATTATAACCTGTTCATAATTTTCATCGGTCCATTCTAAAGAACGTATGGCATCTAAAGCGGAGTTCTTCAAGCAAGATAGAAGATGCTGAAATTTCTCAATTTTGGTCAGGTTAGCATCCTTACCCACAATGGTTTCAAAAACTGAATTAAATTCCTGCCATTCTGAATATGCACCTGAAAACTTCGGCATCTGTACCGCAGGAATTCGTGTCTTTGAGTGCGCTAGCAAATCTGACGGCTGTGAATCGTCAAGTGTAAACTGCCTTATAGTTGAATTCCTGGGCATGTCTGAGGACCTGCGATAACCTAATTCTTTCACCAGCTTCGATTTTGTAGCAAGAAATGTTGTTATGAAGTCCATAAGCGTACTACTGCTTATTTGATCAGTATCAACGTCTTCCAATGAAGACAGCAATTTATCAAATGTGATGTTGAGTCCCTCCACTAGCTCTAATCTGACGGTAATATCGGATTCATCAAATGAGGTGAGTGCCTGAGAAGTGCAGGAATCGCTTAACTGCAATAGTTGCATAATGGTAGCTACACTCTTCCTTTTGAGAATCGCTGCATCAGAAACAGAGTCTCTGCTTAATCGAATGCTTAATCTTGGCGTGTGCCCACAGTTATTTACTTAACAATTATTACAATTATTTACTTAAGACAAAGTTACAGTTTATCGATCACATGATGTGCATAGTCAATGCGAGCAAGAATATATACTAATATATATGTAACTGCAACTTCCACAAAAATTCAGCGCGACTACAAATTTTATAGCCATAACCATGTACGAAATCAGTTTGCATACATATAACTATGTAAATCGGTATGCTGCGAAAACCTGAAGAATCCAATTAAGAATAACGGCGGCTATGTGTTTTAATTGTGTGTGTGCCAGCGCTCCAAAGACCAAAATGCAATGATGCCGGCGCTCCACTTTCTGTAAAGGTGCTTCTTGAGTGATTCGTATTCCTTTCGCACTTGATGGTAACTTTGACGAAAAGCTATATCATCCTTACTTTTTTGAATAGCTTATTCATTCTATTTTTTAATCTGGAAAGATTTTTACTAAACCATTCCGGCTTAGAATTCTTCTTAACTTTTTTTATAGGAACAAAATTAATAAATGATTCATTTATGATATTAATAAATAGCTGGTAGTTTTGTAACAAATTGTCACCCAAATCTGCATGCCAGTCTACACTTGATAAGTAGTTAATAATTGCTACGTAATCAGCTTTTCGAAAATCAAAAACAAAAATATGTTCTTCTAGAGCAGATAACTCTATTGTTATAATATCCAATTTAATTAATAACGCTTTATGATGGAACCTATTGTTAGATAAAAGGAAATCTGCTTCATCGCAAACCGCATGAAGATCAGGATCGGGAAAAACTAAATCCAATATTTTATTAAAATTATTTTTAACTGAGTTTATTTGAATTATACCCAACGATAAAATAGAATCAATAAAATCA
Organism: Dichetophora obliterata; assembly: GCA_963920525.1. Lineage (NCBI taxonomy): Eukaryota > Metazoa > Arthropoda > Insecta > Diptera > Sciomyzidae > Dichetophora > Dichetophora obliterata. Next base: position 141,854,135 of record OY986439.1, read on the forward strand.
ATCTCTGAGTTTAGGCTCGAATTCGGAATCATACTTGAAAGCTCATCAGACTGAGTCCAATTTGTATTACCAAAGTTAAAGTCACCTAAAACTAAGGGGGTATTCGTTATCTTTAAGGCGATCAACAATATTAAGTATATTACTAAAATGCATCGAATAAATTTCACTATTAGAGCAGAGTGGAATATAGTATAAACACATAAATACTTATAAACGAGGACACACTAGATCCATAACTCGAAACAGGACAACCCACTCGTACACATAATTGCTCTGTGTTCAGAAAAGTGCTGTAACGTTACTTCCTAACACCGATAACCCGCACGGACGGCAATTAGAACACCACCACCACGGGTCAATCTAGATGGGAGTAAGCAGCGATCACGCCGAAAAACTTCAAATTGATCATCGAAAAGTTCTGAGGTAAAAATGTTTGGATGCAATGTTATAGTTAAAGCAATGACATCATGTAAGCAGCCCGCAAGATTAAGTGCAAATTTTGTTGACTTAGTACGAAGACCACCAGCGTTTTGATAGTAGATTTCTATATTTTTATATGCAGAGCACAATAACGCAGCATTTTTTGAGAATGTCGGCAAAGATTTGCTTATATGCACTGATTCTTTACCACCGAGTGCTTTAAGTTTTTTGAAAAATTTTGGAATGGTTTTACACGAACGCCTGCTGGCCAAAAGTTCGACTTAAATACAGTTCCGACCGAATTTGCTGGAATAGCTAATTTAAAACTAACATAGTTCTGGTTAGATCCATCCTTCTTAGCCAAACTGAAGCAGGACACCTCCAACGGAGCAATGTTAGCCTTAGATGAAACATACTTTTGAATTGCTTCGTATGTTGTCGTAGATCGAAAATTGGAAAGATTAAACCATTTACGCTGCCTAATGACGTCAAGGTTTTCACCATCATACTCATTATTGCCTATAATGGCTACGATATTCTTATTAGAGCTTTTATTGTTTAGATTTAGACTATTAGTATTAAATTCAGCGGCATTATTACAAACATTAAATGAATCGTGATTTTGCCCACTGTAGTGGAGCGAACGGCGGTGTTAGAAGGCAGAGCCTCAATACCAGCAGACGAAGCATCCACAGCACGAAAACCAACAGAATTTGAACTTTTAATATAAGCAGCAGCAGCAGCAACAACAATATTTTCAGCAGCAGCAGAGCCACCGGAATCAACAGAAACATATGATGTTCTAGTAATAGCAGTGTCAACAGACAAAGAGCCATGACTTTCAACTAGTTCAATCACATTGGGAGAGCGAGCATTTGTCTCAGGAGTTGCAGTTTTATTACAAGCAGCACCAACCACAACATTACCGGCAGCTGAGCCATCGGAAACAACAGAAGCATATGATGAGGTCAACACGTGACTATTAGTTGACGCATTACGAACAGTATTTGATATAGAGGGCGAACCAAGAGAACCACGTTGATCAGCTGCTGCCGGCAACCGACGAATTTCAGCAGTCTTAGCTTTGGAGCGCGTGAGAATCTGTGTATCAGCGTATGTTTGATTAGACCCATTCGTATTCTTCTCTACAGCGGGAGAGGGATTCATCTCACTAAGAGTTCTAACACTTGTTTTAATTCTTGTATTGATTAAAGAGCACCATCAATTTTAATTGATAAATCAGAAAAAGAGTTATTTGAGCATATGTCACAGATAAAAAGAAAATTTTTATTTGATTTTATCAAGTTAAAACATTTTGAGTTGATATAAGCACACTTTTTATGCAAATTATTACAACAAACCCAACATGAGATTTGGTCAGAGTTTAAAAATTGAGATTTACACGCCGTGTATGCGAACATTATGTTACAAGCTAACGTGAGCAGATTTATGTAAGTATACGATTAGCAAGAGTTTAGCGCAGTAACAAATGATGTGTTAATGCCAACGATTAGATGAAGACTGATATATATTACGCAAACGCAAATTTTGTCCGGCGTAAGACTTTTTAAGTACAAGTCCAATATTAATAAATTTAGTATGGTTTGGTAGGTTTACACCTGCAGATGTGCAAACTTTACTTAACTAAGTTACCAATTTGGGGGTGGTGAGGTGTTTTGAAATGCACTACGATAAGTAACGGTAGGGGGGGGGGGAGGGGTTTAAGATATTGTAACGTGACTAAAAATTTAAAAAAAAACTCAACAAATTCAATTTGATATTATTTTAAATTATTATGTTGGCTTTATATGATTTAAATACAAATTCTAAATGTTTGATAGTTTAAATCATACTTGATTTTAAATACAATTTCTAGTTGTTTGATAGTTTAAAATCGTTTATTGAGCTTAAGGTCAAAGTTAGAACAATTAATTGTTCTAACGAATCTTTCCAAAGAAACAACAACAACAAAGTTTTTTCAATATGAAAAGGAAAAAATCACTAGCTGATCTGATTGCAATTTCTGCCTGGCTAAGGGCGTCATCAGAAATCTTTGTGATACCCGTGCAAGCGCGCACTAACGCACTGCACCACCGGGGCGATTAGAGTATACAAAATGCAATTTTCAGTTATTATTGTTTTTACGACAAAAATGACTCTTGCATCGTTTTTGGAAGAAACAGAAATTTGTTGACCCTTTTTTGAAATAAGATTAAAAATTTATTCAAAACTTTATTGTGCAATTACTTTCTATAGTTTTCAAAATGTTTTTGGTGTAAAACAAACGGAAATTTTTTTAACTTAATCATAATTTTTAAATAGTTCTGGTAAATTTTTATAGGCCCTAGGACATGCACGTAAGTAGCGTTATTTTGTGACCTCTCGACTGCATCTCGCTACAACTAAGTTATTTTTGTTTCTAGTTTTATTTATTTATTTATTTGTTAGGCTAGGATAAAGTGGTAGTAGCCCGAAAACAGCTTTATTTGTTTGTTTATTGTGCGACGACTGTTCTAACAAGTTGTGATTTATGATGACAATTCAATTTTAAAATTTTTTAAAAATACAACGACGAAATGACTTAACCTACATCAATACATTAAATTTAAAGTGAATTAAAAGAAAAATAGGAGAATAATAATAAAAACACAATGATTAAAATTTAATCATCATGCATTCTTTTTAATTTTTTGATCTCCGATGTATTTTGATGGTATTAGTATGCGTACATAGTGTACTCCTAATAAGATAGAGTACGGTGAGGTGAAGCGTTTCGCTTTTTTGGTGGCTCAATGCACCCCCAAAAATTATAGTTTTTGAATAGTTTTGGGCTTAAATCGCAAAAATTGTAATTTTTCTTAATTTATATGCATTCGGATTTGAACATTTACGATTTCCGCAAAAAATTATGGGGATACTTCGAAAATGTTCGTTTTTCGATTTTTGAAAAATTGCGGGGTGAAGCGTTTTACCAAAAGAAGTTTCCGTGAATGTATATGTTCATGTATAAACATCAACATAAATCGGTTTAATGGCCTCGAGCTGGCTCCTAAGTAACCAAGAAACTAAAATACTGAATAAAAGTCATCGAATCCAATACAAAAATCTTTTATTTGCGGCTTAAAAATTAATGAAAAAAATATAATGATAAATGATAATGAAAAAAAGGCTACAAATTTATTATTCATCGCTAATATCCAGGTGAGAGTCGCATTTTCGACAGGTGTAGTAGCCATTTCAAGTGACATGGACGGTCACATTTTCAGCACTTTTCTTTGCTGCTTCAAGAAGCTCCGAAAGCTTTTGAGGGAAAGTTAAGATGACTGACTTCATCGCCTTTCTGCCACGATTTGACTTCGGCTTTGCTGCAGCAAATTTGATCGGGCCAATATCAACCAAAGTTGATATCAAACGACGAGCATATTTGGCACATCTTCAGCCGTTGGCGGATCTTCGGCCGCTAATGTTTGCCGCAAGAATGAATATGATCTCGTTCAGAGGATAGATGCCAGCGGCTTCGAAACCAGATCTAATTTTCCGCTGAGTCACGGCCTGCATCATGGCCTTACCAGCAAGGCCCGGTATATGGTGTATTTCGAGCACACGATCAACATGAGACTGGCACCATTCCATACACTTCTGCGTGAACGCGTGCTTGAAGGGCCCGAAAACCGAAACATCTAAAAACTGTATTTGCCGGCTGCAATGAGGTGGAAGAGTTACAATCTCGATACTGTTGACTATGCACAAGTCGACAACTTCAATGGACATGTTGTGGTATGTGGTTGTCAGTTATCAGTAGCAATGGATTGGTCTTGGCCATCCAGCCTGAAACATTGGCGTAATCAATGGACCCCGGCGGTGCGTTATGAAGGAAAATGCTCTTCACATTCTTTCGTAGGAAGAGAAACATCGGCGGAATGGTGTTTCCAGCCGCACTGACTGCAACTGCCATAGTCACATTGGTTCCTCTTTCCGCTGAGGAGAACTGGCCTATAACGGTGCCCTTTTCGGCAACGACGTTTACAACGTTCGTGGGTATGGTGGGAAGTCCGGTTTCGTCCATGCTCCACACTCTAGTTGGAACGAAAATGGCTGGGGCCTTCGCAATTGCTTCTTGCAAGTTTGAGAAAAATTCATGGACTTCTTCCTTGTAAAATCTTTTTGAGCGTGCAACACTTGCTGGCTGTGGTTTACGGAGCTTCAAGTTCGAGTGGCTACGCAGAAAAGCGTAGTACCAGTCTTCGGTTGCCATATTTGGGTCTGCCCAACCAGCAGGAAACTTAAGACTAATCTTAAAAGCGAAATTGTAGGACAAGAAATTAATGTTATTGATGCTTAGGCCGTAATTCATCTTAGCACATGAAATTATGTATATAGGTGTGTATAACACATCATTAATTTTGGTTGAAAAATAAAATGTGCTGTACAACGAAAACAAAATGGATACTTACAGGCTTTCCACCAAAGCCAAAATTACCTTCAACAAAGGCCAACAAATCGTCCTCTGTGACACCCTCTAAGGTCGGAAAATGCTTAACTTTATCCAAATGACGGCAGAGAGTAGTTTGAACGATACCGCAGGCAGCTGCAGCTCTACGCTCTGCTTGTTTGTCAATCAAAACCATTTTGATGGTATTAAATAGGTTTGTTGCGTCAGGGACCTTCAAAATTCCTTTATTCACGTAGTTTCGTGGCAGTTCTAATAAAACAATCACCCTTATTCTAGTTGTAAACATTGTCACAAAGCGAAGTTGCCTAGTGTAAAAGTGAAATCGGCGTTTTCGATAACAATTCCAAAGATATTTTTATTTATAAAATGTCTACGTCGACTAAAAGTGACGATATACAATCGACGACGACGACGACGATGACGTTGACGTCTACAACGACAACTAGCTAATGACGTATACAACAAAAAACTAATAAAACGCTTCAACCCACTAAAAGTGAAACGTTTCACCCACTACGCCCATTTTGAAAACACGGCTGGCATCACACAACCACTCGATAGATATTTCACCAACACTTCATATTTTTGAAGAACAACATAAAACCAACATGACTGATATATTTACCTTGAATTTGTGTTGAGTAGTTGGCATAAAACACGATAAATTCACTTGATCAAAAAACTTTTAGAAAAAATTTTTTTACCACTGTCTTGGAAGAGCAACACAATGTACGTCTGAACGCTTCGCTGTATCATGAAAAACTGTGCGGCAATGAAAGCGGTGACGGTATGACACATGGTTATATGTAAGCGCGCTGTCAAAATTTCACAAATGAAAAGCTTCACTCCACCGCACTTAACCTAATGTAAGGTATAATTGACTACCGCATAAAAAATTTATGGAATGCTTGGTGGCTCACCGGTGAAATTTTGGATCACCGATCCATCAAAAGAGTGTAGACATGCTGTCAACACAAAGGTTAAGGGAGTTGAAATATATAAAACGTTGAAAATGAAGATTATAATAAAAAATTAATTTTCATCACAAACATTTTTAATAGCAGTTGTTCGTCTTTAGTGATCAATCGGAAAAGTTGCAGCAAATGTCAAATTTTATCGTTTCTGTAAAACAAATTTTCTATATAACGGTCCGATTTTGCAACTCTTTCCGCATTTGCTTTAGGAAAGTTCGACATGTATTACATAAAGTGATCTCATTCATTTTATGCATAAAATTAATTTTAAACTTACATACCTCATTTTGTCGCATTTGATTATCTGATTTACCAACTAGTGCGACTCCGTTACAAATCACCGCAGTATTTTCTACAAACACACCCTCTGGCAGCAAATCATCAGGAGGGAGTTCAATAACATCCAAACCAATTTCTCGCAACAAACTACATATAGCTGAAAAGTATCATTAAAATATAAAAGAAAAATTCACATTACTTCACATAAGTTTCGTGCTGTTTCTTTGCAAGTTCCACATTAAAATCCCCACACGTTAAAGAAGGCGAAATCCTAATAAGAGAGCATACATTAAATTAATATTAAAAAAAAATATTAAAAAATGCGGTAAGAGAATAACTGCAGATAGCAAATATATAGAAATAAAATTTCCGAGCATTTGTAATTTATTTTTTATTTTATTTAATTTAAAACGCTTTAAAACCTATGCAAATGTGTTAGATATTATGTTATATGGCGGAAATAATTAATTTTTTATTAAAATAAATATTAATTACTATGCATACATAACAGTTTCATTTCGATTAATGCTTAAATCGAACTCAAAGTATTCAGTCATTATATGTGGTGTCCTACCGATAATTCGGTTTCGGTTACGGCTAGTTTCGGCCCTTTTTGTCAGTTTCAGCTAGTTTCGGCCTCAATATTGTACTTTTATGATATTTTTGGTAAAAATTTCTTGAATCAGTCATATAATTAATATATATAAGTTTGGTTTAATAAAAATATTTACAACGCATTCTTCAAAACCAAAATGATGAATTCGTCTTTAATTTGATTTATCGTGTTAACGCAAAACATTTTGGTTAATTTTATGCGTTCGATACTATCATTTTCAATTGTATCATCTCTATTATTAATATAAAAGTTTTATAGGTACTGAAGCCAAAAACTGATAATTAAACTTTCGAACGAATTCTGTGTGTGTGGAATCAAGGATAAGAAAACGTAATATTTCTATTTTTATAATACTAAACCTTAAAAAAAACAAAAATACTTTGTTTTGTAGTTCTATAAATATGAACATTGCAAGTGCATACTATTTTGAGTGTGTACGGAAGATATAAAGTACGCAATACTTTTGTAGTAAAAAATAAAATAAAAAATGATCTCATTAATGGTATTCCCTTAACGCTTCTTAAACTGCTTAAACCTCTTAAACTGCTTTACTTTAACCAATTGGTGAATTTTAAGCAAAATTTTGTATGGGACCTTTTTTTACAAGGTTTAAGCTACAATTTCTATGCGTAAATTATGTAATCATGTTTGCTTAAACTATCAGCTGTCAAACTTGAAAAGATTTTATTATATACTCAATTAATAACTGCTAAAATGCATATTGTTTTAAATATTTAATTAATTTTTTCTTAAATTTTATATTGTTCAATTTATAACATCAGCTGTTATTGACGTGTGCGCGGAAAATTAAACAGAATGACAAAGAGTGCATTCCCTTAACAAGAGCTCTGAAGTTTACATGTTTACGAAATGGGAAATTTAAACTTTTAAGAGAATACCATTATTTATTATTGTAAGGCGTTTTCGTTTATTTGTTCGGAGCAGAGCAAAAACTGTCAAAAACTATGCTCGTGCTTTCTATTTTGTTCCGAGCGTAAGGAGTAGATTAATCGTATTTTTGTATGCACTCGTAGCAAGACAAAAACGCTATCAGATAAAAAATTTAATAGTGCGAAGCGCACAATATTGGTTTTCATATCAATTTTGATTTGTATTAATATATTATCATATATAAATAAAACTATTTCTATACAAATTGTGAAGTGGTACAATTTAATGTGAATCTGTCAAATTTTAAGCTGCCAGTGGCTGAAACAGTAAGTTTTTTTTTACATTTTTCAGACATTGAAAATGACAGTTCTACATTTTTTTGTACCTATATCGTACTCCTCACACCACTTTAAGATTGTATAGCTTCGTTTGGTGTGTTGCTCTGTTTGGATTTTTCAGATCTTAAAAAAGCAAAAAAAAAGCAAGTGTCACATGGGCTTAACGTTTAAAAAAGTGCCGAACTACGCGAAGTCTACTACGATCACGTATGCTATAGTACCAAATATACATTTTTAAGTAACGAGTTATACGTTAACGGAACAGACAATTCGACCCGTTTTGATATTTTATTCATTCAGAGTTCTCCGAGCATATTAATGTTAAGGTTGTATGGTGGATATGCGTACTGCGACCTAAATGAGATCTATTGTACCTCCTTCTCAAAGCTCCGCTGGGTTTGCGGATTACAGAATTTCATCCAGCTATATTTCTCTAATAAATTTGAGAATATTCTTAGGTTCAAAGGATGAAACTTGCTGTAGACTCAGCTCATAGTTCCCCAGTGCTAGTTTGTCTGCGAGCCCCGGCGTCGCAGTTTGTAAGTAGGTGCATTGGAATCTCCTCTGATTCTTCACAGAAACGGCAGATACTATCGGTTTCTATGCCTAATTTCATCAAGTGATATTTAAGTTTACAGTGTCCTGTAAGGAACCCTGTTAGAATCCTTAGATTCGGTTTGCCTAAGCTTATGCACAATTTTGCTCTTCGAGTGTTAAAATCTCTGATAAGCAATTTGGATGGTCTTAGCTTTGGGAGGCTTTTCCAAAGGTTTGAACGTTTATGCCTCTCCTCCCTTCTTAGTTCTTCTTTTATAGAATGCGTGCCCAATCCGCAAAATGGTTCTGGTCCTATAAATTTTGTGGCTGCACCCTGTCGTGCTAGACCGTCGGCTTCTTCGTTACCCTGTATTCCTTTGTGTCCTGGGACCCAAAGTATAGTAACAGTGCTATTCTTGCCCAGTTCGTTGAGTTTTGTTAGGCATTCCCATGTTATTCTCGATGATATCTCACAGGAAACTAATGCCTTTATTGGTGCTTTTTTCCAGATTGAATTGTGCGCACAGCTGTATTGCTAGGATTTCCGCTTGGAAGGTACTGGGTGTTGTCCCCATAGGTTCAAAGTGCTTGGTTCTTGGCCCGTACACCCCTACGCCTATACCTTTCAATGTCTTGGAGCCATCCGTATAACATGATATTCTGTGTGGTTTCTTGACTTGCGATATCATTTCGCTATCCCACTCTTCATTCGTACTAAGCTTTATTTGTGTTTTTCGAAGTTGTACCTTTTTACTATAACGTCTCTTGGTAGATCGATGCATGGAGTGTGCATTGCAATATCCTCCTTCTCTCTACTGCTGATAGTTTTACCTAAACCTGTCCCCTCTTTTGCAATGCATATCAGAGTTCGCTTGGCTACTACCCTATGACAAAGTGTAAGGGTGTTAGGTCCAGAATTACTTCTAGTACTGCTGTAGGAGAGGTCCTCATGGCCCCCGTGATGCATATGCAGGCCAGTTTCTGCACCTTTGTTAGCATATTCATCATTGTGGTTAGCTTGGTTTCTCAGCCCATGCTATTGCACCATAGGTGAGGATGGGTCTCACCATCATGGTATACATCCAGCGGAGAATTGTTGGGTTACAACCCCAGATTTTCCCCGCCAAGTTCCTACATACCATGAGTGCGCGCGTTGCTTTGTTTATAGTTTCCTCTCCATGTCTTCTCCAGAGAAGCTTTGAATCTAGTGTAAGTCCCAGGTACTTTACTTCTCTTTTGAAGGGAATTTCCGTGCCATCCATTCTCATAGTTCGGAGATTCAGCAGGCTTCTTTTGTTAGTAAAAGGTACTATGGTAGTTTTCGCTGGGTTGATATTTAATCCCACTGTGTTGCACCATTCCTTTGTTACTGACAGTCCTCTTTGTATAAGGTTACAAAGTGTATCCTCGAACTTCCCTTTCGCTGTTAAGGCGATGTCGACTGCGTAACCCTGACTTTTTATGGCGTTCTCGGTTAGCTTCGGTAATAGTTCGTCCACAACAAGACTCCACAACAGTGGAGAAAGGACTCCGCCTTGTGGGCAGGCAGCCTTTTGTCTTAATTCTTATCGTGGTGGTGCCCACTTTTGTTTCTGCAGTTCTAGTGCTAAGCATTTGGCATATCCATCTGCTGAGCATATCATTTACTCCTTTTTTGTGTAGTGAATTTTTCACAGCCTCGTGAGAAGTGTTGTCAAAGGCTCCTTCTATATCTAGAAAGGCACAGAAGTACGGTTTCTTTCTCAGTTCTTATATAGAGAGAACAAATGATGTAAGGCTAATGGGTCTAAACGACTTTGGTAGCGTGTAGTCTTTTTTCCCTACTTTTGGTATGAAGGTGACTATGGCTCTTCTCCATTTCCTTGGGACCTTTTTGTAAAAGTGCATTAAAGAGGCCGTTTACACCTGCTGATTTGAATGGTTGAAAGGTTCTAAGTGCCCAATCTAGACGAGCCTTAGTACAAATGCTCGTGGCGAGTTTCCATTCTTCTCGATTTGGAGCAATCTGCCTGTCTGTCGTCTCATAATCAGTTTTTGGTGTGCTGCCCGGGAAATGAGTTTCTAGAAGGTGACTGGCTCGTTACTCTTCTCTAAGCGTATAGCTTCCGTCTGGCAATAGAAGTGACATTCTTGTCTCCACTCTGCCTTTAGCCATGGCTTTGTGTATCCTGGCTGCGGCTGGCGTGGATGAAATATCTTCGCAGAAAGTTCAAAAGCTTTGTTTTTGGCTTATCTGATTTCTTTATTGTACTTCTTCAGAGTCACCGTGTAGCTGTGCCATTCTCCGTTGCGCTTTGGGGCATTAAAGATGCATCGCACCTTCTTCCGGAGTTTGGTCAGCTCGGCGCTCCAACAAGGAGTATGTTTTGTTATTGCCTTGTGCCCTGTTGGACAGCTAGATTCGTAGGCACTATATACTGCATTGTTTACCTGCTATACGTAGCATTCAAGTTCTAGAATGTTACTAATTCTACTCCTAACTTTTGCGCTCTGTAGGTTTCCTTTCAGGGTGTTGGTGTATGTGTACCCACTGGTATTTCTTGGGTTGCTTTTGGGCTCAATCTCTTGACATTCTGACCCAAATCTAAACTCTATTATTCGATGGTCAGATATTGAAGGTTCCGTGATACCCTCCATTCCCTAATCATATCACAAACATCTGGGCATCCTATGGTGAGATCTAAGACCTCTTCTCTAGCCCTAGTCACAAAAGTAGGTGTTGCCCCCACATTGAGAAAGTCTAGGTTACCACTTAAAACAAATTCTAAAAAATACTAACCTCTGGTGTTGACGTCGGTGCTTCCCCAGAGTGTGTGGTGCGCGTTTACGTCACAGCCGATGAGTAGTGGAAGTTGCTCTTTCCTGCAATACTCCACCAGTCGTTTTATCTTCGCTGGGGGGATGTTGGGATCGTCCCCAGGAAAGTAAGCGGATGCGATCACTATGGCCCGGTGTTTGCCATCAGTTTCGATGTGAGTCTTGATAACTGTTAGGTCCCGCGTCATAAATTCTAAAAGACAAATGTAAATCATATTTTTCTGCATTAGAATACATGCTCTTGGAGTGATTGTTCTCTGGTTCCAAGTTACCCTCTTTACAGTAGAGGCCACTGACTGAATTTTTCCCTGTAGCACCAGGGTTCTTGGATCAGCACGAAGCCGAGTTGTTCTGTGGTAAACCTCCGAGCAATAACTGCCGATGCAACTTTTGCATGGTGGAGGTTTACCTGGGCAAATTTCGTGCTGGTTACTGTGCCGATCGTCATAACACCGGGCTGCTGCCCCGTTCTTCTTCAGGCAGCGTTACTCCTACCTCTTTTGAAGGTTCGCTTTTGCTACCAATGGAGAATGCATGCCCTCTGCCTGGTCTCCGATTGAAGGTGTGGCGGTGATGACGGAGGCGAACTTCTCCGTGACAACTTGACCAGTTATTTGTGTTGGTGGCGTTGCGTCTTTCCCTTCATTAAGAGTTACAGACGTAGCTGCTGTGGACGTTACAACTGTTGCAGCTGTGGACGCTGCAGCTATGGATGTTGCTGCTATGGACGGTTTGGCCGTTGGGGGCGATTTTGTGCCCAACACCGGAATGGTTCCAAAGCGGAAGCTGATAGTTGAGCCCCGTGACTTGATAGTCTCGAGTGATTCTCGGTTTGTCGAAAGCGTGAGCATGTGCCCGCTTCCCTTATCCTTGGAGCTAAGGATCTTCCAATACTTTGTATTGAGACCATCGTTCTGGGTGGAAATTAGTCCCATCGATCTGTTGATCTCTGTACTAGAGCTTCTCGGCAAGAACATCCGGATAGTGTGCCCTTTTGGGACCTCCTCCCCTAGGCAAGCCATAAGTTCTAGCCCTTTCCAGTGCTCGAACTTTGGTGCTGATGCTCTCAGCCATTCTGCTGTTGAGGGGTTCGAACATGCTTGGCCGGAAGTGAATTCCCTCAAACTGTAGCTTAGTGGACTAGCCCTTCACTACTTCGCTTAGTATGGCTTCTTCTTGCTCCGAGAGCTCATCCGGACTTAGCATTTGACGGGGATATTCTTTGGGCAGGACCGCTATTTGGTTATGCTGGCATAGCTGGTCCTCTTTTTCTGTGGTTCTGGCTTGGGTAACTTAGCCCCAGGTTCTGACCTACGGTTACTTCCAGGAGCTATTTTGACCTTCTTGCTCTCTGGACGTTGAGGGGGCGTTCTCTCGCTACAACTTCTCTTCGTTGCCTCTGGTAAGCCGGAATTTTCCCGATGCTCTACCACTTTTCCACGAGCTACTTCGGGTGTCATGCCCTGTTCCAGATAGCGAAGAAACCATCTTACGTCCGCTCCACTTAGACCGACTCTCAGTGGGTCGTCTAGTCCTCCTGGCTCCCCACGCTGAGGAAGGTGGACAAGGCGACGTCTACTGCAGAAGGGCTTGTGTCTATGTCCTTTTTTGTTTCCCTTTTCTGTGCCGCTTTCTTCGACGTGGACGCAGTTTTCGTGCTTGGGATTCCTTTCGGAGCCGACGTCGTATCTTTCCGGTGTTCTTCCAGGAGCATTGTGACAGGATGTGGTCTCCGGGGCTCGCAGTTTTTCTTTGGTGGCTCATACTGGACCTTTGATCGTTGTGGATGTTATGCTCCACTCGATCTCTGCCGTACGGATTTCTCCTGATCTGTGTTCAGCAGTGTCTGTGATCATCATTATGGATTCTATGCTCCACCTGAGCATTGCTGCGTGAAGTCTTATTGACTTGAGTTCTGGCTGGAGGAGGATGATTACTCCTAGGTTTGGTGCCTTGTTTTTGACCTTCTCCTTGGAATCTCTGTTCCATAAGGTCTGCTGCTCTGCTTGCAGTGATTCCCCGCAAGTCTTCTTGTTTGTTGTTTTTTTGTTTGTTTGTGCTCATATTTTTGGTTCGACCGGTAGCTCGTGTCCAAGGGCAAAAACGTCGCAGTCTATTTGTTATGGCTGGAAAAGGGTGGTCGACCATGCCAGCGCCCGCATATCATGGTAAGGCCACAGTTACTTCACGAGGCGGCCTGTTATCGTGAAGGCGCCGTTCCAATACAGTCGGTATACCCCCTGACTGCAAACCATCCAATGGGCACGGTACGCATGATACCGCAAAAAAACACAAAAACTTCCGCAAAGCTGTAGGGTTATGCCCTACTCCCGCCGGCAGCATTGCGTTCTTGCAACTCCGAGTATACTCAGTGTGTACTCTTCTCGGAACGTTCTCTATGTTGAGAAATTTTGAATTGAAACTTAGTACCATGAACGCCAATTTCACTACTTTTAAAAAAATATTTATGGCAAAAGTCTTAATTGTGCACTCAAAATTGTGCCAAAAGCTAAGCTGGATTCAAAAGTTAAACTCGTACTTTGCATATAGAACGAATTTAATTTCCTCCCAAAAGTTAAATTCGTACTTTGCAAGAAGAACGAATTTAATTTTTGGGAACTGTGCTAAAAGAACGAATTTAATTTTGGGAGGAAATTTCCCCCGAAAATTAAACTTGGCAAAAAGTACGAATTTAACTTTTTGAGGCTCAAAAGTATTGGTTTGCGTCTTCGCCAAGTTAGCGTCGGATTGACGAATTTATCTTCACGCACTTAAATGCTTTTTTTTCTCTTTTTTAATTACTTCCTTTATTTAGCTATTCCAATCATCCCAATTCGCGTTACTCATGCGTCGAATTTTTAATTTACAAACAATTTCAGCGATTTCCTTTGGGTTAATATCAATTTTTTTGTGAACGTTTGATAGGGCTAAGCCATTTAGCCGATTTTGTGCCATTTTTGTTTTGTTTTTTTTTTATATGCTAAATTTTATGTAAGTGAATTGAAATAATAACTAATTAAAAAAAAAATAAATCAATAGAAATTTGTGTGAATAATCTATGATTTTTTATATTTTTATTGCGTAGGAATTAGTGCATCGATCACATTGAAAGGGTTAACATTGTTTATTTGGAAACACTGACTACATGAGCTGAATGACTGTAGGTATCTAATATTTTTTTCTTCAATTCAATTAAAGAAAAATGCCAACAACCGAATATAGGCAGACATACATACTCAACGTTATCGAAATTTAAGAGCCAACTGAGAAAATCAGACACCTTCATAACATTTTGGACAAAATTACTTTTGTTTTTATGAAAAAGAAAGACCTTCAAAAATAATTTGCTTATTTATATGTTATAGTACACACTTATTTATGAGCCACTTACTATTTTAACAATTTTAAGCTTTTCGTTTCTTTTTGCTCCTTTCCAAAAATATAAATGCTGAAATGACTCGGACCTATTGCGGAAAAAGCCGCGGGTAACTGCTAGTATTTATTTAAAAAATTAAATAAAGCGTCTGGGGGCTTCAGCCCCCATATCCCCCATGGATCCGCGCCCGTTAAAAAGTATAAAATTGTATACTCATACATACATATATATTTATTTTACATTATGCAATTTCTTTTCAACACGTGTTGAGATTCTTTCTGTTATTTTGCTGGCCAAGAAGCGAAAAGGCAAGGAAAACGCTTGATATTCTCGTTACCGTTCTCGTTCGAAGCAATGTGAAAGCAGAGACCATGGTATAATTAGCAAGGTAGCGTTAGGACTGAAAACCAGTGACCAAAATTGTCAAAACGAAGTTGACAGCTCATACAAAATTTGCTATTTTTAATGATCAGAGTTGGACATTTTGCTATTACAATTACTTTCCGATTACAATTACAGTAAACGTAATCTTTAAATATTTACTATAACGATGACTGTAATTGTATACACACAAATTACTATTGCATTTACTGTTATTATAATAGAAGAATTTACTAATTACAATAATCTTTTGTAAAAACTACAATTACGATTACTGTAATTGTATTCATAACTTTTTATTATTATGATTATAGTAATCTTTATCAATAAAAAAATTACAATTAAGATTATAAGATTACAATTGTAATCGTAATCATTATTGCTTAATTTAATTATTTCATAAATAAGTATTAGTAAAAATAAACTGGCCATTTTAGCCCTTGAAAGGACTTTGACCTAGCTTCTATTGATCAATTGTGTTGTGTGTGTTATTAAATGTTTGATCACAAACGACCGAGAACTGGACCTACGTGTTTTATGCCGACTCCGAACGGCTTATGTTCTCAAGAAGCTTTACATGGCAATTTTTACTCTCTGAGGTTTGCCATTGTCTGCAGAGAGGTGACGACCGAACAGAAAAATTAATTCAATCGAAAACACTTTGTGTGAGCTGGAATTGAACCCGGTCTACAGCGGTTCTTTAGCTTAGGGGCCACGCACTCTACCCACTAGGCTACGATCGCCGAAAATAAGTATATTTATATTGAGTATTTATAATATTCTCAACTAGTAAAAAACAAATAAACTAAAGAATTCATAACTCCAAGCCCCCATATCCCCCATGGATCCGCGCCCGTTAAAAAGTATAAAATTGTATACTCATACATACATATATATTTATTTTACATTATGCAATTTCTTTTCAACACGTGTTGAGATTCTTTCTGTTATTTTGCCGGCCAAGAAGCGAAAAGGCAAGGAATACGCTTGATATTCTCATTACCGTTCTCGTTCGAAGCAATGTGAAAGCAGAGACCATGGTATAATTAGCAAGGTAGCGTTAGGACTGAAAACCAGTGACCAAAATTGTCAAAACGAAGTTGACAGCTCATACAAAATTTGCTATTTTTAATGATCAGAGTTGGACATTTTGCTATTACAATTACTTTCCGATTACAATTACAGTAAACGTAATCTTTAAATATTTACTATAACGATGACTGTAATTGTATACACACAAATTACTATTGAATTTACTGTTATTATAATAGAAGAATTTACTAATTACAATAATCTTTTGTAAAAACTACAATTACGATTACTGTAATTGTATTCATAACTTTTTATTATTATGATTATAGTAATCTTTATCAATAAAAAAATTACAATTAAGATTATAAGATTACAATTGTAATCGTAATCATTATTGCTTAATTTAATTATTTCATAAATAAGTATTAGTAAAAATAAACTGGCCATTTTAGCCCTTGAAAGGACTTTGACCTAGCTTCTATTGATCAATTGTGTTGTGTGTGTTATTAAATGTTTGATCACAAACGACCGAGAACTGGACCTACGTGTTTTATGCCGACTCCGAACGGCTTATGTTCTCAAGAAGCTTTACATGGCAATTTTTACTCTCTGAGGTTTGCCATTGTCTGCAGAGAGGTGACGACCGAACAGAAAAATTAATTCAATCGAAAACACTTTGTGTGAGCTGGAATTGAACCCGGTCTACAGCGGTTCTTTAGCTTAGGGGCCACGCACTCTACCCACTAGGCTACGATCGCCGAAAATAAGTATATTTATATTGAGTATTTATAATATTCTCAACTAGTAAAAAACAAATAAACTAAAGAATTCATAACTCCAAGCCCCCATATCCCCCATGGATCCGCGCCCGTTAAAAAGTATAAAATTGTATACTCATACATACATATATATTTATTTTACATTATGCAATTTCTTTTCAACACGTGTTGAGATTCTTTCTGTTATTTTGCCGGCCAAGAAGCGAAAAGGCAAGGAATACGCTTGATATTCTCGTTACCGTTCTCGTTCGAAGCAATGTGAAAGCAGAGACCATGGTATAATTAGCAAGGTAGCGTTAGGACTGAAAACCAGTGACCAAAATTGTCAAAACGAAGTTGACAGCTCATACAAAATTTGCTATTTTTAATGATCAGAGTTGGACATTTTGCTATTACAATTACTTTCCGATTATAATTACAGTAAACGTAATCTTTAAATATTTACTATAACGATGACTGTAATTGTATACACACAAATTACTATTGCATTTACTGTTATTATAATAGAAGAATTTACTAATTACAATAATCTTTTGTAAAAACTACAATTACGATTACTGTAATTGTATTCATAACTTTTTATTATTATGATTATAGTAATCTTTATCAATAAAAAAATTACAATTAAGATTATAAGATTACAATTGTAATCGTAATCATTATTGCTTAATTTAATTATTTCATAAATAAGTATTAGTAAAAATAAACTGGCCATTTTAGCCCTTGAAAGGACTTTGACCTAGCTTCTATTGATCAATTGTGTTGTGTGTGTTATTAAATGTTTGATCACAAACGACCGAGAACTGGACCTACGTGTTTTATGCCGACTCCGAACGGCTTATGTTCTCAAGAAGCTTTACATGGCAATTTTTACTCTCTGAGGTTTGCCATTGTCTGCAGAGAGGTGACGACCGAACAGAAAAATTAATTCAATCGAAAACACTTTGTGTGAGCTGGAATTGAACCCGGTCTACAGCGGTTCTTTAGCTTAGGGGCCACGCACTCTACCCACTAGGCTACGATCGCCGAAAATAAGTATATTTATATTGAGTATTTATAATATTCTCAACTAGTAAAAAACAAATAAACTAAAGAATTCATAACTCCAAGCCTATTTAAATGTTATTTTATAAAGTTTTTTCTAAATGACCTTGTTATGTAGATTTTATATGATTTAAATACAAATTCTAAATGTTTAGTGATAGTGTGATAGTTTAAATCATACTTGATTTTAAATACAAATTTTAGTTGTTTGATAGTTTAAAATCGCTTATTGAGCTTTTAGGGTAAAGTTAGAACAATTAATTGTTCTAATGAATCTTTCCGAAGAAACAACAACAACGTTTTTCAATACTTTATATTTATTTATTTATTTATTCGATTGCTAAACCTTAAAAGATTTTATAGCAAATTTAAAATTATAAAATAAGATATTTAATACAATTCAAAAATATAAAGTATGATTTTGATTGAAATAATGTGTTATTAACAAACTAAAAAGTTGTAATAAATTGCTTAAAGTGTATACTTACTTACTTACTTACTTAGTTGGCGCTACAACCGTATGTCGGTCTTGGCCTCATCTAAGAATTTGCGCCAGCCATTTCTGTCTTTCGCTTGCTGACGCCAGTGGGAAATTCCAAGCTTCATCAGGTTGTCCTCTACTTGGTCTTTCCAACGAAGATGCGGTCGTCCTCTTCTGCGTTGACCGCCGCTGGGTACCGAATCGAATGTTTTCTTCACTGGAGCATCGTCTTTCATGCGCTGAACATGACCGAGCCAGCGTAGTCGCTCGATTTTAATGCGCTTGACTATGTCGATGTCAGCGTACAGCTCGTACACTTCATCAGTCCACCGTATTCGGTACTCGCCATTGACGCAGATTGGTCGTAGATCTTACGAAGAATCTTTCTCTCGAATGCTCCTAAAGTCTTTTCATCTAAACTGCTCAGCGTCCAGGTTTGTGATGCGTAAAGTAGGACGGGCATGATGAGCGATTTATAGAGCGTGATTTTCGTTCGTCGAGAGAGGGCTCTGCTTCTCAATTGCCTACTGAGCCCAAAGTAACACCTATTGGCAAGAGAATACTTCGTTTGATCTCAATGCTGATGTCGTTGGTTGAATTAATGCTGGATCCCAGATAAACGAAGTTCACAGCCTCGAAGGAGGTATTGTCAACGGTAACGTGGGTTCCAAAACGCTGGGACTGTTTGTTTGTTGACACTAAGTATTTCGTCTTATCTGCATTCACTGCCAGACCCATTCGACTTGACTCTCTTTCTAATCTGGAAAATGCTGCACTGACTTCGCGCGTATTATGGCCAATGATATCGATGTCATCAGCATACGCAAACAGCATAACACTCTTGTAGAATATTGTGCCACTACGTCTCAGATCAGCAGCTCGGATGATCTTTTCTATCATTAGGTTGAAAAAGTCGCACGATAAGGAATCACCTTGTCTGAAACCTCGTTTGGTAATAAATGGTGGGGAGAGGTCCTTCCCGATTTTAACTGCGCTGCTGGTGTTGCTCAGTGTCATCCTGCAAAGTCGTATTAGTTTTGCAGGAATACCAAATTCAGACATGGTGGAGTGCAGATGCATCCTTACTGGGCTGTCGAAGGCGGCTTTGTAGTCGACAAAAAGATGGTGGGTGTCGACTTGTTTTTCTTGAGTCTTCTCCAAGATTTGTCGTAGCGTGAAAATCTGGTCGATGGTGGACTTTCCAGGTCTGAAGCCACACTGATAAGGTCCGATCAGTTCGTTTACAATGGGCTTCAATCTTTCACATAAAACGCTCGACAGGACCTTATATGCGATATTAAATTGGCACAGATAGTGGGATCGCCTTTCTTGTGGATTGGGCAAAGCACTCTGAGATTCCAATCTTCGGAATGCATTCTTCCGACCATATTCTGCATAGAAGCTCGTGAATGCATTTAAGTAGAGCTTCGCCTCCGTTCTTAAACAGCTCAGCAGGTAAGCCATCAGCTCCCGCGGCTTTGTTATTTTTAAGCCGAGCTATAGCTGTCAGAACTTCATCATAGTCGGGCAGCGGAACCTCCACGCTGTCATCCAAAATTGGGGTTTCCGGAATATCATCTCTACTGGCGGGATTGTTGTCAGCGTCGCCATTTAGAAGCTTAGAGAAGTGTTCCCACCATAACGTCAGTGTACTCTGGACATCTGTCACTAGATTCCCGTTTTCATCCTTGCAGGAAGAGGCACCGGTTTTAAAAACATCGGCAAGGCGTCTTATTTTTTCAAAAAATTTTCGGGCCTCATTCCTGTCACTATACATCTCAATCTTCTCCTGCTGGCGCTTTTCTGTCTCTCTTTTTTTCCGCCTGAAAATATGTCTCTCTTCCCTCCTCTTTTCTTTGTATCGCTCCTTAGCAGCGCGCGTTACAACCGACTGCAGGGTGGCTTTGTAGGCGGCGTGTTTCTCTGCAGTGGCGTCGCGACACTCCTGGTCGTACCACTGGTTTCGGCGAGGGCGGTGGTAGCCAATCACCTCTTCAGCAGCCGCACGCATGGAGTTGGAAATGTGTGTCCACTGCGCGCATATATCATCGATTGGAGGAGTGCTTTGAAGCAGGAGTGAGAGTCGAGTGGCGAAAGCATCGGCTGTCTGTTTCGATTGCAGCTTGTCGACGTCTAGCTTTCTCTGTGTAGGGTTGTGTGTATTCTTAGCTGCGCACAGACGTGTACAGATCTTGGCTGCAACAAGGTAGTGATCCGAGTAGTCAATGTTTGCACCACGGATCGTGCGTACATCCAATACACTGGAAGATTACCTCTACTAATTTGGGATAGCTACCTTGTCGTGGTGTAGGGGCTTAAATTGCAGCACAGCGGGCTATGACGACGGGAACCTCGGCTCCAGGGAGTCTTGGTTCCTGATAGGGCCACCCATGTCGTACAGGTTGTTGTGAGGCAATGAACTAAAACTTATCCCACCCTTAACTGCGGGGTCGAGGGATGGCACCCACCGAGTTTAAAGTTTGCAGCCAAGGGTATTCTGTGCTGTATTCTAGCGTATCCCCTCTCTGACCTGGCCGAACCAGAGAGAAAAACTGGCCTTACCATGGTATTGGGGCTCGCCATGGCCGACCTTTTCTTTCCCCTCTAACCTCATAGCCTCCCGCGCTGCTCCGGTGGCAAAGGGGGCGTAAGAAAAAGATGATAACAAACAAAACAAAAACAAAAAACCAACCCGCAGTGCTAGGGGATAGCACAGAAGATGAACTGCTTGCCTCCAGTCAGGAGACAATCGTTGAAGGCACAGGGAGTACCAGCCATAGTACACCTGGGCCTTCTAGTCAAACATTAATTACCACACCCGAGACCACCAGCCACAGTGGCTCGACAAAACCATCCACATCTTGCTCCAATGTGACCACCAGCCATAGTGGTCCGAAGAGCAGGAAATCCCACGGCGCGCTACTGAAAGCGAAATATACCAAGGCTCTGTTCATTCTTGCCAAGATAGACAAGAATGCGGAGCAGGGTACGGTTCAGGAGCGCGACGTGGACGACAAACAAAAATGCGAGGCTACGATTGATGAGTACCTGAAGTACCAGGCTACTCAGCCTGATGACGCAGCCAATTCAAAGCGAAATCGATCGCAAGACGTGATCGACAACGTTGCGAAGAGGGCAAAGGTCAGCGGCAAGTCAACCGTGGCTGAGCAACCGACAACCAGCCAGCGCGCCTTTAGTGAGGTGGCCAGGGATCACCTACAGGTGGCGCTGATTGACGCGAACACAAACAGCCACAAGCGGATTTCGGAAGAGTGGGGCAACATCGAAGCCAAGTTGTCCGAGATGGTCATTGAGCATCTTCTCGGCAACAAGGGTGGTGCGCTTCCATCTTTCGAATCTGCGGATGTAGTGCGAGGATTCCGAGTCATCAAATGCGAGGATCAGTTCTCCAAAGAATTCCTAAGCGAGTGCGTCTCTAAGATCAGGGACGCATGGGACGGCTTAAGCCTTAAGCTAATCCCGGCTAAGGATATTCCGAGGAGACCTCGTGCTCGCATTTGGTTGCCTAAGATGAAGCTTGAGAAAAGCAAGCTCATCGAAATCCTCCAACTGCACAACCCAGACATTCCCATGAACGACTGGGCCGTCATAAAGACTGAGGACCCCCAGCGTAACAGTATGACCTTCCTACTGCTTATCTCAGACGAGTGCCTGGGTGCTCTGGAGAAAGCGGGCAACACCCTTAGGTTTGGCATCCGTCGTGCCAAACTAAAGATCTTTAAAGACCCATCCGCGGAAGAAGGCGTCAGCGTCGATGATATCCTCGATTCCCTTACAATCGAGGATCCGACGGTGCCTTCCACGCAGCAGCCACAACAACCACCAGCCACGTAATGCCACTATCGGTAATACAGGTTAACCTGCAGCACGCCAGATGTGCTGCTGATAATCTGGCCATCCTCATGATGGAGGATGGTATCGACGTGGCCATTATACAGGAACCCTGGGACAGAGACTCAGCAGTAAAAGGGTTCCAGAACAACCCCTACAACATCTACTACAAGAGAACAGCAGGTAAACCAAGAACTTGCATTGTAGCCAAAAAGCACATACACTTATTTCTTCTCCCTAACCTTAGCTCTTCAGACCTGACAGTTGTCAAACTGGAGGGCGCCAACAATCTATTCATAGCCTCAGCCTATATGGGCCACGACAGGGAAGCTCCTCCAGACGAGGTGAAGCGGTTAGTGGCTACGGCAATGCTGGACAACACCACCACAATTTTGGGCTGCGATGCCAATGCGAGACACACACTATGGGGCAGCTCTGAGATAAACACTAGAGGTGAGTTTTTATTCGACTTTATAATTAACTCTAACTTAAACATATGCAATAAAGGAAATACACCTACTTTCACCTTTCCAAGTACTGACAACTTCACAGGCTGGAGTGAGGTCTTGGATATTACCCTTCTATCAGAAAACGAGTCTCTAAAAGTAATCAATTGGAGAGTCTCGAGCAAATGTTCCTTCTCGGATCACAGCTTGATCCTCTTTGATTTGAGTCTTGAAACAGGGGCCCCTCTTCCATTTCGTAACCCCAAACGTACTGACTGGGCCCAATTTGCCAAAGTGGCTCGCCCAAAAATCCGTTCTTTAGCCTACAAGCAAATCTCAACTGCGGAGGAGTTAGACTCTTCAGTGGAGGCCCTAGAGCAAACCATGCAGGTTGCCTTTAGAGTCTCATGTCCCATTAGCAGAGGCAAGAAGAAATCTCTTCCTTCGTGGTGGAGCAAAGATTTATCCGACCTTAGGAAAAGGGTTAGGAAAACTTTCAACTCGTGTCACAGACAGTGTCTTTGGCAACCATACAGAGACATCCTCAAAACCTACAAGAAAGCAATTCGAGACGCGAAAAAGCATTCTTGGCAGGAATACACCCAATCGATCGACAATATAAAAGAATCGGCAAGACTAAGCAAAATTCTATCCAAAGAAAGCACCAGTCCATCTTTCATTCGGAAAGACGATGGTACGTGGACAGAATCTACCAATGAATCCCTGGAACACTTACTCAACACACACTTTCCCGGCTGCAGGAGCAACTGCAATGAGAACTAAGGTATAGAATCACCTGAGGCAACTGCGGCGGTTCCGACTGGCTCCTTTATCTCAATGGAAAGGGTTATCTGGGCCTTAAGCAGCTTCTCTCCATACAAATCCCCAGGTCCCGATGGCATACTTCCAATAATGTTGCAGAAACTACAAGATGTAGTTGCACCTATTCTACTCTCTATCTTCACTAAGTGTCTTTGCCTTAACTACACTCCAAGGAGCTGGAGAAGAGTTAAGGTAATATTTATACCCAAAGCTGGGAGGAGAGGTCACGAATCAGCCAAGGATTTTAGACCAATAAGCCTCACATCATTCGCACTGAAAACCCTAGAGCGTGTACTGGATATTCATCTCAGGGACGTTCTAAAGGGAGCTAACATATCCAACGCCCAACACGCATACCTCAAGGGCAGATCCACAGATACCGCCCTACACGAGGTTATTACCACCATTGAAAGATCAATATACTTTAAACAATACACTCTTGCGGCCTTCTTAGACATTGAAGGGGCTTTTAACAATATTCATACTAGGGCCATTTTTTATTCTCTTACCAACCTTGGAGTACAAGCACCGGTGAGAAACTGGATAGTCTCAATGCTCAGAAACAGAATAATCCAGGCAGACCTGGGTGGCTGCCAACTCACAAGATTTGTCAGTAGGGGTACTCCGCAAGGAGGAGTAATCTCCCCCCTACTCTGGCTCATCGCCATGAATGAATTTCTTAATACACTAAATTGCAATGGGGTCAAAGTGGTGGCTTATGCGGATGACGTGGTTGTTATGGTGTCAGGACTGTTCCCCTCTACGCTCAGTGAGCTAATGGAGGTTGCTTTGGGAAAACTCAGTGTCTGGGCTGCCAGGTGCGGCCTAGGAGTTAACCCTAGCAAGGCGGAACTGATGTTATTCACCACAAAAACCAAAGCGCCACAATTTGTCCTTCCAAAGCTCAATAACCAACCTCTTACACTATCCAGTAGCGCAAAATACCTAGGTGTCATTCTGGATCCTAAGCTAAGCTGGAAAACTAACATCGAACAAAGGGTCAAGAAGGCCTGTATAGCCTTCTACGCCTGCAAAAAAACCTTTGGTAGAAAATGGGGTCTTCAACCAAAAATGCTCTTATGGCTATACACAGCAGTAGTGCGACCCATCTTGGCGTATGGTTCACTAGTATGGTGGCCTGCACTGAATAAAGCATACAACACAACTAAACTAGCTCGGATCCAGCGATCCGCATGCGTAGGTATCACGGGGGGTATCCGCTCATGCCCCACTGATGCACTTAATGTCCTGACACATTTACTCCCCATAGATTTACACATTAAGCTTACCGCAACAAACAGTGCAGTCAGACTCAGAGAGTCGTACAACTGGCGAAATAGACCATATGGACACAGCAACATTCTTAATCCGCTACCTCGGGAACTGCTTCCTGGAAAAACGGACTACGACACCCCCAAACTCGACTTCACGAAATCCTTTACAACCAAGTTTCCCACCAGGGTGGAATGGCGCAATGGGGGAATTGATCTAGCCTTCGATGTGTCCTTTTACACGGATGGCTCCAAGATGGAGTGCGGAGTGGGAGCGGGCATATACTCTGAGAAACTGGGGGTGGCGGACTCGTTTCGTCTACCAAACTCAGCCAGCGTCTTTCAGGCCGAGCTTTTTGCGATAAGAGAAGCTTGTCGCACCTTAAGGAGAGCTAATACCAACCACCTTAACGCAGCTATTCTGACGGATAGCCAAGCTGCCGTTAAATCTTTAGCTGCGATCAGTACCAACTCCAAACTGGTAAGGCAGTGTAAGGATGAACTGGCCCGGCTAAGTCACCAACTTAGCATTACCATAATCTGGGTTCCCGGCCATAGGAACATTTATGGTAATGAAAAGGCGGATGAATTGGCCAGGCGGGGTTCTTCCCTTGACGTTTCCAGAGCGGAACCAGTCGAAGTTCCACTGAACACAGTCAAGGGAGGAATTCGTTCTTACTACTTAACCTTAGCCGGTCGTAGATGGAGAGAACTACCAACCTGCAGCACATCAAGAAAAATATGGCCCCTCTACAATGTAGGCAGAACTCAACAGTTGCTATCAAAGCCCCGGAGCGACATAGCCAGATTAACGGCTATTATTACGGGTCACTGGTGCATCGGAGTTCATGCCGAGAGAATCGGACTACCTTTCAACACCCACTGTCGCAGCTGCGATGACCCAAATGAAAAAGAAACACTAACACACTTTCTGTGCACCTGCCCGGCCCTGGCCAGGTCCAGACTAGCAACGCTTGGCAGGCCCTTCCTCAGCAACCTAGAGGAACTCTCAACAACAAAAATCAACAATCTCCTAACGTTCATCAATCGCACCGGATGGTTATAACCTAGCAGTGCGCTGCCCAGTCAACCAACAGAAACACGAGGTTATGGTATCAAAACGGCTCACTAGAGCTACTTGGATCCTACTTGCATGTAGAATCACCATCTAAACCAACCAACCAACACTGGAAGAGTGCCTTCCGTCAATCAAAACGTGATCAGTTTATTTTTGGTTTTTTGATCAGGGGACATCCAGGTGGCTTTATGAATATTGAGATGCTTGAATCTAGTGCTACTTACGACCATGTTTCGTGCTGCGGCGAAGTCAATCAGCCTGATTCCGTTATCGGAGGTGTTGTCGTGGAGGCTGAACTTTCCGACTGTTAGACCAAAAATATTTTCCTTGCCCACCTTAGCGTTGAAGTCACCAAGCACGATTTTTACGTCGTGACGGGGGCAGCACTCGTAAGCATTTTCAAGGCGCTCGTAGAAAATTTCCTTGATCTCATCGTCCTTGTTTTCTGTCGCAGCGTGCGCACATATTAGGCTTATGTTGAAAAATTTAACCTTGATGCGGATTATGGCAAGTCGTTCGTTCACAGGTGTGAATCGCAGGACTTGGGGCCGTAGTCTCTTGCCAACTACAAATCGCATCCAAACTCGTGCTTCTCCGCATGGCCGCTGTAGTAGATATCACAGGGTGCATGCCGAATGCAACCCTGTCCCTTCCATCGCATTTCTTGGATAGCAGTGATATCAGCTTTGTATCTTTCCAAGACATCAGTCAGTTGGATAGAGGCACCTTCCCAATTAAGGGTTCGGACATTCCAGGTGCATATCCGTAAATCATTACCAGTTTTTCGTTTGCGGAGGTCATCAGATTTGGGGATCAGTTTTCTTCTTTTATTAGTTGTTTTCATTGAAATGTTTTTTTACGGGTGGGCTTCAAACCCGACGCACAACCTATTTTAAGCCTAGGGAGGCCTGCCGCTCAGATTAGCCGCCAAACTAACGGTTGTCAGTTTTGACGTTGCCCAGGAAACACCACGTGGAGGTTTGAGTCGACTTGAGGCGATTTCACAAAGATTATGCTGGCCTCGCCAGGTTGAGACAGTCAGACATGTTACATTGTTACATCGCCCGCGGTTTCCCGAATGGAATGGCTTAAAGTGTATAATTTTATTAAAGTATAAAAATAAAAAAAAAAATGATAAGTCAAATCGATAAAATCAGACAGCATAGCAGGGCAAAACAAGGTCAAGTTACCAACAATTTTTGTATCCGGACATCGGCGGAGTCGTGTGACAAACAAGGTCTCTCATTCCCAATAAAACACCACTTCAATAAGTATATCTATAATATATATCGTTCTGTCTTCCTGAAGCCGGTGGGATCCTGGCTTGACAGGTTATTCGACAAACTAGGTCAACTTCACCAAACCAATTTTCATAAAACATTTATCCATTTAGATTGTTATATTTATGAGTTTACAAATATCACCAGATGCATCAGATATATCCCTATCGGAAATTTTAAAGTGCTTTATTGAAAAGCAAGTAGAAAGGTCTTCACTCTGCCCATGAATAGTGCTTTTGAAATGTGCTTTGCTCCCGCTACAATTTCAGCTTAAAAAAAGCTGTTTGCTTTCGAGATTCTTCGTTCTTTTTCGTTATATACTCTGCTGACTAATCGTGCTCTCCTCACTAGCATCGTTTGTTGTTTTCTCATCATTATTCATCACTAGTATATGCAAAAAGTTTATTTCGTGAAAAAGTGTTACAGTAAAATAGTGAAAAAATAAGGTTAAATAATTTATAAAGTGTTAAATTGTAATGTTTTCATAAAAAAGATAATAAAATTAGTGGCAAGTAGTTAGGATATTTAAAACGTAAATGTAAAATATTTCATCGGGCAAATATATACGCCATCGAAAATTAAGTCGCGAATACAGGTGCGAACAAAGAAGGAGCTCTTTTGAATCATTTATCTTAAGACTAAAAGGTCTTCTTTCCAATAACATGACAATGTTAAATAAAGCTCAATTTAAAACGAGAACAAAGTGCTATTGTGGTTTTGTAAAGTACATTGGAAGTGGTTTTGAAGCGCTTTGTTTCCTAAAGGGAAGAGAGAACTTTACATAATCAACGACGGTACTGCAGGTAATCTATAATTTTATGTTTGATTGAGTCCATGGATTCACTTAAGGATATAACATCAGATGCAAAATTAAAATCACCGCAAGCGCTTCTAAGAGGTTCATTTTGCAAATAATTAGTTCTACAAAAGTCCATGTGCAGTAACTCAAAAGATCTTCTAGGACGAAGAGAAATATTAAAATATATTTTACTCAATAAATATGGACTGTTGACACATATCCATGTAAAAGTTTTATAATACAACAAGCATTTATCATAATTCTCCGACTTTTTAAAGAAGGAAGATTTAAGAGTTGTAACAGATATTCATAAGGTGGTAAGTGAAAATCAGTATTACAATAAAGATAGCTTAAGCAAAACAAAAGAAATTGTTTCTGCACTGATTCAATGTCGTCTATGTAACAATCGTATCGTGGGCACCAAACAACTGAAGCGTATTCTAAGATAGGCCGCACTAGGGAAGTGAATAAGGTTTTCGTTATGAATGGATCATTAAACTCTTTTGCACAAGGTTTAATAAATCCTTAAGTACTATTTGCTCTATTTATTATTTTATTTACATGAATATTAAAGCGTAGTTTAGGATCCATTGTAACTCCAAGATCATTGAAAATATCTAAGGACTCCAATGGTTAACCACAAATTTTGAAGGTACATTTAATTTTTGGTTTGCGCGAGAAAGACATATGCTTGCATTTCTTCATGTTGAGGTTCTTACGGTTCGTTTTGCACCAGTTATGAAGATGATCATTATCGGCTTGCAAAAATACAGCGTCATTATCATTTTTAATAGAAAGGAAGAGTTTGACGTCGTCAGCAAACATTAAGATGCTAGAATGCATTATGACAGATGGCACATCGTTTATAAAAAGTAGAAACAGAAGGGGCCCAAGATGACTTTCTTGAGGTACTCCTGAAGTACCAGGAAACTCATCTGATTTCTTGAGCTTAAAAAGAACAGATTGCGTTCTATCGCTTAAGTAAGATTCAATCCACGTTACCAACAGTATAGGAAAACCAACAATATGTAATTTTAAGATCAATAGTTTGTGATTTACAACATCAAAAGCTTTGCTAAAATCTGTGTAAATAACATCAGTCTGCATGCCTTTTCCAAAATTTTCTATAGTTTTTGATGTAAATTCGAGAAGGTTAGTTACAGTTAATTTACCAGAAAGAAATCCATGTTGGAAAGGAGACATTAAAGATTTAACGCTATGCGATAGTCGTGATGTAACAATTGCCTCTAAAAGTTTAGGTAAAGCACTTAATTTTGCGATGCCACGGTAGTTATCAATTAAAGACCTATTTCCGGATTTATGCAGCGGAATAATAAATGAATGCTTCCAGGCTGCAGGAAAATAGCACGATTTTAATGATGAAGTAAATAGTAAAGAGATTGGAGTTACAAATTCTTCACAGCAGTATTTTAATATAGATGAAGGTATGTTATTAGGACCACTTTTATAAAATGTTTTAATATTTTTTAAATATGATAAGACTGTGTTTGTATCAATTATTGGGAAATAAATATCCCCAGATTGAACATTGAAGGGATAACTTAAATAATCATAGATGCAAATACTATTATTATTATCGGACTTAACATAATTATACTTCATAAAAGAAGTATAGGAATCAATCTAACGTTTTGTGTTAACAAAGTTCCAGAAGGATTTAGCATCAGATTTTATGTTTAATTTTACTTTTAAACATAACTGTTGGTAACTGTATTTAATCGAGGTATAGCATCCAATGTGTTTCATATGTGTCGCATATGTGTTTTTTGATATTTTTTATAGTATTTAGAGCTCTTAAAATGGATAAAATCATACTTGACGGACAGAGTTCTATTCGTCAAGGTAGGCAATCACTCTTCTAACCCAATAATTGCCAAATCGGGTGTTCCGCAGGGTAGTCATTTGGGTCCACTTCTCTTTATATTATTCGTCAACGATTTGCCGCTAGAACTTAAATATTGTAACAGCTTATTATACGCGGACGACTTAAAAATTTATCATGAAGTTAACAATTACAATGATTGCCTAAACTTGCAAGAGGACATAAATAAGCTTTTAAGTTGGTGTAATAAAAACCGCTTGGACTTAAATTTCTCTAAGTGTAAAATTCTCACGTTTTCCCGGAAAAGTGCTCCTATTTCTTACGATTATAGTTACAGTTCTATTGAAAATTTTTCAAGAGTAAGCCAGTTTAAAGATCTGGGTGTGTATTTCGATTCAAACTTTTCATTTAAAGCGCACTTAGAGTATATTGTATCCAAAGCTAACTCTCAATTTGGGTTCTTAAAAAGAAACTCTAAAGAATTTCTCGATCCATTCACACCAAAGTTAATCTTTCTAAGTTTGGTAAGATCACTTTTAGAGTACAGTAGCGTAATATGGGATCCATGTTATAATAACGCGGTGACTAGAATCGAAAACATTCAAAAAAGATGTACTAGGTTTGCTCTTCGTCGTCTATACTCGTGGGAAAATATGCCTATCTACAGGGTGCGATGCCAGTTACTAAGTCTTCAAAGTCTCGCACAAAGGCGAGTGATGGCTAATATTATGTTTGTTAAAGATTTAATTGATGGAAGAATAGACTCACCAGAATTGTTAGCCCTTATCCCTTTCCATGTTCCGAGTCGTTTACTCAGAGACCAGCAACTATTCTATACACCTCTGCATAGAACAAACTACGGTATAAATGAACCATTAACCAGATGCCTATCACAATTTAATTCTGTTGCTAACCAAATCGATTTCACTATTGAAAGAAACATATTCAAGAGACAGTTGGAGGACATACTATTGATTAACTTTAAAGATGGTATTTTCATATGTTAAACTTATTTCTTAAAAGCTTTATTGTTAATTATTATATAATAGGTTAAGTTTATGTAATCTGTAAGGGTGTAACCCGGTAGATGGTATAAAATAAATAAATAAATTTCAAGTTCCTCATTTTTCTTAATTCATTTGTATACTATACAGGACCCGATGTCAAAGAGGCTTTCCTTTGCGGAACTGCTTTTAGAAAACAATCATTGAGTGCATTGGCGTCGGAAGCGGGAGAAAAGGGGGCAGTTGCCACCCACTTTTTTAGCTAAACAATTTAAAAAGAAAACTTCATAAGTTATTCAAAATATCAGTTTTTTTTTACAACGATAATATTTTTGTATTATATATTTTTCTCTTCTTTCTCTCTTCTTCATAAGCATGCTTGCGGATAACCATTTTCTTTCTGTGTTTGCAAAAAGATAGAACAAAATTAAGAGTTTCTACTACAAACCCACCACTTCAGTTTAAAAGCACCCTTAAGTATGTAGCTTAAGGAATTTTCCACACTTGGTCAACGCAATTCCAAAGCAACTTCAACACAACAGCGAAAAAGTTAAAAAGCAATGCAACTATAAACCGAATGCATTCAGACTTGCTTTAAAAGTTATGGAACATGTGTAAGGCATCTGAAAAAAAATTAGTAAATGAAATAAGTAGCATTATGCAAACGTACTTATCATAACATTAAAATAAAGAAGAACAATAAGACAATATTAATATATAGCTTACTGCACTACAAATAATTGAATTCACAAAACAAACAAACTGATGCAACAAGTCGCCGATGAAAATTGCGGAAAGCCGCGTTGCGTTGAACAGGTTGAGAACGTGTCGAGAGCTTGTTGCGTGCAAGTAGCTTAATCAGAAGGTTCCGGTATAAATACACAGGCTAGCAACTTGAGTTGGAGTTGCGTTGACCAAGTGTGAAAAAGGCCTTAATGCTTGTTAATTTTGCAACTCTGGTAAGAAAAAATTTGACATGTTCTTAGGGGCTTTCCATATAGGACGACATGTTGTACGATAAGTTAGATGGAAAACTGATGGGACTATTTGATTGAGCGTTCGAACGATCCCACTTGTAAAGCAATATCATTAATTGCAAGCTCTCAAGCAGGACACATCCGGCTAATAGCTAAGCAATTTTTAGATGCCCTAACAATTGAGCAGTAATTTTACATAGTTGTACAATATTGTACAATCGGCAGAAAAAAACCAAAAATTTCGACTATCGTTTTAGCTTACGCATGGTACTACATGTTGTACAATCTGC
Organism: Dichetophora obliterata; assembly: GCA_963920525.1. NCBI lineage: Eukaryota > Metazoa > Arthropoda > Insecta > Diptera > Sciomyzidae > Dichetophora > Dichetophora obliterata. Next base: position 141,886,215 of record OY986439.1, read on the forward strand.
CATGTTGGTCCAATGTTTTGGACCATGCGAAAGCCCCTAGTGTGAATTAGCTGATTGTAAAAATGTAATTTGCGATGAAATGTTGAAGTTTTGTAAGTAACGAGTAAGGCCTTTTCCACACTTGGTCAACGCAACTACAACTCAAGTTGCTAGCCTGTGTATTTATACCGGAACCTTCAGATTAAGCAACTTTCACGCAACAAGTTCTCGATACTTTCTCAACCTGTTCAACGCAACGTGGCTTTCCGCAATTTTCATCGGCGACTTGTTGCATCAGTTTGTTTGTTTTGTGAATTCAATTATTTGTAGTGCAGTACAAATTATTTTAATGTTTTATACAGGGTTGCCCATATTCGACGGACCCATCTGGCAACGCCATAACTTTTGACAGAGATGTCAGATCGCTTAATGACATACCGCGTTTGAAGCGTCAGTCTAAGCAGATTTTTACCATGGAACAATACACGCCACGCGAGCGCTCTGAAAGAGTCTTCGAAATGGCCGAAGATGACGAGGAATTTTGGAACAAAATTATCATGTCCGATGAAGCCCATTTCACATTGAATGGGACCGTGAATAAGCAAAATTGCCGTATTTACGCCACTGAAAATCCTCAGGAGATTCAAGAAGTGCCTCTTCATGACGAAAAAGTCACAGTTTGGTGCGGCGTTAGTGCGAAAACGGTCATTGGGCCGTTTTTCTTCCAAAATGAAAATGGCCATGCTGTTACCATCAACCAGGAGCGTTATCGCGACATGATGACCAATTTTGTGATGCCAATTATTCGTCGAAAGCGTATGAGGCAGTTCTGGTTTCAACAAGACGGCGCTCCACCGCACACAAGTCGCATAACAATCGATTTTCTGAAGAATTTGTTTCCGGGCCGTTTGATGTCGAAAAGTGGTGATTTGGACTGGCCACCGCGTTCGCACGATTTGACGCCGCCTGACTTCTTCTTGTGGGGATATTTGAAGTCAAAGGTTTACGTTAACAAGCCAAGGACCGTAGAAGAGCTCAAGGACAACATTCGTGAAGAAATAGCCGCTATTCCGGCCGAAATGTTGGCGAAAACGATGGAAAATGCTGCAAAAAGGGCACAATACGCCATCAACGCCAGAGGCGGCCATTTGAGAGATATCATATTCAAAAATTGATGTAAACAAATCTACTTGGAACAAATTAAATGATTAAGATTGCTAACCGCCAAATTTTTATTTTTTTCTTTGATTTTTTTAAAAAAAACATGGGTCCGTCGAATATGGGCAACCCTGTATTTATATATTTATTTTAATGTTATAATAAGTACGTTTGCATAATGCCACTTATTTAATATATTAATGCTTATTCGGATGTCTTATACATATTGCATGACTTTTGAAGCAAGTCTGAAAGCATTCGGTTCATAGTTGCATTGTTTTCAACTTTTTCGCTGTTGAGTTGAAGTTGCGTTGGAATCGCGTTGACCAAGTGTGGAAAAGGCCTCAAATTTAATGAAACTTGCCAGTTTAGTGAAGCTTAAGAGCTAAGCTCACAAAAAAAAACTTATTCCTCTTTGTCCTACGCAATGGTGTGTACGAGTTAAATCATTACAACGGTATAAAGAACAATATATTCGTGTTCAAAAAACTCTACAGGCATTTTAGGCGATCGAGTTAAAGCTTTACGCTTGGACAAAGAATATTAAAAACTTATTAATGAAGCGAAAGACGCTGCTGTTGAGCTGAAACTTGAAATTCCACCAAAACCGAGAATCAAAAATCCACCTCGACGCTTTGAACAAACATCAAATTCGGTTCCCTCAGATAACGGCTAGATTCGATCAAACAGGTTGATATTTGACTTTTTTTTATTTTTGCATGTTTACACCAGCTTCACTCAACCGACTCACTTTGATTTAACATTCGATGAGTCGGTTGAGTGAAGCTAGTGTAAACTGGCACTTTGTTAATCTTATTGTACATTTAAACAGATCTTGACACTCTGGAATCGTTGGAAAATATTGTAATCGAAGTCTTCAACGGAAAAGTGCCTTTTGAACAAAATCTAAAAACAAAACTAGATCTTTATGCAGATGACTTTGATGTGAGCGACCTCTACGCGCAACTTAAATTGCTGAAGCAATTTAATTAATTTCGGTACCCAGCGGCGGTCAACGCAGAAGAGGACGACTGCATCTTCGTTGGAAAGACCAAGTAGAGGACAACCTGACGAAGCTTGGAATTTCCAACTGGCGCCAGCAAGCGAAAGACAGAAATGGCTGGCGCAAATTCTTAGATGAGGCCAAGACCGACATACGGTTGTAGCACCAACTAAGTAAGTAAGTAAGCAATTGCCTGGCCAAACACCTTCAAATTGTAGTGGCATTGTATCCCAATTTGCAAAAAATTCGGATACTGTAAAAAAACTATTAAATGAAGTTGAAAAACTTATTGCTTTGCTTCTGACTGTGCCTGTATCAGCAGCTTCATCTGAGCGTTCTTTTAGTGCACTAAGACGACTTAAAACGTATCTTCGAGCAACTATGACACAGAAACGACTCACTCATGCGGAACTTATACACATTCACAAAGATGAAACCGAAGAATTGAATTCGATGGAGATGGTGAAAAAGTTTGTTTCTCGCAAGGACAGAAAGAAACATTTTGGAATAATTTAAATTGATATAACTTTTTGTACCTTATTGCATTTAAACCATGTAAAGATATACCTAGTCTTGCTTTATAAAAGCAACCATTATTTCTTATATTTTCATATTACCATATGAAAGATCTTTTAAAGAATGATTTCTAATATTGAAATTGGAAGAACTTTTAAAAATAATGAAATTTTAGTATTTTTTATATATTTTTATATATTTTTTATTTTAAACTAAAATAAAAAATTTGTTTATTCACATACATGTTTCTTTGAAGAAATTTTGGAGAACTTTTTTTGCACCACCATTTGTATTTCCCCCAGATGAAATTCGCTTCCGACGCTCTTGATTGAGCGTTATATTAAACGCATATACCGCATCATCAAGACTCTGAGAAGATAAACTTTTTGTATTAATATTTAGAATAGAATTCCAGTTTATATTGGACAAGTTATTCTTCAAAAGCACGTTGTTTGTTTTTTTAAAGTTAAACTCAATAGGCGGTTGAGAATCATAGACCTGCACAGATGGTTTTGGAAAATTTAAAATAATTTCTAATGTTGGATGATGAGAATCTTCGGGTGTGTCCAGAGGATCTGATTTAGACACAGAAGCGATATTGCTGTCATCAAAAAACACCAGATCAAGCAAACGATTATTTTTGTTAAAAATGCAGTCGAGTTGGAACTGGCCTTGGATTGAGAGCTCGTTTAAAAAATAATTATCGGATGAACTTTCAGACGAAGGTAAAAATATTCCAGAGTTTCAGGACAGCAGTTCCAAGAAACGTTTGGCAGGTTAAAATCACCAGTTATTAAAATATGATCATTAGATTGCAGTTTTGAGCAAACTTTACTAATAGAAGCCAAATGTTTGCTATAAACTTCTAAGGTAGAAAGGGGAGGAATATATGAGTATGTAATAAAAAGGCTCAAAGAACCAAACTTAACATGAACACAACAGAATTCAATGTCCAAGGATTCTGGACTTAATAACTCTTTAGAGAAATGTGTCGCTTTGACTGCAATCAACACACCCCGCCCATAGAGCAAAAACCAGGAATGGAGTTTCTATCTTTGCAGTATATGTTAAATTTGTTGCACAGAATTGCAGTATTTAGAGTGTTAGGTTTTAATATAATTGCTTTTATTGAGCTAAGTCTCACTAAAAGCAATTATATTAAAGTGAAAATTAATACAGTATTGTTCGAAACCTAAGCAACTTTTTTAATTGAAGTAAGCTAAGTACGGTATATACATTCAAAATCAATTTATTCAAAAAAATTTGTTGAAGTTTTTTTATTTTATGTTTCTACTTTCTTGCAGCAACAAAAAACATTAAATTCTAACTCATAACAACTAATGAAGAAACAAAAACAAAAACAACTCAATATTTAACTGTTCGAAACTTAAGCAACTTTTTTGTTGTTGCAATTCTTTACTGTTAATACACAAACAAAGAGCGAATATTTGCAAAAATAGTTTCCTAGTCTCATTTCAAAATCTAATTTCAGTTGTTTCTGCACATTTTGTAACATTCATTCGTTAGTCTGACAATGGCGCGTTCACATTACGGGGAAGACTTCAAATTAAAAATAATTGAATTTTTTAATAACGGCGAATCACAAATTTTGATAGCTAATAAACTTAAAATTAATAAATCAATAGTTTCACGACTTATTCAAAAATATAAAGCTACTGGTACAGTGAAGAGCGTTAATTCTGGCGGACGACCTCGTAAAAATTCAAACCGAACAGATAAAGCAATTGTTCGTTTGTTTAAAAAAGATCCGTTTATTTCGTCCAAAAACGTTGTGCAAGAGCTAAACCTTAACATTAGTTCGAGCACTGTCCGAAAACGCTCATTGGAAATTGGTTTGAGAAGTTTCAGGCCATGTAAGAAACCTTTTCTTTCAAAAAAACATTTGAAAAATAGGTTTGTCAAAAAAGTTTAAGTTTATTTTATTAGTTTGAATGTTTTTATAAAATTTAGGTTGGATTTCGCAAAAGCTCATATTAATTGGACTCCAGAAAAATGGAAAACAGTTTTATGGAGTGATGAATCGAAATTTAATCTGTTAAATTCAGATGGAATATGGCACGTTCGAAGACCCAAAAATAAGAGGCTAGATCGACGTTATTGTAAGGGCACAATAAAGCATGGAGGAGGAAATGAAATGGTGTGGACCTGTTTTTCAGCAAGAGGGGTTGACCCATTTATTCAAATACATTCAAAAATGGATAGTTTTGTGTATAGGGACATTTTAGCAAACCATATGCTTCAATATGCCGAATGGGAAATGCCACTTCGATGGATGTTTCAACACGACAAAGATCCAAAACACACATCAAAGTTGGTCAAAGATTGGTTGTCTTCTAATGGGATTCAAGTCTTGGATTGGCCACCTCAATCTCCCGACTTGAAACCCATAGAGAATCTTTTCGGTATTTTGAAGCGTAGAGTCGGGACTCGGCGGTTTAAAAGTAAAATCGAGCTAATGACCTGCTTAAAAGCAACGTGGGAATTAATCCCAACATCAATTCTAATAAATCATATAGATTCTATGCCGAAACGATGTGCGCAAGTCATAAGAAATAAGGGTTATCATATTAAATACTGAAAGTTGCTTAAGTTTTGAACAGATAATTATTGACTTGTTTTTGTTTTGGTTTCTTCGTTAATTGCTATGAATTAGAATTTAAGTTTTGTTGTTTTTATTATAAAGTGGATACATAATCTAATAAAAATAAAACAAAATATTTTGAATTTTTTGATTTTTTAATGGATAAACATTACTTTGACCACTTCAATGAAAAAAGTTGCTTAGGTTTCGAACAATACTGTATATTAATTTTTGTGTTAATGCCAAGAACGTTTTGGTAAAGGATAAGGAACTAAAAGCAACAATATAGTTTTTTTCTTGTTAAGAATCGGTAAAGTAGCCAAGGAAGTTGTAGGACGAGGTCTAGAAATAAATTCATGCACTATCGCACAGTGCGTCGTTCCATAGACAAAAATCGAAATAAATTGCTTGTCTTTAATATTGCTAAAATATATATTTTTTGAAAGATTATAATCCAACTAATATTAATATGAAATTTTTTTTCTGGTTTGACTCTTTTTAACCCCACCAGAGGGCGCTAAATTCAGAGAATTTTAAGCGAAATTGGCTTAACAAAAAATCCGTTTAATGTTGTTTCACGAAAAAAAATACTAAAAATCCATACTTTTTTGAATTGGCTTGAATTTTTTTTTGTAGTCTTCTTATACATAAGGTATAGATTAGAAATTATATTTTCGAAGAAAGGTAGCTAATATTATAGTTTTTTGAGGCGTTGAAAAGTACAAATTTTTTCTTTGAAAAGCAAAAATTACAAAAGTTTCATGATATAAAAAAAAAAACAAAAGTTGGTTATTTTTTATTTTTGTTTTTTACAGCTTATACATCTGTCTATCAGGTAAAGATCAGAACAGGCCCCTATGGAACCATTAAATATCGAAAAGAATTGTTTATTGAGAAGTCTTTTTCCAGATTGAGCAAAATCTTGTTTCAAGTAGTTTAACAAAAAAATTCAAAAAATTCACTTTTATCTCAATTGACTTAATTTTTCTTGTTTTCATTTGTTTATTACATACTTAATAAATAAAAAATATTTTTTTAAACAAAGATATTTAAAATCATACTGTTGTGCGGCTTAAAAAATCATGCACTTTTTTTTTCATACTCAAAAATTACAAAAGTTTCATGAAATGTAAGAAAAAAAAAAAAGTTGGTTATTTTTTATAGTTTATACATCTGTGTACCAGGGAAAAATTAGAACAGGTTCCTATCGAACCATTAAATAACAAAAAAAAAAAATGTTTTTTAAAAATGTATTTTTCCACGATTTTTACTAATGCCGGCCATACACTACACAAATTAATTGTGCAATTCTGGCACCACAGACTTGAGCAAATATCTAAATCATTTTGATTTTTGCTCAATTAATTGTACAAATAGCGCAACCAGCGCCATATACTACACAAATGCACTGCACAATGCTAGATTTGCACAATTAATTTGTGTAGTGTATGGCCGGCATTACACTAAAAACCTAACAGACATTAACAGAGAGAGAGGTGTGAAGAAGGAACGGGGGAAAATATAGCAAGTGTTTCTCCTTTATTCTCATTCGAAATGAAGTAGGCTACCGATTAATTTGACGATTTTCTTATGTTCTTTTTTTGATTGTTCGTTGATAGTTAATGCAGACCAAAAAAAAATTTTTGTATGTCTTCATCCAAATCTAAAAATCGTAAAGTCAGTAAGCTTATTGAAACCAATTCGCTTGAGGAAATAGAATATGCTGCCAATAAATTGAAACGAAGATCAAACTCTTATTCCGAAAGCCAACATAATCTAAAATGTTTACCAATTTCAAAAGCTTTGGCCCTCTATATGGATTAAGATTTATCAGAGAGAAAATACGTCGCTTTACGGCAAACAATTAATGAAATACATCCAAATTGTTTACCATCTTTGTATGCGTTACGAAGAGAAAAACATAAATTTGTACCACCCATAACAGCAACTGAAGTTTCAGCAGAAGTTGATTTAAAAACTGTTATGCGTAGAACTGCAGAATGTGTAGTTGAGCTTTGTGACGCACAAGGTGAAAAAAGTAAATTATCATTGGAATGTAAGTGGGGCATGGATGGTAGCTCTGGTCATAGCCGCTACAAGCAAAAATTTGAGAGTGACAATCATACTGATGAATTCATGTTTTTCATAGCTTTTGTGCCACTTAGGTAAGTAAATGGCGAATCATTTTTTTTCGATCATAATTTTTAATATTGACTTAAATTTTAAAGGATGTTGAACTTGACTACAAACAAAGTTATATGGATAAATAAAACACCATCATCTCCGAAGTTTTGCAGACCAATTAAATTTGTACTAGAAAAGGAAAATCCAAATTTAGTTCGGGAAGTCTTCCATGAATTTGATGATAAAATAAAAAATCTTGAGTGCGATGTCATTGAAATTAACGGTACAATTGTTGAAGTTTCATACGATATGCATTGTACAATGATTGATGGTGCAGTTGCAAATGTTTTGAGCGGTACAAATTCGGCAAGTAGGTGTTTTATTTGCAAAGCTTCTCCAACAGAAATGAACAACATCAGCTTTTCAAGAACCTCAATTGTTGACAACTATAAATATGGACTTTCAACACTTCATTGCTGGATCAAGTTTTTTGAATGCTTGCTACATATTGCTTACCGCCTTCCTTTTAAAGTTTGGCGGGTTAGTAAAGACAATAAACAGTTCTTAGAAAATAAAGCAAGGATACAAAATGAATTCAGAAAGAGAACAGGACTAATAATTGATCAAGTTAAGCTTGGATCCGGCAATACCAATGACGGTAATACAGCTCGCCGATTTTTTAACGACAGTGACATAGCGGCCGAAATTACTGGAATTGATAAATGTCTTATTGGAAATTTTGCAACAATATTAAGGGTGTTATCTTGTGGAATGCCAATTGACGTAAAAACCTTTCAGGACCTACTAACAACAACAAGGAATATGTATTTAAAACATTACGGGTGGTATTACATGCCTAGTACCGTGCATAAAATTTTGATACATGGATGTGACGTTATTCAATTTTTCAATTTGCCAATAGGTGTATTTATGCAATACGTGTATATTTTTTTTAACAAAAAATGTTAAATTTCTTATAAAAGCTATTACAATATGCTTCATATTTTTCATTTCAGGATGTCTATCGGAAGAAGCATTGGAAGCCACCCATAAATATGTGAGAAATGTGAGATTGTCTCATACGAGGAATATATCAAGAACAAAAACAAATAGTGATTTGATGACTTATTTATTGTTGTCTTCAGATCCTGTGTTATCATCACAAAGGAGTCTTTACCAAATGAAAAACACGGCAGTACTTGGAGAAATTGAAAAATATTTATTAAAGGAAAATGTATATGTTGATATAGATGATAATATTGATTCTTCTTTGAGCGAAGACTGGTGGTTAGAAAATTCGATAGATGATTATTATTAAAGAGTTTACATGTTTAATGTTATTTGATTGTAATTAATGTTTTTAATATATTTGAAATGCTATTTTTTGACAAGGTCGCACATAAATATGCTCTTCAAGCATTTTTCATGAAATTTGACGCAATAGTTAAATTTTTACAGCCAAAAATAATTTCGGTTTGTATGGGCGGTGGGCGATGGGCGTGGTCAATGTTGATGAAATGATTTTTTTTTAAAAGGTGTTGCATAAATATGCTCTTCAAACGATTTTAATGAAATTTGTGGCAATAGTTAAATTTTTACAGCCAAAAATAATTTCGGTTTGTATGGGCGGTGGGCGATGGGCGTGGTCAATGTTGATGAAATGTTTTTTTTTAAAGGTGTTGCATAAATATGCTCTTCAAACGATTTTCATGAAATTTATGGCAATAGTTCAATTTTTACAGCCAAATATAATTTCGGTTTGTATGGGCGGTGGGCGATGGGCGTGGCCAATTTTGTCGATACTTTGAAATTTTCTTAATTCTATTATATTAGGGACTTCTGCCAAATTTTATTACCCTAGGACGACTCCTTCTATTTTTGTCCCATCGATGTACTGGGGCAAAGCACTGTGCATCGTATTGTCAGGCCAAAACTTTTGATCCAATACTTTGTTAAAAAGATCACCAGGCAAAGATATTTTAAAAGAGTACGTAACAATGAAAAGGAAAAAATCACTAGCTGATTTTATTGGAATTTCGGCCCTGCTAAAGGCTTCATCAGAAATCTTTGTGATATCCGAGCAAGCGCGCACTGCACCACTGCACCACAGAGGCGATGAGATTTTAAGTGTCAATTTCTCAGTTTTTCTCCCATTTCACATTCTCACATTTGTTGTTGTATTTTTGCTTTACTTTAGTCTTTATGCTTATGTTATTATTATGGAGTTGTAACGAACTTCCGTTTTCCGGATTTTTACAGCTAGGGTATACTCGCCGGTGTCCAGCGTTCGTTGCAGAAATTTGTAAATAAAGAACCTTTCGCTTCGTTCTCTTTAATATTTCCTTAGTTTATTCTTTAATATTTCCTTAGTTTAGTAATTCAAAATTGGCGTTACTCTAATATCTTATGGTATAGGACCTTACACACACACACCTATGCGCCGATGTTTTGACCTGAATCTTATTTTTGATGTCTGATGCCCTTGAGAAGATGACGTGACGGAGCCTTATCCTTGTGACAATGTACGTAGTTCCCGAGAAAGTGATGCGATGACGACGAGCGACGCTAGCGTGTTTCCTGGGGCAGTGGCGTGGTTGAGATAGACGACGTTAGCGCGCTTCCTGCGCGGTTGGAGTTGTCGACGTTACGACTTGGCGATTTTGAGTGGCAAGAGGTCACATGTAGGGCGTTTGTTTCGATCGGATGGTGGAACGTGTAGACTGGGATATTGTTCGCTGAGTGGTGTTACCTGGGTGGTTATGATCTAATATGGTTTGCTACTCTTTCACCTTATTTACAAGAAGGAAGCTTAACTAACGTAATATGTCTACGGCTGTGTTTACGGCTATGTTTACGACACTAAGAGTGAAGCAAAATATTAACGTTAGAAGGAGGCTTAACCAACGTAATATGTCTACGGCTCTGTTTACGGCGCTAAGAGTGAAGCAAAATATTAACGTTAGAAGGAGGCTTGACCAACGTAATATGTCTACGGCTATGTTTTCGGCGCTAAGAGTGAAGCAAAATATTAACGTTAGAAGGAGGCTTGACCAACGTAATATGTCTACGGCTATGTTCACGGTACTAAGTAAATTAAAATATTAATTCTAGAAGGAGGCTTGACCAATGTAATATGACTACTGCTATGTTAACGGTACTAAGAGTAAATCAAAATATTAACGTTAGAAGGAGGCTTGACCAACGTAATATGTTTACGGCTATGTTCACGGTACTAAGTAAATCAAAATATTAACTCTAGAAAGAGGCTTGACCAATGTAATATGACTACGGCTATGTTTACGGTACTAAGGGTAAATCAAAATATTAACGTTAGAAGGAGGCTTGACCAACGTAATATGTTTACGGCTATGTTCACGGTACTAAGTAAATCAAAATATTAACTCTAGAAGGAGGCTTGACCAATGTAATATGACTACGGCTATGTTTACGGTACTAAGGGTAAATCAAAATATTAACGTTAGAAGGAGGCTTGACCAATGTAATATGTCTACGTCTATGTTTAGGGTACTAAGGGTAAATCAAAATATTAACGTTAGAAGGAGGCTTGACCAACGTAATATGTCTACTGTAAATCAAACAGACACTAATTCCACCAGGTAACACTCACCACTTCCCACACACGTTTGTTGAACGTCCGATTCCTTTGACTGCACGCTGACTACTGCTATTCCTATAGCTCCAAACTTTTCGACTGCACGATGACTACTGCTCGTACTGAACGTCCGATGCCTTCAACTTCACGCTGAACAAGAGTACAGCACGTCTGTTTCCTTCGCCTGCACGCTGAACAAGAGACTGAGTTAATGCCACGACTCGCCTTTTATTGCCTTGCTCGTAGCTGCTTGCCGCACTATGATGTTGAAACCGGTTCTCGCTCTCACTGTGTCGTGTTGTTATGTATGTATGTGGCGTGATGTTAAAACTTGTTTGGCTGCGACTAGTTTGTGTTGCTATGCCAGAATGATCTCGGTGCCAGCTGCCTATAGCATGATGACGCTAAAACTGGTTTTGTTTTGTCTTCTGTTGCTATGTGCGTATCGGCTCGATAGCGGCTGCATGTGGCGTGATGTTTAAACCTTTTTGTGTTGCTAGGCCAGAATGATCTTGTTATCAGCTGACTGTGGCGTGATGACGCTAAAACTGGTTTTGTTTTGTCTTCTGTTGCTATGTGCGTATCATCTTGGTAGTTGCTGTATGTGGTGTGATCATGCTTCTTTTTCCTGTTGTTATGCGTGTATGCTGTCTCGCTTCCACTGCTTGTGCTGCTCTATATATGTGTGTATGAGTTAATGTGTGTGTGTAAAGCCTAGCATAGTTGGTAAAAAGTATAATTTAACATTGAAAAATTAAAACTCAATTACATTCTATAATAAAAATATGAAACTCTATGTTGTATGGCGAAATTCGAACACCCACGAATTTCGTCGTTACACTCCCTCTCTACTTGCCCCTGAAAGCAAAGACGTCGATGTGCCCAGTTCTTTTTATGTTGACTTGGTATTTGACCTCATCGATGACACGGGCAAATCGCACCCTGCTGTTAACTCTTCTGGTGCGCTCGCACTCATCGATCTCCTGGTTTAAGTATTCTGGAATATATTCCACCCTTTGCTTTTGTGGCTTGACAAGTTGACCGTACTTAATGCTAATGAAGTCTTGTTGCTCTTCGCTGGTGTCGTTGGTTATCTGATGTTGTCGTTGATGTGCACCACTAACCTGCTGTTACCTCTTCTGGTGCGCTCGCACTCATCGATCTCCTGGTTTAAGTCTTCTGGAATATATTCCACCCTTTGCTTTTGTGGCTTGACAAGTTGACCCTACTTAATGCTAATGAAGTCTTGTTGCTCTTCGCTGGTGTCGTTGGTTATCTGATGTTGTCGTTGATGTGCATCGCTGAGCTGAACGTGTTGCTGTTGTTGGGCGCCGCTATCGCTGTTGACGTGTGGTTGTGCGCTGCTGTTGCTGTAGAGGACGTGTGGTTGTTGTGATCCGCTTTCGCTGTGGACATAGTGTCGTGGTTGTGCGCCGCTGTTGGTATGGACGTTTTGCCGTTGTGCACCGCGGTAGCTGTGGATGTTTTGTTGTTTTGCGCCGTTTTCACTGTGGCCGTAGTGTTGTTGTGGTGCGCCACCGTCGCTGTGGTCGTAGAGGAGCTGTTGAGCGGCGTTGTTACTTTGGGCGGAGAGATGTTGAGCGCCGCTGTCGCTGTGGACGGAGAGGTGTGGTTGAGCGCCGCTGTCGCTGTGGACGTAGAGGTGTTGTTGAGCGCCGCTGCCGCTGTGGACGTTTGGTAGTATTTCCGGGCATAGTGAATGGATTACCTTGGCAATCTCCTTTTGGTTGTCCTTGGCGGCCGTTTGTAGATACCATTTGCTAAGGTCCTTTGCATGGTCTCGCTGGGGCTCCTGTATGACTGGAATTCTGGGGAAAAAAATCGTCGTTTCATCGGCAGACTTTTTGTTACGACTAGGTTCTGTTCTATAATATGGGAGATTCCTTGAGGTGATTCAGACTTTGCCAGATCCTGCTTGAGAAATAAATCTATGTTTTCTGAGGTTGTTGCTTTTTCTTCTGGGGTGATTATTCCTGTACATGATTCCATGTTGTTCTCTAGCAGTTCATCCAGGCTTAATTGAACGGTCTGTCCTCCACATGTGATGGTTGTTCCAATGGCGGCTAAGAAATCTAATCCCAGGAGTATCTCGTCCGTGGCTTCCGGAAGGATAAGGAAACTTACTCTACACTGGGCGGCTCCCAGCCTTACGTTAAGAGTCAGCGACTCACTTACACTTCTACGTGAGCCGTCCGCAAGAATAAAATTTTTGTTGATGTTTTGAACGTTGTGTCGGGTCATCAATTTAGTGGCCAATTTCGTGTTTAGGAAGCTGCAAGTAGCTCCCGTATCTATGATAGCTTCGGCACATGTCGTATCCAGAGTCACAGTGGCGATGATTCGATTTTGGTCCTGTCTGATTAGTCGGGGGCTAGAGGAGGTATTCTTCGTTCCGGATGCGTTTCTTCTCCTTATTAACGCTGGCCCGTGGCATTTCCCGAATTTCGTCGTTCTTCTGCATGCGGTTCTTGGGTTCATTGGCGCTGTTGTTTCCTGTGTGATTTGCCGGTGACGCTCCTCTGTCGAGCGTACGTTTATTGAATGTTCTTGATTGTTGCTACTGCGTACGCTGTCATACTCGTCTGCCAGAGCTATTAGTTCGCCTAAGTGCACAAAGTCCTTGCGCTTTATATAAAGTTGATACTCACTCCGACAGTTCCTGAAGATTATTTCCAGCTGCTGTGTAGGCATATGGTTGTAATGACGCATCATATTTTGTTTGTCCAGCACGTAGTCTTTAAATGCTTCTCTTGGCTTTTGGTGACGTCTACGGATCTCATCTTCGAGCCTCTCAAAATAGCGTACCGGGAGAAAAAATGTAAGGAAATCATTCTTGAACTGGGACCAATTCAGCCAGTGCGAGTGGTTATTTCTCAGCCAGACCAAAGCTCGGTCTGTTAACAGCTCGGGCATCATTCTTGGGAGAAAATCTATGTTTAACCCGTACATCGTTGTCAGCTCCTCGACTCTCTCGGTGAAACTTAGTGGATCGTTGCATCAGTCAAACTTTATAGACCACTTACGTACTTTATCGATTACGGCGGCATAGTAACCTTCGCTTTGCACTGGGGTTGCCTCGTGGTAGTTATCCGGTGATGCCTCCGTAAGCTGCGACATTGTGTGTCCTGGGGGAAATTGCGTTGGCACCACTAATGGTTTCGGAGACGGGGCTTTGGTATGTCTTCTTTCCAGTTCTTCCAGTCTTAACGTGAAGGATGGATCTTCCTGTTCGGTAGCAAAGTTTGCGAACCTTTTGCGAAGGTCTTCCACAGTTCCTGTCTCATCGAAGCCGAGTTCTCGTGCGTAAGTCATAAGATCTTCTTTGCGCAGTGAATAAATCCACGTAGTCCTTACCATCTTGGTGTCTTTGTAACTGTTTTCGTTTGTTTGAATTGTATCTGTTTTCTGCGTCAGGGTCCCTGCTCGGGCGCCACTGTAACGAACTTCCGTTTTCCGGATTTTTACAGCTAGGGTATACTCGCCGGTGTCCAGCGTTCGTTGCAAAAATTTGTAAATAAAGACCCTTTCGCTTTGTTCTCTTTAATATTTCCTTAGTTTATTCACAATTCAAAATTGGCGTTACTCTAATATCTTATGGTATAGGATCTTACACACACACACCTATGCGCCGATGTTTTGACCTGAATCTTATTTTTGATGTCTGATGCCCTTGAGAAGATGACATGACGGAGCCTTATCCTTGTGACAATGTACGTAGTTCCCGAGAAAGTGATGCGATGACGACGAGCGACGCTAGCGTGTTTCCTGGGGCTGTGGCGTGGTTGAGATAGACGACGTTAGCGCGCTTCCTGCGCGGTTGGAGTTGTCGACGTTACGACTTGGCGATTTTGAGTGGCAAGAGGTGACATGTAGGGCGTTTGTTTCGATCGGATGGTGGAACGTGTAGACTGGGATATTGTTCGCTGAGTGGTATTACCTGGGTGGTTATGATCTAATATGGTTTGCTACTCTTTCACCTTATTTACAAGAAGGAAGCTTAACTAACGTAATATGTCTACGGCTATGTTTAGGGTACTAAGGGTAAATCAAAATATTAACGTTAGAAGGAGGCTTGACCAACGTAATATGTCTACTGTAAATCAAACAGACACTAATTCCACCAGGTAAAACTCACCACTTCCCACACACGTTTGTTGAACGTCCGATTCCTTTGACTGCACTATGATAAATCCGGTGTTACGGCTCGTGTATATCCAACCACTTTGACTGCACGCTGACTACTGCTATTCCTATAGGTCCAAACACTTCGACTGCACGATGACTTCTGCTCGTACTGAACGTCCGATGCCTTCAACTTCACGCTGAATAAGAGTACAGCACGTCTGTTTCCTTCGCCTGTACGCTGAACAAGAGACTGAGTTAATGCCACGACTCGCCTTTTATTGCCTTGCTTGTAGCTGCTTGCCGCACTATGATGTTGAAACCGGTTCTCGCTCTCACTGTGTCGTGTTGTTGTGTATGTATGTGGCGTGATGTTAAAACTTGTTTGGCTGCGACTAGTTTGTGTTGCTATGCCAGAATGATCTCGGTGCCAGCTGCCTATGGCGTGATGACGCTAAAACTGGTTTTGTTTTGTCTTCTGTTGCTATATGCGTATCGGCTCGATAGCGGCTGCATGTGGCGTGATGTTTAAACCTTTTTGTGTTGCTAGGCCAGAGTGATCTCGTTATCAGCTGACTGTGGCGTTATGACGCTAAAACTGGTTTTGTTTTGTCTTCTGTTGCTATGTGCGTATCACCTTGGTAGTTGCTGTATGTGGTGTGATCATGCTACTTTTTCCTGTTGCTATGCGTGTATGCTGTCTCGCTTCCACTGCTTGTGCTGCTCTATATATGTGTGTATGAGTTAATGTGTGTGTGTAAAGCCTAGCATAGTTGGTAAAAATTATAATTTAACAATGAAAAGTTAAAACTCAATTACATTCTATAATAAAAATATGAAACTGTATGTTGTATGGCGAAATTCGAACACCCGCGAATTTCGTCGTTACAGAGTCCAACACTCTGCTGGAAGTCTTCCACTAACAAAGCATGGTTACTGAAGTGTTTTTTAGATTTTTGTTGATATATTTTCAGCTTGTTTCTGTTTGGTCGTGCCCTACCATTTGATTAATTTTTTTCAAAATTACCTTGTTATATATTACGTTGATTTTATATGATTTAAATACAAATTCTAGTTGTTTGATAGTTTAAATCACACTTGATTTTAAATACAAATTCTACAGGGTTGCCAATATTCGAAGCGCCCATCTGGCAACACTGTAACTTTCCGCAGTGATGCGAAATCGACTAATGACATACCGCGTTTGAAGCGTCATTCCAAGCAAATGTTTACAATGGAACAGTACACGCCACGCGAACGCTCTAAAATTGTTGAAATTTACATTCGACAAACTAAGTCAATAGTAAGAGCAATTTTGGCATAAAATTATCATGAGCGATGAAGCTCATTTTCAGTTGAACGGAACGGTAAACAAACAAAATTGCCGTATTTATGCCACTGAAAATCCACAAGAGATTCAAGAGGTACCTCTTCACGATGCAAAAGTCACTGTTTGGTGCGGCGTTTGTGCTAAAATGCTCATTGGGCCGTTCTTTTTCGAAGATGATAATGGCCACAGAGTTACTGTCAATCAGGAGCGTTATAGCGATATGATAAACAATTTTTTCATGCCAATCGTTCGTCGAAAGCGTATCAGGCACTACTGGTTTCAACAAGACGGCGCGCCACCACACACAAGCCGCACTACAATCGATTTTTTGAAGCAATTGTTCCCTGGCCGTTTGATGTCAAAAAATGGTGATTTCGATTGGCCGCCAAGATCACCAGATTTAACGCCTCCAGACTTCTTTTTGTGGGGTTATTTGAAATCAAAGGTTTACGTCAACAAGCCAAAGACCCTAGAAGAGCTGAAAACCAACATCCGTCAAGAAATAACCGCCATTCCCATCGAAATGTTGAAGAAAACCATGGAAAATGCTGCAAAACGGGCACAATATGTCGTAGAGGCCAATGGCGACCATTTACGAGATATCATATTCAAGAAATAATGTAAGCAAATCTACTTGAACCCAATTAAATGATATTCATGACGAACAGACAAAAAATTGTGGTTTCTTTTATTTATTTTAAAATAAAATGGGCGCTTCGAATATTGGCAACCCTGTAGTTGTTTGATAGTTTAAAATCGTTTATTGAGCTTTTAGATCAAAGTTAGAACAATTAATTGTTCTAACGAATCTTTCCAAAGAAACAACAACAAAATCAACATAATAAATAACAAGGTCATTTTGGTGACAGGAATGAGGCCCGAAATTTTTTTCCATAAAATAAGACGCCTTGCCGATGGTTTTAAAACCGGGGCCTCTTCCTGCAAGGATGAAAACGGGAATCTAGTGACAGATGTCCAGAATACACTGACTCAAAGTTAGAACAAGTAATTGTTCTAACGAATCTTTCCAAAGAAACAATGTTATTTTGTTTCGAACAATATGTTTTTTCAATGCTAGAAATCAAAACAAAATCAATTATTAAGAATATATAAATTGAAAGGAGCATACATTTATTTTGATTACTACAGCAATTGAAACTGAGATTTTTTTAATTAATAACGATTATTTTAATTGTAATAAAAGATATTTCGATTATGATTACAGTAATCGTATTTTTTTTTTTTTTTGTAGATTAAGATTA
Source organism: Dichetophora obliterata (assembly GCA_963920525.1). NCBI lineage: Eukaryota > Metazoa > Arthropoda > Insecta > Diptera > Sciomyzidae > Dichetophora > Dichetophora obliterata. Next base: position 141,903,945 of record OY986439.1, read on the forward strand.
TAGTTTTTAATTGTAAATAATTTACCTGTAATCTGACCAGGAATCAATGTAGGCAATGAAAGTGAGGATCGCATTTGAAATAATTAGGTTTTTTTTATGTTTAGTAAAAGTCAATTAAAAATAACTAAAGAAATTCATGAAAAACAGTATTATCTTTAATCCGATTGCAAAAATATTAAATTTTTTGATGCAGTTGGAAAAAATTTTTCATGACTATTATTTCTGAGCGTTTGCATTTTGTGCACTACCACCCCAGGCAATATTTTTACAAAAAAATATTTTTTAGAAGTTATTTCAAACGATTCCAGCTCACGGATTACAATCGCTACTGTCGAAATATTTGGGAAATCATCATAACATTAACAAGAATTATTTTGAGGCACAAACTCGAACAATTTTTTCTCGTGAGGTGCCTTACCAAATGTAAACAAAAAACGCTTCATGTGCTCGAAAAATAGAAACAAGTATGAGTTTTGCCGCCAAGCACGATAGAAGTGAAACCTTCGGAAAACTGTAGAAATTTTTAGTAAACCGACTTTTTCATAAAACATAAGAATGAAAAAAAAGACGACTTAAAATTCAAAGTTTTGAATTTCGATGCAAATATTTTTATTGTTTTTAAATATATTTAATTTAAATTTTTTTATAAAAAGTCCAATAAAGCGACTTTACAAAATTAGTTTCAACTGTGCCGTTAGATCAGTGTATATATTTTTTATCTTTATTTCAAATATGTCCAAAGTATTGACTTTTTACTGAAAATTTTCCTCAAAAGTTGCTTTTATTATACATCTAAAAGCAAGTAAAAATTGCATTCCTGACTACTTTTTATATAATATACGAGTAGCATTCTTCTGCAAAAATTTTTACAGTTTAGCGCAAAAATTTTTAAACTGTTTTTTAAACGTTTTTTTTCGCCCACTATTTTTTTTTTTGCCAAATTTACTTTTTCCAAAATGTTTTTATATTTTCAATAGTCAAGTCTAAAAAATAATTTATGTGAAAAAAGCTTAAAATCAATTTTTTATACCATTGGCTATATTAATAAAACTAATTTTTGTATTAAAATTCGTTTTTACTATCGGATCATATCAATCGTATTCAATTCTTTCGCTGTGCACCTTGCAATCGAATTAGCATTGAAGTTGATTTTTTAATTTATTTTTTGCCAACTTGTGCACAATAACTTTAACTAAAGTTTACTTTTATACTATTGCAATTTTTTGTGTCTGGTATCAACTAAACCTCTGCACGAGTGCGCTTCAAATGCATTTCAGAACACTGATTTGTGGAGCAAGCGTTGGTTATGTTCTGCTTTCATTAACTAAAACAAACGTAACACTACAGAGAGCACTCGTGGCGTGAGCAGAACAAAAACAAACGAAAACCGAAGCAATGTTATGCTTGAGTCGACAGAGAAGAGCGCAGCAGAACGAGTTATGATGTGTTGTTTAGGTTTCATAGTTTCTGCATTTCCTTCTGAAGTAAAAATGATCTAAAACGCAAAAAAAAGGGATTTTCTTATTATTTATTGAAATTATAATAAGAGACTTTTTTATTTATTATGAAAATTATTTTTTTGAACTGAAGCTTTTTTTTAATTTTTACAATATTTAATTCAATAAAAGTTATTAAAGAATTAAAAATAAATATATTTTTGAGTAAAAACAAAAAAATTAATTAAATTTTATTGTGTTGCTTATGAGGATATTTTCTTGTTGTTTTTAATTTTACTATTAGTGGTGGTTTTGTTGATTATTGTTTCTTGCATTCTTATGATGTTGGATTGTTGTTATTGTTGTTTTTTCTGTTGATGATTATAATGATGATTAATTTGTAAATATGATTACTAGTAATTATGTGATTACCTTTGTTGTTGACGGTGTTGTTTATGGTAGTATTGGTGTTGTTGTTGGTCTATTGCGATGATGTTTATGTTTTTCATTGTTATTATTTTGTGGTAGATCTTAGTAAAACTGAATGATCTACTAGAAAAATATGATTTGGGAGGGTATTTCTTCAATCATTTCAAATCTTATTTTGTATAAATATTTAAGGTAATTGAAAAATAACGCCAGTATTTTATGCCAGGGCCGTAGTCAGTAAATTTTTTTTAAATTAAAATATAGGGACAATTATTTGTTTCATATCAATTTAACGTTTAGTTTTTTATATATTATATACAGTTGCGAACAAAATAATATCAGTCGTCTTATACTCAGATATGTTTGGATAAATAATACTAGTTTACAAATTTCGTATCTGTTAAACCTATTCTTATTCCTATATGTAAGTTTAACCCTGGTTTAAAATTTTTACTCAGTTTCCTCCTATATTGTAACATTTTCAATTTACAGGGTGTTTAACGTTTTTGGCACATGTTTAGTATTATTGATCTAGAATCTGAACTACCCAACATAAAATAAAAAATATCATATTGTATTTTAGGAAAAATATCAGCTCTTCAATCCATACATAAACACTATCGTGTCATGTGCGGTATCGGAGCAAAAATTTTGAGATTATCCAACGAAATATAAACAAATTTTGTATCTTTTGTTTTAGCGGAGTTGTACGTTAATCAATAGCGAATAAGCTCGATTATTGACGAGACAATCGAAACGCCATTTGAATGCACTCAAGCTGTTCTCTGATACGGACCCGTTTTGAATTCGAGATTGACTTCATATATTTTTGGGAACATTTTACCTTTAACAATAATGGTATTTTTTAATGTTTTTTCAAAATGTGTATTTAGAGCTAGAAAAGCTAATAGTGAAAAATTTAAGGGCCGCTCTCAAGTCGTTCAGAAGTTATATGGGTCCTAAGTTAAAAAATGGCCTTTAAAATATGTGATTTTTTGTTCAATTTTTTAACAAAACTAATATTTATGGGTATCAAAAGAAAAGCAATGCAAGTATCTATTCAACGAAGAATAAAACTTTAAAATCCATGCATATCTCTTGAAGATATAGCTCTTTTTTAATAAGAAAATTTTACGTTTGAAGATGTTTTTGTGATATAAAAATTTTGTCCTTGAAATGGTCCTAAATTGATGTAAGCCCGATGTTTTTACATTAAATAAGGTTAGTGTATAAATAGCATTGTGATTTAGAAAATAAGAAGAGTTTTTAAAAATTGGTCTATTTTTTAAAAAAAATGTTTTAAAGTAATTATATTCATACGATATGTTGAGATTCATGAAATAAGCGGAATAGGGAACAAATTTGTATAAAAAATAGCGCGATATTTTGTGAAATTTTTTTAAAATTTTTCGAAGTAATTGTACTCATACGTAATGTTGATATTAACGAAATAAGCGAACAATTTTTCGGAATAATTGCACTTCACAGCCCACGCCCTTTTTCCCAAAATGTGTATTTAGAGCCCCTTAATCCAAATCTGCAAAAAAAAGTCCGTCTCAAGTGGTTTAGGAGATAAATATCGTGAAAGTTTGAAAAAAGTGGCTTTTTCCGTATACAAAAATCTTTACTCTTCAGGCATACGTGAAGTTCTAAAAATGCATTAGACAGGTAAAATTGTGTATTTATAGCCCCTTAATACTAATGTGCAAAAAAAAAGTCGCATCTCAAGTGGTTTAAGAGATAAACATAGTGAAACTTTTAAAAAGTGATTTTTTTTCCATATAGAAAAAACTTTTTATGCATAATTGAAGTTCTAAAAATGTATTAGATAAAATTCGTGTAAGTGCGAAAAAATTACCATTGGAAGATTATAAAAACATGAAGGCTCCAAATGAGAAAAACTTAAATATTGACCAAGATGTTTTCATTGGTGCCGATGGCGATGTTTGTGATTTTTAAATAAATTGATAAAATTAATACACTTTTGCAAATTTTTTCTAAGTAACTTAGGTATAACTAAGGCATATAAGGTATATATGATGGAGTAGTATTTACGAAGTTAAATAGTTACATGAACGATTAAGTTTTGAGAAATTTTTAAAACATGTACAGAGTAAGTTATACGGTTAAAAGCCATAAAATATTATTATTTTAATAAGAATTTTTGAAATATTTAGGAACTGTTAAATAAACGGTGGATAAAGAAAGCGCCGCAGACGAAAAATTAAAAAAAAAAAAACCAAAATAAAGAACTGCGATCTAAGAGGGTTAAAGTTCTTGTATTTTTCGCGGTAATTTTAAGAAGTGGTTTTCGTGTTAAATTTAAGTACTATAATATTACAGGTTAGATAAGCTTCCACACAAGCTTTGCACTGAATTATAGAACTTTGGCGAATTTTATCTCCTAAACCATTCGAGACCGACATTTTATTTTGGCATTTTTTAGACTTATTTATTTACGCGTGGGCTGTAAACTGAACTTATGCCAGTTGAGATAAAAATAATTTATTTGAATTTTATAATAGTTTTTTAAATAGGTAATAGCATAGCCTTTCTTTTAATACCCATTTTGATTAGTTTTGTTTATATATAGCAAATATATAGCAAGTTTTAGGAGCACATTTTTTCAATTTTGGACCCCTATAACTTCTAAACCAGACGAGAGCGGCCATTAATTTTTTTTTCAGATTTGCAATTAGAAGCCCTAAATACATACGTCCAACAAAAAAATTAAAAAAAAAAATTTTTGCTAAAAGTTAAATATGCCAAAAAATCTATTTAATAACACTGATAGTGACTTGGAGCAGTTTACACCAGCTTCAAGTGTGGTTATACAGTCATAAATAAAATTGTTGTTTTTATTCACTAGTTGAGAGCGAGAGCGGCCTAGAATATTTGGATTAAGATCCTTATATCTGTGTCGATACGTCTACTTCAAACAGAATAAAAGTTATGGATGTAGCTTTGTTACACGCATATAGCGCTATAAACACACAAAATGTAGAGCTTCTAGCAAGACATCCAAAGTTGAAGCAAAAACGAAGTAACCTTTCACTAACATACATTTATGCCGATTGAAAATTTGAATCAAGATTTCTCGATGTTTGAAATCAGACTTAGAGACTGAACAATATCAAAAATCGTTGCGGCCGACGATCTTTGTTGTTGGAAAATAAATGCAAAATGTAGAAAAAACCGCAGCTCCTTTTCCGCAACGATAAATCGCAGGCTTAGAATCTATTTTATTTCTATCGTCGGTCGCAACGATTTTTAATTCTGTTCAGGCACCCAAGCTGTTATTACGTATCGTATCTTTTAAGATATAAAAAATTAAAAATTCGGGCTTTTGTGATTCAATTATGCCATATGAGCTTTGGAGTATGGCATATTAATTGCACATATATATTTTAATGCCGAATCTAACTCACCTTGCAACAATAGCGTGCGTTATTTTAGTTGTCATCGTCTATGTTTTGCAATATCGGCTCAACCTTCTTAAATATAATTTACAAAAAATACACTACGAAAAAACAAGACCACTCATTTTACAAATTCTAGTGATGGGAACTATCGAATAAAAATTTTCGAATTATTCGATAGTTCAAAATCATAAGGCCTAACCAAAATAGACGAGTCGCTACGTAACGAGTGAAGACAAAAATGTTCGCTTTAATGCAATTCAATGTTGCTGCCCAAAATAGACATACGTCAACTCATCGAAACTGAACGAAACGCTTTGACAAAACGTTTTATTCCGTAAAAACCAATCTTTAGCGTCTCAACTCGTCAACAACAGCTGTCCAAGTGTGCGACATGTTTTTTACACATAGTTCACAAATGTTTGTTTAATAATTAACAAAATTATAATTGCACATAATTTGATAACCAAAAAACTAAGCTGTTTCAGACGAGTTGAGCAAATCGTTTAATTTTGGGGTAAATGTCAAAACAGACAAAACGAGTGCAGACATTCGGCAAGTAGCAATCGTCTCGTTCCGTCTATTTTGGTTGGGCCTATTCATTCATTCGATAGTTTTTTTATTCTATAGGTTTTCATTTGTAAATACTTCGTTTGCTTATCTTTTACTGATTGAACAAAACATGAGTACTGCACATTTAACTGAAAAAGTACGTTTAACAACACTGATTGATTTGTGTTTAATTAATAAATCAATAAATAAAATAAAAATAAAATAAATAAAAGTTTTCGAATTTTTCACTAAAAATATCAGTTTTATATGACAAAAACAACATTCCGTACAAGGGCAAATCTTTTTATCATAAAATAATAAATTGGGAGCGGATCAGTTTTCTGCTTGTCAAAAGTCTGTATTGTCAAAATGCTGTAATTTTTACAATATTTTTAAAATACTGTTTTTCTAATTTTCCTCTATTTAAATATACTGTTATTTAAAAATTTTGCTTTCAAAAAGTCCGCTTTCTATTTATAGCATTTTAACTTTATTTGGGATACAAAACGGTATTTTTTAAGATTAAATTATTTGCCCTTGTACGGAAAGTTGTTATTTTAAGTACGGAAAGTTGTTCTTAGTCCAAATTTTGCAGAATTTTGGCATACAGAATTTTTTTAACATTTTTCTGTTAATGCAAAAGTTTGTAATGCAGAATTTCATACATACAGACAACTGCACCGAACTTTAATAAATTCTTTAAATAAATGTATAAAATTGAACAAATTGTATTGAACGACAAAATGGTCGTTTGACAGCTAGTAGTAGCGTGGGTTGGCGAACCAACCTTAAGGAAAGTGTCACTGACATAACGCAACCTCAATTTTGACAGCTAAGTCGACAGTTGTTTCCCTGCTCGGGCTTGAATTTGAATTCAAAATTCAATTCAGCAGAGGAAACACTGCGACTGATCAACCGGAAGAGTTTTTTTCATCGGCTCACCCGGTAGAACCCGTTGTGTTGTGCCCTCGGCTGGTCTGGAATTTGAATTCAAACTCAAACCTGAGCTGGGATTTCAACTCGGAAGCCATTAAATATAAATGATGTTTTTTTGTTTTTTTTGCTTGCAAACTAATTAACCACAACGTGTCAGCCGTGGTTAATTAGTGCCTACATTGTGACATCGTTCAAATTGCCAGCTGACATGTTTGTTGTGCGGACTTAATTGCTTGTTAAAGCCTTTTCGATGTGTACGCGGCCTGCTTGATTGCAAACATCGCAAAAAAAGGGATCAAACACCGGGTCCGACAGTTTGCGCAAACATCGTTTGCACCAACATTCGGTGTAAGCAGTCATTAAACCATGTTGTATAACATAGCATGTTGTACTGTCCGACTTGCTTATGTAAACGACAATACAATAGGTGACGGCTGTCAACGAAAAGAGCGATGGCTGGCGAATTTCCGGCCTTTGTCTTTATTTTCGCTGATGGTAACCTGGGCAGTCGCTGTTGGTCATCTGGGTAAGTTAAAATCTTAATATATAAGGAACATCTTATATTTTATTTTCTTTTACACCCACCACAACAGCAGCAACAGTTTTGAAAAGTGGCTTCAAAAAAATCATTAAATCAAAACAGCGACAAAGAGTGCGTTAAACCAAAAAAGTGTTTGTACTAGTAATGGTGTCAAGCAGCTTCGACAACTACTACTAAAACAACTTGCATATAATTTTTAAATAGTGCTATTTGAAAAAAAGGGAAAAAAGAAAATAAATGGTTTTGCTTCAGTCGAGTAGTTTTATTTCAACTCAACCTTTACTCCACTTAAAAGGCAAGCAAGAACACCATTTACAACAACAACAGCAACAAACCGAGCTGGTTGCAAATTTGCAATTAATAGCATTATAACTTGTCCTGAAGCGCAGTTGTTGTTACTTGGCTTAGCAATAGTTGAAATTGCAAAGCATGGCTGGCTCATCCAACTTGCAAATCCGCGTTTGCCACAATGGTATCGTGACGCTATTACTACCGTTTTAACTTTTACATCTGCTCAGCAGCAACAACAACAACTGGTAATATTCTTATATAATATCATTGTTAATCTCTTGCAAAATTTACAAAACTTTACTATCGTTTAGCAAACCTTGGCGACCCAACAGCACCAACAACAATAGCAGCTACGTCTCAGCCAGCGTGTCCCGGACCGCTTTTGATAATGCTCCACTGTGGGCTACGTCAGCCACCAAAGCGACGCAGCAGCAACAACTGCAAACCTTGGCGGCCCAACAGCACCAACAACAATAGCAGCTACGTCTCTTATTGACCGAAGTGTCGAAGTGCAACCACCACCAAAGTGTCACCAGCACCACAGCTGTGACACTGCACCAGCACAAACACAAGCGCTAAGCCACAACCACATCACCATCGGTGGTTGCAGACCAAGACAACAGGTTTTATTTACTCTTGTTTTTGAATTTTCGGATCTCCTGTTGGCTGCCTTCATGAAGTCCAAAACCTACTCAACAAGTTGAGCTAGTCAGTGAGTGTTCAGTCGCGTTCAGTGGATGCAAACTCAACGATTGCGCAGTGGTTGATTGTGTTGTATGTTTCATGAACGCAGCGAGTAAAAACACTAGAAAAAAACAAAAATTTTTCTTGTTTTATAAAATTTAAGCTAAAAATATAGAATGTAAACTTAATACTAATTGATTTCGAACTAAAGCTAAAATTAAACGAAATTTACTAAATTGCAACAGATTTTATAAGTAAGCTTAACAGAAAGAAAATAGGCTAGATAATTATAATATAGGTGGGGTGGGTACAGATAATGAGGGATAATAACACCATCCTCCCTCATATATCTCGGTGCATAGGGACTACAGTTCGGTTCACGTTGCCTCTTTCGGGTCTTCTTCTCTTTCCTCTCTCCCATCCGTTTCCCGTTTCCGCCCATTTGCATTTTAATTCAAATGGTCCTTTTCCGTTTCCCGTTATCGTCTGCATACGAACGACTTGTGCAGATCGCATCCCCTGATTTCCTGACGAAGCAACCCCACGACCATTTTCCCTGAGCTAAGCTGAAGCATAGCTAGGTATGCAGACGCCCGCTAAGTCAGGAAGTGCCTCGTCATCCGGTTGCGGATGTCACGACGCTACGAGGTGGATGTTCGGTTCTGTCACACATTATGTCCGTGGACGTCATCCCACCAAAAAATTAACATACGGCCGATTTCTTCACAGAGTTTTAATGCTAGACCGAGTATTAGACCTGTTTTGAGTTCTCTCCCGTGTACTTACTCATTTATTCACAGAGATCTAAGGCAGAAAAACTTCAATTTGAAACTCGGTTCTAGCTGATACTGAGTTTTAGCTGGAACCCCGAAATCGGAAGTCTAGCAATCTTAAAACTCGGTTTTATGCTCTTTTTATTTCTTCACATCAAAAAATTGAAGTTTGTTTTGACAATTTGAGTGTCAAGTTTTTGATTTTAATAATAAAATATATTTGAAACAAATTCTTTGCTTTTATAATTTTATTTTTTAACTACGTTCTGTGTAAGCTGTGAAAATATTAAAAATTCACATTGCAAAACAAAAATTATCCCCACAATATCAAAAAATGCAAGTTTGTTGCCGATGGCTAGTTAAAGGCTGAATTGAACGAGTTCCTCACTCGAAAACTTACTGAAAATGGTTACTAAGAAGTTGAGGTGCGTGTCTCTCATAAGAGAGTTAACTGCAATGGTACAGAAGCGTCGCGACCTGTGGTCTTTTCGCCATTGCTCAAGCCGAGTCGCTGCGCTACAAACTTATCGGTGCATTGGCTGTGCGTCGTGCTTGCTATGGTGTGCTCCGTTTTATTATAGAGTCTGCAGTAAAGAGTTGTGAGGATGTAGCCTCTGACAAGTTGCGGGGTCAACGTGCAATATCTATAAAATTCGTGAATGGTCTGATGATGGTCCAAGAAACCATTGCCAGATAATGTTTCTGTTGTTGAGCACAAGGAGGAGAAAATCTACGAGACTCCAGAGACGGAATACAAAATTCCACCACTAATCAAACCTTTGGATGATCTTGCTGCGGTACCAAAGTGTTGTAAAATTTGTTTATTTTAAAACAGAAACTTGAAATAAAATTATTATTTTAGATAATTTTTTATTTTGTGTTTTTTTCATATAACTACCGCGATTTAATAGTTAATAGAGCAATCGGCCATAAAAAAGAATTTAAACAAACTTTTTGCATTTAAAATTTTTCTATTTAAACGCCTAGGTCCAATGTACATGGTCAATTAGTCTTAAACCTACCCGGCGAATTTAAGCCCTTCTAGAGGGCCGTTTAGTAAGAAATCCTTGGAAGAGTATTGCCAACTCGCGCCATCTCAAATACTTCAAGCAAATTGCGAGTCTACTCTACCAGTCACCAGTAGACATACTTATCTACTTCACTTGGCAGGCTGTGACAACAAAAATGTCACCATGTTTTTAGCGACTCTCGTGACAGACTTTAATTTTGGTTTTGTCCAGTTGATGACGGCAACTAACCACGAAGCACGGTCCATATGTAGTTTTGACAAAAACAGGAAATATATCACATATAAACTTCCATATTCTAGATTAAAACTTACTCCTTAGTAAGCTGCTTCAGTACCTTGCCGATAATTTATCTAAATTGTTATAAACTCATGTGTTTCCAAGAGTGTTCAACGAAAGGAAATGCTTCCTACATTGTATGGAATGTTTCTTGTTTAAATTTGGGAATGCTTCCACTTCCTAGAGGGTTGGTATAAACTTGATCCGAGTATTAGTGCCCAGCACTCTCTTTTGAAAATGATCCGAGTACCAAATAAGTGAAGAAATGACAGAGTTCTAACTTTTTTTGAACCGAGAATCAGTTTGAAACTGAGTTCTAAGCAGAACTTGGACTAGCCCGATTTGATACTCGGTGAAGAAATGGGCCGATAGAGTTTCTGGACCTCTTCTACTTATATAACTCCCCTACTATGAATTTCCATACGATACACGATAGACGCTTGCAAACTTTTGTATAAGCGTTTTCATACGTCCGATAGATATACTATTGTGAATGAGTGGTTTTTGTTTACATTTTACTGTGAATTCAAGAAAAAATAATTTAAATTCTCAAACTGAAGTCACTTCATTATTTTGAAAGTTAAAAAATAAAATATATAAACACGTTTCCGACGACATCCATGGCATTCAATAATAGTGGAGAAAGCGATGAGGCACGTATAGATGCTGTGGAAAGAAGGAAGTTGAGGGATGCTTCCAATCTCGCAATTAAGAATGAAGGAACTTCATATTCATCCAAAGGCTTCAAAAGCAAGAAAGAACGAAGTTGGAGCTCCTATGGCAGGAACAGTCATTGATATTAGTGTTTAGGAAAGTGACAAAGTCAAAAAGGGACAGCGGCTTGTGGTTGTATCTGCCATGAAAATGGAAATGGTCGTGCAGGCGCCAAAAGCAGGCATAGTCAAGAAACTCAAAATAACCAACAGCATGAAATTGGAAGGTGACAATTTGCTCATGACGGTGAAATTAGCTTGTTGAGGTTATTTAATTCCAACATTTACATTTAACTATGTCGCTATCAATAAATCCGTAAATGTATAATCTGCGTTTTCTTACATTAAAGTGGCAAGACGTCCCAGTTGAGTTTTTGAGCTCGCAACTCTTTTCCTGAAAAATTGCTTAATTTTGTTCAAATCCTTTTAAAAACACAATGTTTTCTTTAATATTTAAATCTTTTGAAAAAAAGGAAAATTTTATAAATAATTTCAACTATCGGATAAGAATATTCAGCAGTTTGCAAGCGTATGGAATTAAACAGCTGATCTGATACGTATCGTTTTGTAATACCATTTTTTTCAGATAAACGATAAAAGCTAACTGTCGGATTTAATACGAAAAACGTAAGTTTGTAATAACAGAATGCAAGCGTTTATCGTGTATCGTATGAACTCGTAATAGAGGGGGTAACTCTTTGGTTTGAGGTCATCCGTTTTGACAATTGTATCGTAAAATTTTTACAACGCAGACCAAAGAACGATCAACGGCCGACCGACCTATCGCACTATTGAGTTTTGGGCATTATAGATATTTGACATAACACTTGCTTAGATACGTGGCAAAATTATCCAGGTAGTGTTGACAACTGCTTATTTTCTCTTCAAAAGGAAAACATAGCCTGTCAAAAACAGCTGTTAGTGAAAGAAAGCGAAAAAGAAAGCGAGGTCGAAAACTAAAATATTAAAATCAAATAACTGCTTAAATAAACAAATAAAACTTTAATATCATGAAAGTTGTAAGTAAATCGTGTGTGATTTGTGCGAAAAGTTTATTTATTTGATTTCGGCCATGGTGCTCGGGCGAAGGTGCTCTTCTTCAAGGACACTGCCACTGCAGCTCTGGTATGGTTCCATTTTTGAACATCGTGTACAAACTTTTTAGCTTCTGAGCTGTTGGTTCATATTCTTCATCATCCGGCACACATGAGTAGCTCCAGATTCTTTGACAAATAATCGACCGCTGTCTCCACTACAGCTGCACAGCTGACCGCTGACTCAAACTCGCCGTAAAATAAGATAAAATGCAATAAATATATCATGGTACAAAAAATATTCTTTACCTTCCAAAAATACACCACTTTTCATGAATATTTATTTTATTTGGAACATAGGCATCTGCAGCTCCTGAGGTTGTTATATTTTTTCAATTCAACGTACATAGAGGCTGCGTAAGGACTTAAACAGTGCGTAACTAAACAAGCGTTATGTTATAAATACAATTGTGGCTACGGACGTGCGACGCGTGTAGAACTATTGCTGGCGTGTGGAATACAATCTTTGGCTATGTTCAGACGACAATCAAATGACTTAGCTAGTCCCTTCTTTTGTTATTTTTTACTCTATTTGACCAAAAATTTTGATTATGTTTGAAACTACTTTTCGCTCTCGCATAGTTAATTTTTTGAGCTGGAAAACAAACCAAAAATTTGGATTAATTCAATCATTTGATTCTTGTCTGAACATAGCCTTTTTTATTTGTTTTTCAATACACGCCTGTCAAATTAGAAAATAAAAATTTTCCGTCTGCAGCGTATACAGGCTACACGCCACCCGCCTGCAGCCCCAATTGTATTATAACATTAAACAGTTGTTTAAAAAAATCGGGTATCATTACGAAGTGTCCACACGTACAAGTTCAAGTTCGAAAAACTCAATACATATAAACATTTTTGATAAAGCCGCATTTCCATGTGATCTTCTACTACCCAGTGTGCCATACGGACCAGAGATTTGCATGAGAATATTCGTCACTTTTTGCCACTCGAGTAACAATCGTCGTCAGCCGTAATTGCACACAAAAAAATGCATAAATACCGCTCGAGTTCGTAAACAACGATTACTGCAAAGCACAGTTTGTCACGATTGCGAATTGCTGCAAAGGCAGCCTCCAGACAACGAGATCATTGGGATGCTTCGCTTAGAGCTCGAGTGTCAGTTGCTGCATGAATTTTTGTTGTTTTCATACTTCTATGACCCTGCTTGCTGTTTGTTTCCTTTTAGTTCATTGTTTTCTTTTCTCTGCTGTGACGCGATCAGTATTGCTAGTAGCGACTTTTATGGCAGTAAATTTTTTAAAGTAATCTGAGTAAAATCTTTAAACTAGAGTGAATCAAAGTTGATTTTAACCGCGACCTAAATTGGTAAATATACTATTATTGAAAGTTTGTCGGTTAAAGAACAACAATGTTCTGCTTTCAATGAGCATTCTTTATGACAACGTACGAAATCACTATTGAAAAGCAGTGGCGGATCTAGAAATTGCTCGTGGGGGGGAATAAATAAGCAAATTATTTTTTTATTCATTGTACTTATCGATGTATAACATAGTAAACTTATTTTTATAAATTATATTTACGTTTTAAATATCATGAGTATATAATTCAAAACCATATCAAAAGCTTAAAATTTATATAATTTGTAAGAATTGAAAGAAAAGAAGTAGCTAATGATTATATTCAACTTAAAATTCTTAAAGGTCCCTCAAACGATACTACATGTCCATCCGACCTGTCAAGTCATCACACATGTAGTATCGTTCGTGTGCAGAAATCAAAGCGGATGGACATCTCCGATGGAAGTCAAAAATTTTTGACTTTTTGCTAAGTACGTCCGACATGTTGTTCCGTTTGCGTGCGCGGCCATCCAACTCAGTACATTTTGCCATTTGTTGACAATTTTCAGAGAGAGCACATCTCGCGGCAAAACTGCCGAACGTAGCAAATATTATATTTTGAAGATAATTTTTTTATCTTTACCTAAAAATGTGATGGCTTATAATATTTAAAGCAAAAAAAAAAATAAATGTTTAAAACAATTAATATTAATATATTTAATTCATGTTAACTCTTCGGCAGCTAAAAAATAATGAAGTCTATCCAAAGTCTATCCGTCATGTGCGATGTGTGTGAGGGCAACGAAAAAAGTCCCGTTACTTTATCGAACTACATGTACGTCCGTCATGTAGTATCGTTTGAGGGCCCCTTTAAAATTAGTATTTTTAGTACTTCGAATCAAAAGTAAAACTCGTACTTTGCAAATAGAACGTATTTATTTTGCTCCCAAAAGTTAAATTCGTACTTTGTAAAAAGAACGGATTTAATTTCCTCCCAAAAGTTAAAATCGTACTTTGCAAAAGTGCTTGAAGATAAATTCGTCAATCCGCCGCTAACTTAGCGAAGACTTAAATCAATGCTTTTGATCGGCAAAAAGTTAAATTCGTACTTCTTTTTGCATAGTACAAATTTAACTCTTGGGAGGAAATTAAATTCGTTATTTTTGAAAAGTACGAATTTAACTTTTAGGAGGAACTTAAATTCGTTCTGTATGCAAAGTACGAGTTTAACTTTTGAATCGAGCTTAGATTTTGGCACAATTTTGAGTGCACAATTTAGACTTTTGCCGTATATATTTTTTAAAAAGTAGTGAAACTGGCGTTCATTGTACTAAGTTTCAATGCGAAAATTCTCAAAATCTGGGCAAAGAATGTTTTTGAAATGCATATCATTGGACAGGTGATTAAACCATCTTTATAACGATATATAGCTTATTAAGACTTATGCCATAAATATTTTTTAAAAAGTGGTGAAACTGGCGTTCATGGTACTTAGTTTTAATGCGAAAATTCTCAAAATCAGAGCGAAGAATGTTTTTGAAATGCATATCATTGGACAGGTGATTTAACCACCTTTATAACGATATATAGCTTTTTTGCATATGAACTTAAATTCGTTCTATATGCAAAGTACGAGTTTAACTTTTGAATCGAGTTTAGTTTTTGGCACAATTTTGAGTGCACAATTAAGACTTTTGCTATAAATATTTTTTAAAAAGTAGTAAAACTGGCGTTCATGGTACTAAGTTTCAGTACAAAAATTAAAATATATCGTTATAAAGGTGGTTTAATCACCTGTCCAATGATATGCATTTCAAAAACATTCTTTGCCCAGATTTTGAGAATTTTCGCATTGAAACTTAGTACAATGAACGCCAGTTTCACTACTTTTAAAAAATATATACGGAAAAGTCTAAATTGTGCACTCAAAATTGTGCCAAAATCTAAGCTCGATTCAAAAGTTAAACTCGTACTTTGCATACAGAACGAATTTAAGTTCCTCCTAAAAGTTAAATTCGTACTTTGCAAAAAGAACGAATTTAATTTCCTCCCAAAAGTTAAATTCGTACTGTGCAAAAAGAACGAATTTAATTTTGGGAGGAAATTTCCCCCGAAAATTAAACTTAGCAAAAAGTACGAATTTAACTTTTTGATGATTAAAAGTATTGGTTCGCGTCTTCGCCGAGTTAGCGTCTCGGATTGACGAATTTATCTTCACGCACTTAAATGCTTTTTTCTCTTTTTTAATAACTCCCTTTATTTAGCTATTCGAATTAAGCCTTTATTTAGCGTCGAATATTTAATTTACAAACAATTTCAGCGATTTCCTTTGGGTTAATATCAATTTTTTTGTGAACGTTTGATAGGGCTAAGCCATTTAGCCGATTTTGTGCCATTTTTGTTTTGTTTTTGTTAGTTATATGCTTAATTTTATGTAAGTGAATTGAAATAATAACTAATTAAAAAAAAAATAAATCAATAGAAATTTGTGTGAATAATCTATGATTTTTTATATTTTTATCGCGTAGGAATTAGTGCATCGATCACATTGAAAGGGTTAACATTGTTTATTTGGAAACACTGACTACATGCGCTGAATGACTGTAGGTATCTAATATTTTTTTTCTTCAATTCAATTAAAGAAAAATGCCAACAACCGAATATAGGCAGACATACATACTCAACGTTATCGAAATTTAAGAGCCAACTGAGAAAATCAAACACCTTCATAACATTTTGGACAAAATTACTTTTGTTTTTATGAAAAAGAAAGACCTTCAAAAATAATTTGCTTATTTATATGTTATAGTACACACTTATTTATGAGCCACTTTCTATTTTTACAATTTTAAGCTTTTCGTTTCTTTTTGCTCCTTTCCAAAAATATAAATGCTGAAATGACTCGGACCTATTGCGGAAAAAGCCGCGGGTAACTGCTAGTATTTATTTAAAAAATTAAATAAAGCGTCTGGGGGCTTCAGCCCCCATATCCTCCCTGGATCCGCGCCCGTTAAAAAGTATAAAATTGTATACTCATACATACATATATATTTATTTTACATTATGCAATTTCTTTTCAACACGTGTTCAGATTCTTTCTGTTATTTTGCCGGCCAAGAAGCGAAAAGGCAAGGAATACGCTTGATCAGTGTTGCCATATGGTCCGATATATCGGATTTGTAACGATTTTCAGTCTTGAATCTGATGATCCGATATTTGACCAAAATGTTACGATCTCAGGAAAAGTAAATCCGATATCTGGTTTCGCATATATTTTTTTATTTGTTTGTTTATGGCAACACTGCGCTTGATATTCTCGTTACCTTTCTCGTTAGAAGCAATGTGAAAGCAGAGACCATGGTATAATTAGGCAAGGTAGCGTTAGGACTGAAAACCAGCTTAATTTAATTATTTCATTAATAAGTATTAGTAAAAAAAAACTGGCCATTTCAGCCCTGAAAGGACTTTGACCTAGCTTCTATTGATCAATTGTGTTGAGCGTGTTACTAAATGTTTGATCACAAACGACCGAGAACTGGACCTACGTGTTTTATGCCCACTCCGAACGGCTTATGTTCTCAAGAAGCTTTACATGGCAATTTTTACTCTCTGAGGTTTGCCATTGTCTGCAGAGAGGTGACGACCGAACAGAAAAATTAATTCACTTGAAAAACTTTGTGTGAGCTGGAATTGAACCCGGGCTACAGCAGTTCTCTAGCTTAGGGGCCACGCACTCTACCCACTAGGCTAAGATCGCCTTAAATAAGTATATGTGTCTTATTTATAATATTTTCCCCCAGTAAAAAACAAATAAACATAAGAATTCATAATTCCAAGCCTAATTAAATGTTATTTAATAAAGTTTTTTCTAAATGACCTTGTTATGTTGATTTTATATGATTTAAATACAAATTCTAAATGTTTGATAGTTTAAATCATACTTAATTTTAAATACAAATTCTAGTTGTTTGATAGTTTAAAATCGTTTATTGAGCTTTTAGGTCAAAGCAACGAGTATATATTACACCAAGAGAATGCTTTATCCAGCGTTCCAACTTCTTTCCAGACTATCAGCCATCCACCGACAGAAAAACCAAAACAATGACAACCAATGAGTTTAAGTATTCATTATTGACGCTCAGCAATGAGAACAGATTACCAATCTATTCTCATTGCTGTGAGTAAGAAGAAGTAAACATGAAAATAAATATGACAAGTAAAGAAAGAAGAAGAAAACAATATCATAAGTATGTATGTGAATGAAAATCTAACTTTTATTTGCTACAACTTTTACAGCTTATTTTTTGTGTTATTTTTTGGGATCTTCTTGTGTTTAACGAATTGATGTTGTTTCTAGCTGGACATTGTTGTTGCGATTTTATTCTAGCTACATTTTGGTTGCATCTGCAAATAATAATTTTTTCATTAGCCGAATAAAAATACTGAATTCTGATTCGACTAATGAAATAATTATTCTTTAATAAGGAGTTGCAAATATGTTTTTTTTTATGAACAGAAGAAAATTGGTTGTTACCCATTTGCTTTAATGTTGTTGAAATTGTTTTTATGTAGGTATTTTATTAAACGAAACCAAATTTATTCAAGAAAATGATTTTATTTTTTATTAAAATGTCAATTTTACGACAAAACCATTGATTGTAGATGCATGTATATATATATATAGTATAGAATAGTATAGATATAGATTAATATTACATTTATTATTATATACACATATACTTATAATTTTATTAGTATTTTTATTAGGTTATCTTAAACCGCCAACAAAAATATACCTACCTGCCCAATCAGAAAACCCTGCAAGCATAATCAAAAGTATATTTTGATTCAATTGGAAAATATTTAAGAATTGCATTTGGTTATATTAAGAGATTTATTTCAGATAGATTGTATGTTGAAATGTATATAACTAATCTAATATAATAAATTTTTCATATTCTTTGTTTATCACGTAATTTCACATTTATTAGAAGCATAATCAAAAGCCAATTTATAACATTCGATTTTCAAAGTTGCATATGCGCACTGTAGGGTGTGACGTTTATTGAAGTGAGCTTCATGAATTCGGGGAATTTTGTAAAAAATGAACTATTTTCCTATTTATGCGCTTGCATTATGCTTCTTCGGTCTCTTTACGTCCTAGTGCTATCAAGATAACGTCGTCCAAGTATCCTTTGTGTCGTTCGTGCCCTTTGTGTTTTTTGTGTTTTTGATAACTTAATTCCGAGCTTTTTATGCCTATAGTGTTTTATTTTAAAATAGTACTTTTCCAACTAAGTGTTTTTATTAAAACTAGTCTTACCCCCATCAGTTTTTTTCAAAACAACCCTAAGAAATTTCTATATTTAAAATTTTAAAAAACACTAACTTTTGTTACAAAAACATAATGGCAAACGTGTCTTAGAATTGCATTGTAACGGATTGCAAGGGTAAAACCTCGACAGATATACATCTGTATAGCTTTCCGAGTGATACTTCGATGCTGAAAAAATGGTGCAATAACCTCAAAATTAAGGAAACATCTATAGATGAATAGCCGACATTTCGATCGTTCCTGCATTGGACAAATGCGCTTGAAAATCGGTGCTATTCCAATAGAAAATCTTGGTAAGTGCTTTAAAGTTTTTTAATATATATAATGAGTGAACTAAAAAGTTAAATAAAATGTTTTGAGTAAAAAAAATAATGTTTAAAAAAAAAATAAACAATTTATATATATACTGGCCTAACGGTACAGTTAAAACTATGTTTGTGAAGTGCTTTTATTGAACTTTATGAAAAAGTTGTATGAGAAGTTGTTTTGAAAACTTTTTTTATGAAAAAGTTGTGTGAAAAACACATGACAGAATTATCCAGGTAGTGTTGACAACTGCTTATTTTCTCTCTAAAAGAAAACATAGCCTGTCAATAACAGCAGTTAGTCAAATAACGCGAAAAAGAAAGCAAGCGTCGAAAACTAAAATCATAAAAATCAAATAAGACTTTTGTACGTTTAAATAAACAAATAAAAATTCATGAAAAATTAAAATCATTAAAGTTGTAAGAAAATTGTGTGTGATTTGTGCGAAAAGCTTTTCCGTTCGTGATGTTGTTTTCACTTATTGGCAATGGCCGATTGAAAGCTCGTTTGTAACAAAAACTGTCAACACTACCTAGATAATTCGGCTTTGTAAAAAAGAAATTTCTACAATTTTGAATATCGTCGTTATTAAAATTAATTAAATTACTGTCATTATAATTAAAATAAAAACTGAAAAAATTATTGTACAGTTAGTCGAAAAATTTATGAAAGGCCAAGGAAACAAACAGAAAATTTGTTTTGTTGCTATAGATAAGTAGGTTATTGGCAGAATTTTAATATTTCTTTGTTATATTATTTCATTTAAAATTAAAGGTCACAATGGTGAAGATTTGCATTTACCGCAGCTAAAATGCAATCTGATTGAGAAATGGAACAATTTGTCTATTGCTGATTGTTCAATGATTCCAGAAGAACCTCAATTTACCAATTTCCAAAGTGCCCAATTAAACGCCAGCAATGGATTGAAGTTTGAGGCTTGGTGGGTGATCCACGCAAAAAATTATTAATTTGCAAGGTGCACTTCCGCCCATCCGATGTCGGAAACATTAAATTAAAAAGTACAGCATTTCCAGTTTATGGAATTCCTCATGCTTTTAATGTTTTAATAGAAAATGATGCAAATGTGAAAAATGTTGAACCTGAAAAGCAATTTTTCGACAATTGCTACAAGTTTTGCAAAAATGCACAATTTTATCAAAAAGAGAAACTGGCCCTCAAGACATCGCAAATGCAATTAAAAATTTTTTGGTTGTTCTTTAAAATAATTTAATTTATTTGGCACTATGTGCCAATATCATTCATTAATGGTACGGAAAAGACTGACTTAAACATTTTAATAACTTAAGCTAAGCTGCTACTGCTGTAATTGTTGTAGCTGTTGTTTTTGTAGCAGTTGTTGCTGACATCGTCGCTGCACACTGTGTTATTGCCGTTGTTGTTTCTGTTTCGGATGAGCTGGATCTTATTACTTCTGTTCTTATTGCATTTAAGTTGAATAAATAGCAGACGCTTACGCTGCAAAATATGAATGGGAGCGGATGCACGTGTAGGCGATGTGTTAACTACTCCCCTCTTTAAGACGAACCGTCCTCGGTTCTTTCTAATATTTGATCTAAATTTACATTTGCAAGACTGACTACAGGATTTTTTTTACATTTTTCAGATTTACATTTTTTATGTTCAATTTTTTTAATTATTAACATTATTATAATAGAAACTATTGCTAAGGAAAAAATTGTTGCCCACCAAAAATTATATTTTTTTACTTCTTGTTTTAGATGAGAGATATGATTTAAACTCTTGAGGTTAACGTTATGAAGATACGGCAAAGAGAGCGTTGTAAGATGGTCAGTAAAATTAATATTGTGAGCTACAGGAGGTTCTGGAAAGAGACGAGTCAATTTCCTATTATTTTTATACATTGTTTTATTAATATGAATATGTTCGTCAAAAGTTAATAAAAAAGTTCCCTTAACTTTTAATTTTGAGTTTCCAATTTTCTCAATTTCAACATGTGAGGACGTAAGTCGTTTACACTCGTTTGCGTCCACACGTAAGCCGAAGGCGGAGGATTTGAAAAAAATTAAAATTATTTTTTTGAGTTATATATACCCTATGATTATTTGTAAACACCGATAGTATCTTATTGAGGATAGTTTAGGCTAGGGAAAATTCCAAATTGCTTAGTAAACAGGCAGCGTGTAAACGATCGCTAAGTGAAAGGATTTTTATCGGCTACCAACACTGCACTAAGTTGAGTACCACCGCCATCATGTATAGCAAAACCTACCTACACCAAACCCACCACACTGACACGGTGACTAAAAACTTAGCTGGCTACATGTTCGACCAGCGCAAGAAAATTCATACTTGCTGCGGCCGCCAATTAGGTAAGTCATCAACTTTGTTTAACTCTAACTCTTGCGCTAAGGCCGTTGCCTAGTGCGCCAGGATCATTTTTCTCTCGGAATTTTTCTAAGTCTTTTTTTTAAGTAAAATTTTTCTAAGTCTTTTGGACACGAAAAATTTCTAAGTCTTTCGCTAGGGCCGTTGCCTAGTACGCCAGGAATATTTTTTTACGAAATTTTTCTAAGTCTTTTCGACTCGAAATTTTTCTAAGTCTTTTTTTAAGTAAAATTTTTCTAAGTCTTTTGGACACAAAAATTTTCTAAGTCTTTCGCTAAGGCAGTTGCCTAGTACGCCAGGAACATTTTTTTTTTACGAAATTTTTCTAAGTCTTTTCGACTCGAAATTTTTCTAAGTCTTTTTTTAAGTAAAATTTTTCTAAGTCTTTTGGACACAAAAATTTTCTAAGTCTTTCGCTAAGGCAGTTGCCTAGTACGCCAGGAACATTTTTTTTACGAATTTTTTTTTAAGACTTTTCGACTCGAAATTTTTCTAAGTCTTTTTTTAAGTAAAATTTTTCTAAGTCTTTTGGACACGAAAAATTTCTTAGTCTTTCGCTAGGGCCGTTGCCTAGTACGCCAGGAACATTTTTTTTTACGAAATTTTTCTAAGTCTTTTCGACATGAAAATTTTCTAAGTCTTTTTTTAAGTAAAATTTTTCTAAGTCTTTTAGTTAAGAAAAATTTCTAAGTCTTTCGCTAAGGCAGTTGCCTAGTACGCCAGGGACATTTTTTTAAGAAAATTTTTCTAAGTCTGTTCGACATGAAAATTTTCTAAGTCTTTTTTTAAGTAAAATTTTTCTAAGTCTTTTAGTCAAGAAAAATTTCTAAATCTTTCGCTAAGGCAGTTGCCTAGTACGCCAGGGACATTTTTTTTAAGAAAATTTTTCTAAGTCTTTTCGACATGAAAATTTTCTAAGTCCTTTTTAAGTAAAATTTGTCTAAGTCTTTTAGTCAAGAAAAATTTCTAAGTCTTTCGCTAAGGCCGTTGCCTAGTACGCCAGGGACATTTTTAAGAAAATTTTTCTAAGTCTTTGCGACATGAAAATTTTCTAAGTCTTATTTTAAGAAAATTTTTCTAAGTCTTTTCGATATGAAAATTTTCTAAGTCTTATTTTTAAGAAAATTTTTCTAAGTCTTTTAGTTAAGAAAAATTTCTAAGTCTTTCGTCATGGCCGTCGCCTAGTACATCGAGAATTCTTTTTTTTCCCTTCGAGACTTTCGGGTACCGTTACGCCGCGTGGTCGGCACGCTAGAACATAGGTTGCGCTCGTCAAATCACGCCACTCGACCAGCAGAACGGGACTTGAGTAAATAAACGTTACTCCGCCTGGCACGTGCCGAGTTGTTTTCTTTGGTTGGAGGAGGAGAAACAAGACAAACAAGCCCGTCGACGCGTTCCCACAACGCAGCTGCCCACCCACTGATGAATGCGTTTCCAAGATGTCTTTAGGTTATTTTTTTTATATCTCGGCTGCGCCGCGCTCGGTAACTTGTTACATCAAACAAACCCGTCGACGCGTTCTCGCCAACCAGTTATCCACCCACTGTTGAATGCGTTTCCGAGATGTCTCTAGGTTATTTTTTTTTATATCTCGGCTACGCCGCGCGCGGTAACTTGCTACATTTTAATTTAGGTTATTTCAATTCCCGATAGTTTTAGTTAGCCCCGTGCTGTGAGATGTCTTTAGGTGAATTTTTTTTAACTCTCGCAGCCATAGTTTTAAGATCAATTTGGTTTTGTTAAACATCAATGATTTCTTTTTAAGTTTCTTTTGATTATTCTGATATCTACAGTAAACCATAAAGTAATTTTAAGACACGGTAATTCTAAGATGTAACAAAATTTCGCTTATAGCAATAAACGAAACATTGTATGTTTGAATAAAAAACTTAAGCGTGAGTTTTTTTTTTGTTTGATTTCTTCAGCGGGGCTTTGTTTTGTGAGACACGAACCCTGGACACCGGCGAGTGATACCTCGGCCGGAAAGGTTCGTCACAAACATATTGGTCATTAACAATTACTAGACCATCATCAACTACCAATATGGGGGAAACCTGATGTGCCGATATTGTCTTGCATGAGGCTGCATAATTATTAAGAAGATTCTGAACACATATGCTGTGCTCATCAATTTAACAAAATGTAACAGATATTGCTTTTTTACAATCTTTTAATGGCTTATTCTTATTGTGACAGTGTTGTATCCTCCGCTGAGGATACACGTAAGTCCTACAGTCTCCCTAATTTGTATTATGTTAACCACCTCTTTGTTTGGTAGGCATGGTAGCTTATGCCATTCAGTAGGCAGCCGTGAGGTTGCCGCGATAGGTTTAAGTTAATGGGGATTTTTTGTGGTTCCCAAACCGAAAGGATACTTACCGAAATTATCCATTGTCAAAAAAAAGTCTTTACTTTGCTGTTTCTTTACTTTTACTCTTCGCTTTATTTTAAGAGAGACTTTCGTCACCCTATATTATTTTCCAACTGACTTTTGTATTAAGAAATACTAATACTTAACACCTAGGTAACATTGATATTTGTGCAAGATTGCTTTCTGCATCTTGCACAATAATTTT
This sequence comes from Dichetophora obliterata, assembly GCA_963920525.1. Taxonomy (NCBI): domain Eukaryota; kingdom Metazoa; phylum Arthropoda; class Insecta; order Diptera; family Sciomyzidae; genus Dichetophora; species Dichetophora obliterata. Next base: position 141,928,008 of record OY986439.1, read on the forward strand.
ATCTAATATTATTTCATGGAAATACCTTAAAATATTTACATACGTACATACATTTCAGCATTGATGCTTATTACAATTTCTTAAAAATACATATCTATATTTACATACATACATTCATTTTAGCATTGATGCTAACTACAATTTCTTAAAAATACATATCTACATTTACATACATACATTCATTTTAGCATTAATGCTAACTACAATTGTGCCAGGTAGCTTTTCTTTGCCCCTGGCACCATAACTTCGTTGGCCAAGATTCTCTTTATGCCATGTTCTACTTTACAAAACAAGCACACCAGCTTGTTCCGCAAGTAACAAAAATAGGGTCACGTTGCGAAAACATATTCTTTAGGTTACAGCAATTGGCACATCAAAAATATATGCATGTAAAAAAAAACAACAATGAAATATTATTTAATTCTATTTTATAGTTTCAAGCATAGCAAAAAAAACCGCAACGCTCGCATTTCCGCGTTGAACGTTTTAACCGATTTTACTATACTTTATTGTTGTTTTTTATGTTTTGTTTATTTTTATTCTTATTCACTGGCCTACTGTTTCAAACCACGCTGCAAAAAAAAACTATATGAACGCTGAGCGCCCAACTTGTTGTTGAGGTAGATCAGTGTTCATATGGTTTTTTCTTTTTTTTTCTTTTTGTTTACAACAGCGTTCGTTGACCCCGGCCACAAATAATTGTATGGCATGATCTGGGTCACAACATTCCTCCCCCCTTTGAAACAGAAAATTTATACCTTGATGAGGTTTAAATTTTCGAGTATCTTGCTCTTTATGCATCGAATATGTTTTTACGCGTATTGATAAACGTGACCTATTCAAATTCTATTCTCATTATTTTTCATAATTTTTTTTTTTTATGATTTAATTCTTTGCAATATCTTAAATAAATTTATTTTTCAAAAATGTAAAATTTCCTCATTTGAAACCAATTAGATCTTAATAGTTCCCTATGTCTTGTATACATTGGTGACTCGGTCCCCGTTGATTCTCCTCGTTTATGCTTCACTAGGTGTCTTTACCTTTGTTCCGCTTCTGGTGTTACTGCTACTGATGGTGACTCAATGTTTGTTCTTTAGTTTCATGGTACCCAGTTGCGTAAACTTTCCCATTTTGTTTTCATATTCACGCTCGAAACTTTTGACGTTGTAACGTGTGCGGTTTAATAAATCTTTCAGTCACTCTTTTGATTGACTCAATATATTGTTGAACCACCTCGTTGTGCTAGAGGCTCCATTATAGTTAATTTCATCGATTAATGTGGTCACTGCGTTATCGTAAAAACCCTCATTCTCTTCCTTCGCCATATGCTCCACAAGAAAAATTGCCAGCATTTGGTTTAGGAAAATTTTAAAAATAACAAAATTTCAAGTTATTCCGAAGTATATACCCTATTTGCACACTTCTGTTTCTGCGAAAATCCTCTAATGAAAATGAATGAGCTGTGGCCAGTTATGAATTATTATTTGTGATGCAATATTTCCATGTCTGCGCTTTCTACACATATTTAATTTGATGTGTTGTCTCATTATTCGTCAAGAAACTTTGCAATTAGTTTCACCAATTCTTACTGCTCCGATGTAATTCCTTCAACCTCATATTATCTTGTATTCCAAAAACGTCCACTAACGTATTTCCCTCTACTGGTTCAGACATTATTAAAGGTATTCTTTACTTCCTTCATTTGAATATCTCGTGAATGTTTCTGCTTCAACCTCCGATTCCTGTATTTCTGCTACGTTGATGCATACAAGACCCTTGATATTGCCTTATTCTTTCAATTGTCATTTTAAATAATTTTTCTCCCTTTTTTTTTTTCTCTCTTTCTTTGTTTCAAAATTTTAAAATATTTAGTGACCTTAACTTATAGGTTTCACATGGATTCTACCCTTAACATATTATTTATTGTGTAAACTTTTGTAATGTGTTTCTATATATATTCATACATTTTTTTTTTTTTTTTTTTTTTTTTTTTTTTTTGATATCCAATTTATTTATTATTGATATTGTTTTTATCTTAACTTTACTTCACATTTACCTTGTTTTCAAGTTCAATGACTTCATGTATTGAAAAAAACTTATTCTTTTTTTTTTTCTCTAATTTTCTATACTCGTTAATTCTCTTTAAATTGCTTTCTATATTTCTTTCTATTTACACAATTTTTAGCATACATTATTTCAATGAATCAACTGTATTTAACATTAACATATCATTTCCATGAATCTGTATTTTTACATTTTTGATATAACTCAATATAACTTATAATTCAACATCTTTAATTCAAAACTTGATTTTTTTTTTTTTTTTTTTATTATTTATTTATTTTACTATTTTGCTCTTATATTTACTACTCCAATCTTAAGATCCTTTGTTAAGTCTTTGTAAAATAATTTTCTCTTTTATCAATGTTCTTTAACTAAAATTACTGTGCCTTTTTCATAATTTTTTTTTCTTTGCTTTTTGTATCATTTTACTTAAATTGCTTTACTGCGTCTTTCTTTGACGTTTTCAAATTTCTTTGTTTTCAATTCTTTTGTTTCTTTAAAAAAAAATAATTAAGTTTTTCAAATCCAACACAAAATTAACAGAATTATTTAAAATAAAGTGGCACTATTTTGGGATCTACGAGTAGAATGTGTTGTGCTTGACTTCGATCCCTGCGTAGGATTTCCATACCTACTACATTTACTTTGCAGATGCCAATACAATTGCCGTTTCTTTAAGAGTCTGTTGTTAATATCCCCAGACTTTTCTTCTTTCTTTTTTTTTTTTTTTTTTTTTTTACTTTTGTGCCACCAGCTGTGACAAACAGATATTTGCTTCACTGTTTACTTCTCTTTTCATTATTTCTTTACTTGAGTCTCAATCAATTTAACCCCATTCGCAAAAATCGCTTGTGTGCTACTTTTATTTTTATCTTTGACATACCTAGCTAAGTTTTAATGATTTTGCGACTTTTCCCTATAAAAACGGCACTAGCTATTTCCATTGCTTATTCTTAAATCGTTTCTTGACCGCAATGATTCTATCTGCTATTTCCACCGCACTAAACTTTCTTCCTTGGGTCTTCCCTGACTTTTCAAGTATCATGGACAACGCGGAACCGGAGCCGATTCCCCACGAGGGCCCAGCCAATGATGAACTGTTTTACAATGGTATTAAAACGATCTCTTTTTACTAACTCAACCTAATACCTTCTTCAATCCCCCCCCGTAGCTTCCATCGATTACCTGGACGCCCTATGGAACCTGGGTCCAGATCTCTACCTTATGTTCTGGCTGCGGGAACTGTCGAGGTGTTGCTGGGAGGACTCTGTAATTCGATCTGCCCGTACCTCCATTTGAGAATACCAGCAGAGTATACTCTCCCCAGTATACCGTCCACATGGCCCGCCCCTGGAGCATGTGTGCTATATCATCACTCGGATTGACTATCGTAGTTGGGGGACCACCGTGCCGCTACACCCTCAGGTCCATCGTCTGGCCCGATTGGTCGGCCCTCCAGCGTACTAAAAAAAAATTCTAAAATATCGAGAAATAATACAAAATAAAAATCAAACAATTTTATCTTAATCCTGAATTTTTATTATTATATTTTTTTCTCCTGTCAAAATTATAATTGAAATTGTACTAGATACATCGCATGTTTTCTCAGGTATAATTAACGTCATGGTACTCCTCTGTTCCTACTGATCTTGGGATCCTTGGTAGGTCTCGGTTTGTCGTGTGTTCCACCCTTCTCTTTTCCTTTACTACATTGATAGTCTTCCTCGCAGGCTGTAATTCCGGTGCTGGTCGAATTGGCTCCCTTCTTGTCTCCTTCGCTACGATTCTTAATTTCTGAGACTCTCTCATTTTTCTCATTAATAATAATATTATTCCACTCAAAAATGCCATTATCATAATTGCCGATACACCGAATGTTATTCCCACCCTTTTTACCATATTATGCCTTGCGTTCGTTTCTTCATTTATTTCTTGCTGCCTGACTTCGTTTCTTAACACCTCAAAGCTTCTTTCTCCTTCCGTCAACAATTTTCTTAAATCCTTATGATTTGTGACCTTTATTGACAATTTTGGTTCGTATGTTTCATTATCAACCTTCTTTGCCAAAATGTGCTTCCACTCGTTCCTAAAATTCTCTATATAATCTCCATGATTTATTTCGCTAAAAGCAATATCCATATCGATTCTTTGGGTTTTTTCATACTGAATAATTGTGTCTTTATTCTGTATTGTACAGTCCATTTGTACTTTTAGTATTCCAAACTCGCTCAATGCAATGGTATCCGAACTGTTTCTGCATATGACATTAAATACTACTGTATTCCTAAATTTAAACAACCATGTATTTGGTTTATCAGTTCTCACAATTACACCAGCAGTTGCTGGGATCGCGACTGGTTTACACGCATCTGTTTTATCTGATCTGTGCTGTAATAACCTTATTTCACACAGTGGATTACTGTTGGTGAATACTTTCCCGTTGCTTTTGCATAATAAATACTCCGCGTTTTCTTTTTCTCCTAGAATGAAACATTTCCGCAACTCTTCACTCGTCAGCCCGATGAACTTAAATTTATCTTCCGACTCCGCTACGTAATCAAAGATTGGTTTGCATAGTGAATCCCATTTTTCATTTGTTGCTATCGGAATTGGGTATGGCCTATATACTGTATACTTATCGACCTCCGGAATTGGTATTTTGATTACGATTTTTAAGCTCCCTTCCGCTGGGAAAACCTTAAGCCTCGCTGTCTTATGAATGTCGAACGTACTTAGCATAATATTTCGGGCATTACTTGTAAATTTCGTACGCATCATTACTGACTGTATATCCGCTGACGTTATTAACAAAGGATTTAGTCTTTCCTTGTACAAATCGTCAATAATCGCCAATTCTGCCAATTGTTGTCCTTGAACTTCTATCAAATTCGATTCTATTCTCGATTTTACTTCCAGTGTCTTCAGAGTATATTCCATATTAACTATTCTTTTATTGAGTTCCTCTCCCATTGTTCTTTGATTCGTTATTGTTCTGATTAACTCATCATGCAACATTTCCACTTCTCCTAATATCGAGCTAATTGGTTCAGCGAGTTGTCTGTAGCTGTTCGCCATCACTGTAATCTGATGATCCATCAACTCGTACGTTTTCGTCTGCCGTTGTTCCAGGTCGTCCAGGTGTTCCAATATCTGGTCTCCGTGCTTCTTATCCACGACCCCGAATGCCCAATTAAATGCTTCACCAACAAAATCCACCGACCTCCTCATCCGCCTGTGTTGAAACATTTGCTGTATACTCCTCTCATTCCTTAATAGATTTTTAATAATCGCTTCCGTTTCCCTAAATGTAGTTGTACATGTATCTAAGGCTCCGCTCAACAACATATCCAAACACATTTGTTTCGTCTTATCCTGCATCTCCTTTGTTACCATCAGAAATGTATTTAGTTTAATTGGTTCAAATTTCGTTAAGATAACCCATTCGTTCTTATAAAAGAGTGCTGTATTCACGTCCTCAAAAAACATCGGTGTTTGTTCCAAATGCTGTATTCTCGTTGCTTGCATCCAAACTCCCTGTATCGTATTCAAAATAATGCATGTCCAAAACATCCTGTTTTTAATTCCTAATAATGAAAAGAAATGATTATATTAATTATTTGTGTTTTAACAGAATTCTTCCATATATTTATCCTATATTTTTTTTTTCCTATATCTGCAACTTTTACACCCCACCCGTTACTTCCGTCTTTTCTTATGACCTATTTACTATTAAAATACTAACTCATAAATTTAATTTTTATATCTTTGTTTTTACCCTATATCTATTTCTAATTCTCATGAAACAACTTCAGCAAATTATTATGCATCTTCTTGTTTTTTCCTTTCACCAAAATTTCCGTGGTAACGGAGCTTCTAACCGCCACTACCTCAAACGGACCTGTCCAAATCGGTGAAAACTTATTTCTCCTCAACTGATTTTTAAGGAGTACCCTGTCTCCTACTTTAAAGTCTACCGAATTTACCTTACTATCATAATAATTCTTTGATATTCTCTTCACATGATCCTGATTCTTTCGCACCAACTCGTGCGCCCTCTGTATTTGATACTTTAATACTTTAGATGGGTCATCTGCATTATATACAGGCCCACATTTCCTCTTTAAATTTGTTGGCATTTCGGAATCAAACCCGTATAGCGTTCTAAACGGCGTTTGTTTTGTTGATAAATGCGGTGTATTATTATGCACATGCATTGCTGAAGACAACCATTGATCCCAGTTGGACCCGTCCTCCTTTGCAAAACTCCTTAAATATTCTGCCAAGGGTCTATGACTACGTTCTAATGAGCCGTTCGCTTGCGGGTGGTACGGCGTTATATGTAACTTCTTAATTCCTAGTATTTTACACACATCCGAAAATAATTTTGACACAAAGTTCGAACCATTGTCCGTTATCAACACCTTGGGTGTATTGTGCCGCGTAATTATTTCGTCAAAGAATGCTTTCGCTACCGTACTCGCTTCCGCATCTGGCATTGGTACGCATACCATAAACTTTGAGAAATCGTCTTGAAACGTCAAAATATACTTATTTCCGGAAACTGTCTCCGGTAAAATTCCTACCATGTCCATGTACACCTTTTCAAATGGCCGCTGTGGTGTCTCTGTTAATACCATTGGCATCTTCGTTAGCTTTGAACTTTTGTTCAGCTGACACTTTTTACAATTTGTTACGTACCTCCTTATTTGGCCCTTCATGCCCTTCCATCTATATTCTTGCCTAATTCTCAAATACGTTTTAAGAGACCCCTGATGGCCCCCAAGTCTTGAGTCATGAAAATCTTTTATTATTGTTTCTATCTCCTTCGGGTCTGTCAGCTCTATCGCTACCGGTTTTCTGCTTCCTTTTATATCCTCATCAACTCTGTTAACCTCCTCCTGAACTAATTCGTTTTCAACTCCCTCTTTCTTTCTCTTTGACCGTGTCTTGACCATATTAACATCTTAACCTATTAACTCTGGCGTCGTCAATTTTAAATTTTTAAAAGACTTCCCTGGTGCTGAAACCTTTAATCTACTATTGTGTAAATTTATTATTTCCTTCAACCCTTGTTCCCAATCTGGAACCTTTTTATCAGACTTTAACAAACACTCTGATATTTTTTCCCTAACCAAATTCGTACTGCTGTGTTCCACTGAACTCAGTGATATAGGGTTCCTTATAATCTGAAAATCTTGGATTCCCAACTTTTTGCAAACATTCGAAAATAATTTAAACGCACAACTCGAATCGTTATCCGTGATTATTGTTCTAGGAACATTGAAATTCAATATAGCGTTTTCAATTGTTATTTCTTCCGCATTAGGTATGGCAATACCTTTCATATATTTCGAGACCTCGTCTTGAAGTATCAAAACGTATTTATTCCCCAGACTCGATTCTGGTAATATACCAATCAAATCCATGTATAATATGTTACCCGTGCGCTCAACCTCTTTTGCTTCCCCCCGAGCTTGCACTAGTGCGACTTCCTCGCTCCCCTGTGGTACTCTACTTAAAGCGTCGGCGTTAAGATTCTTTTTCCCTGGCTTATAAAATATCTCAAAGTCATACTCTGATAATTTATGCCTAAATCTCGCTAATCTAGATGTCTGATCCTTTAAATTTGCTATACCCCTTAACGGTTGATGATCTGTGTATATTCTAAAATGCCTACCTAGCAAATATGCCCTAAAATTCTTTGTCGCCCACACTACCGCTAAAAACTCCTTCTCTATTGTCGAATATCTTTTTTCGGCATCGTTAAGTGCCCTACTTGCAAATGAAATTGGTCTATCCTTCCCAATTTCTCCTTGTGATAATACCGCCCCTAGCGCTTCGTTACTGGCGTCTGTCGTCAGTATGAATGGCTTAGTAAAATCCGGGTATGCTTAGACTGGTGGTGATATAACCGCCTCTTTTAATATTTCAAATGCTTTTTGACAACTCTCCGTCCATTTAAACTTTTCGTTTTTCCTAAGTAATTTATTTATCGGCAATATTATTTTCGCGGCGTCCGAAATAAACTTCCTATAATAGTTGATTAAACCTAAAAATGCCTGTACCTCTTTTCGGTTCCGGGGTACCGGGATCCTCTTTACGCACTCTACTTTTCCTGGATCCGGTAATGCTCCTAGTTCCGAACACTTATGCCCTAAATATACTACTTCTCTACGTAAAAATTGGCATTTCTCCGTATTTAATTTTAATGTGTTTTCCCTTAACACGTTGAAAACCCTCGTAAGCCTCTCTTCATGCTCTCCTAAATTTTTACCGTAAACCACTATATCGTCTAAATATACAAAACAATCTAGGCCCTGTAATCCTGTTAAGATATGATTCATAATTCTCTGAAATGTTGCAGGGGCACCTGTTAGACCAAACGGCATTCTATTAAATTCGTAATGTCCCATCCCTGTACTGAATGCTGTTTTCTCTTTGTCCTTTCTATCTACCAAAACCTGGTGGTACCCACTGGCAAGGTCTAGTGTTGAAAAATATCGGCTATGACCTAATTGATCCAATATTTCATCTATCCGTGAAATTGGGAATACCTGCTTTATAGTAGCCTCGTTCAATTTCCTAAAATCTATAACTAACCTCCATTTCTTTTGTCCGTCCTTACCACTTTTTTTTGGTACTAGTAGCAAAGGAGAATTCCAAGGCGATTTACTTGGTGAAATTATCCCCTCCTCTAGTAGTTTGTTCACTTGCTTATCTATCTCTTCCCTATGAGTCTGTGGTAATCTATACTGCTTCTGATTAATTGTCGCCTGTCCTGGCTTAGTCGGTATCTCATGTTTTAAGACTGGTGTGAATGATAATTCATCACCCTCTAACAAAAATATATCGTGAAATGATATACACAATCTCTCTATTGAAGATCTTTTCTCTTCATTTAAATTTGTATCCAACTCAATAGTTCCTAACAATTTATCTATTCTCTCTCTAGTATCCGTTGTTTGAAGATTATTGATTTTCCCACTACTTGGCTCCTTATATTTATTGTAATTTGAAAATTTTGGCTCAAAGTCAGCCTTCAAAATAAATTCACTTTCTGTCGCATTTAAAATTGGAACGAAAACCCTGTTCCTCTTAACCTCTACCAATGCGTCCCCCAAATACACTCCCGGTTCTAATTCCTGTTTGTGAATAACTATTTCTGGTATCTTAGTTTTCACCCGCACCGACACTACCGTTATGGTTCTTGCCTTAATCTTTTTATCTTCAGTATACAAAATGTTACCCCATTCGTCTATGGACTTTAGTGGCAATTTAATTTGTTTGCCCTGATCTCGGCTAGTAAATATCAACTTTTTATCCACCGCGTTTATTACTGAATGATTCCATAAATTGTCCCTTCCTAGAATCCCGTCCGCCGGAATACCTTGTTCCGTTTCTACAACCTGTAATGTGAAACACAGTTCATCCACTGATGCATGGCAAATCTCAATTGAGCCCAATGTGCTGACATATCCTCCGAATGCCCCACTTAACTCTCTCGTGTCCCTTTTATTTACTTTCTCACACGAACCTAGTGACTTCCTCTTAACCAAACTCGTATCCGCTCCGGAATCTACAAGTAAAATGAGTTTTCCGTTTTTTGATTCCTTGCAAGGGATCTGTACGAACACATCATTTACTGCAATACCCGCTGGATACACATCTTTCCTCTCAAAAGTCCAATTCGATTGACGCCCGTTTGTCCTCAATCGGCTCAATGACACCTCCGTTAGACCCAATAATTCGGAGTAGAACTTGGTTAATCCCGTCTTAACGCTGGATAATCCTGTCCTTGTCCCATGGACTGCCCTTTTTATTTTTGATTCTTCCTTATGTAAAACTTCCACTATCCATAAATTCATCACGCAAAATACCATTACAATTAACTGCGCAAATGCACTAACCACCTTTTTGCAAGCGGTCCCCAGCTCACTTCCTTGTTTTTCTTCATTACATTCAAATTCTTGTTCTGTAATATGCTGTGCTCCAACATATTTCTTCCCCTTTCCCTTTTCAACCCCTGTCTGGTTGTCCTTATCTTCTTCTTCCTCCAAAGTGTCCTCCCATATTTCGTCTACCAATACTCGGGAGCTTCCCCGTCTCCCATTCTTATGGTTCTCTCCTGTTTGTTCGGACCTAATGCTGGCAGCATCCCCTGCCTTTTGATAGATATTCATCCCATTTTTCCCCAATGCCGATGACAACATATCTCCCGTTTCATTCTGCGTCAATATTTCTGTGTTCACTCTATCCTCTTCTTTGATATTATTAACAAATTGTGCTACTGATTCCGAACCTACAACTGGCCTACTTTCAATTTTATGGCAAATATTTATTTCATCCCCTCTTGCTAACAATGACCGCTTATCCACTGCTATATCTGATGCCAACTTTACACTGCTTTTTACCTCTTCACCACCAATTCTTTTAGCTGGCAATGACAACTGCTCTTCACCACCGTTCAACATATGATGGATATTCATCCCTTTTTCTTTCCTTGGCAATGACAACTCATTCATAGTTCTTCGGTTTGTAACGCAGATATTCATTCGGTTTTGCCCTTTTTTCGTATTTGTATTGGGATTCCAATCTATTGGCGTAGATTGGCCCGCATGGAGTTTCCCTGCTTGTTCTCCACGTTCATTTTACTATAGCAATCTTTCATATAATGCCCTGGCTTCTTACACCAGTGACATGTCACTTGCTGTTGTTTACCTACTGTGTTATGGGATACCCTCGTACCCATGACATTATCCTTGAATGGATTATTTTTTCGTTGGCTATCGTTTACTGGCCTACCAACATTATTCCCCCGATTTTTATCGTCCCTTGGCACGTATGGCGTTGCACATTTCCATCCTTTGTCATGGCCATATTCGTGACACTTCTCACAATAGGGCGTGTTTTTCCTAATGAGACACTCATCCCTTGTGTGACCTTGCTTACCACAAAATGAACACTTGATATTCATCTTGTATTCGTCATGCCTACGCTCACCTCCGTTAGACCCTCCTTTATTTATAAACCTTTCCATTGGTTCCATATTTCTTATCCTCAACCCATGTCCCAACCTATCGGTCAGCTCTTGTACTTCATTTCTCTCTTGTACCGCATATGTCTGTCTCAGAGAACTCTTCCCCGCCACATTTCTGCTTCTGTTATTCAACATATACTCTACATCAGTGGCCCTTTTAACAACCTCTGAAAAATCGTTTCCTGGCTGTGATAACACGACTGTCCGTATACCCAAACCATTTATCCCTATTTTAAATGCCGTTAGGACTGAATTGCACAATTGCTTAAGTAATGTCTTGTCGTCCCCTATGCAGTCTCTACCTCTAGCTTCTATTGAGCCTAACCTACGTGCAAACGCACTTATCTTCTCGCCTGGCTCCTGTTCGCACTTAGACAATTCTATTATAATGGAATCATAAGTAGTTGCCCTAAGATAATTTGATTTGATTAATATAAAAATATCCTCAATTCTGTCAAATCTTCTGGACCTACATAACTCGAAAGCATCCCCGTGTAATCGGAGCTTTATGCATTCTATAAAACTGGCCATGTCTGCCTCCTTCATTGTCTTTGCGGCCAAATCGCATCCCTGTATAAACCTATAAACCTCCGCCGGTGACTCGGTACCCGAAAACAAAGGCACGAGATTATTCACCGTTTTAGCGATCTCGTTTACGTTCATTTTTTCGTAAGTGAACAACTCGTTTTCGTAAATATGATGAGTGTCTCTGTCTGTATCTACCTGTACCTCCTTATGGTACAGAGATGTCTCCGCTGCTAACCTTAACTCGTCTTCCAAATGCCTGTTTTTCACCTGTAATTCCCTGATTCTAGCGTTAGCCTGATCTACTGTTTCGAAATCCTCCCTTGCTTGTTGAGCAATCAACCTGTCTATCAGGTCCGCCGAAATGTCCTTTCTTCTTAATAGGGCTCTCAACCTCTCGTTTTCTATGTCCAATTCCCCCGCTCTCTCTAATTCTCCTTTTCTCTGCTGCTCAACGTCCCTGAGCTTCGTCCTCAAAGCTTCGAAATCTTTCCTATACCCTTCGAAATTTTTTACCTGAGCAACACTCTTGTGTTCGTGAAAGCTATCTACGAAGTCAAACAGTACATCTGCCTCCTCTACTTTTGTCAAATTTTTCCCCACTACACTCGCCTGTAGAAGTGCGAAATTGTCCTTATTTGATATAACTATTTTAGCCCGGGCCCAAAGCTTGTCCACGAACCTGTCTAATTCTCCTAGCGTTTCCAAATAACTCCTTTCTACCTCAACCGTACTATCCATTGAAAATAACTCATTAGAAAAAAAATTTTTTTTTTTTTTTTCTATATAATTTACAACCCAATTATGTTTGTTTTTTTTTCTATATACAAAACCAAACTACAATTGCGACGGAACGAGAAACCACTTGAAAAAAAAAGTAAGCCAACAGAGATATCGTGTTCCTTTAAAACAACTAAATGAAGATTGAATTTGTTATATATATATATATTTTGATGATAATATATTTTTTTTTCTTTAATTTACAAAATAAACATTATTTATTCTTTATTATCTGTAATCCGCCTTCAGAGTGAGGTCTGTAGTCATCTGCTTATTATATTTGTTAGGTCCTGGTGTCCCTGATTTCCTGCCTAATTCGTTCCTTTTGTTCCGCACTTGTCGCCATGTTCAATTCTTTATGTAGGAACATCCGCTGAACTCGCTGCTTATACGCCTTTCCTCCCCTCTTCCTTTTCTGTTTAGGCCTCTTGGGTACGTATGGTTGCGTCTCTTCTCGAGCTCCAATCCCGATCCGCCGGTAATACTTCTCAATGGTTAACGGCTTGGGACCTGCTGTCTTCGACGTTGGAACGTAGATTGGATGTTGTATGGAAGCACCCTCCGGCTTGTATTCCTTGCGCTCTTGTTCCTGTAATTGTTTCTCGTACTTGCTGAACAAGGCATCTATGCTTTCCTGTGTTAGCGCATTCACGTGTTGATAAAACTCTGTAACCAAAAACCAAATAAAATAAATTTTTTTTTTTTTTTAAAAATGTCCTAACAAAAAATTTTCTTTATTGTTCCTGTAACAATAAAGACCTATCAAACATTTAAATTCCATAAAAAAAAAAATTTTTTTTCCAAAATATGCTTGTTGTTCCTGTAACAACAAGGTCTCACCGATCACTTTAAATCTTTGGAAAAGAACCAATGTCCTTACTGTTCCTATAACAGCAAGGATCCTAGCAATTATATTTTTTTTTTTTTAAAACTTTATAAAATTAAAGAAACCTAAATTGTCCTTATTGTTCCTGTAACAATAAGGACACTAACATCCTTGCTGTCTCTGCTGACAGAAGGATCCTACCGGCTGCGCCATTTTGTTGTATCCTCCGCTGAGGATACACGTAAGTCCTACAGTCTCCCTAATTTGTATTATGTTAACCACCTCTTTGTTTGGTAGGCATGGTAGCTTATGCCATTCAGTAGGCAGCCGTGAGGTTGCCGCGATAGGTTTAAGTTAATGGGGATTTTTTGTGGTTCCCAAACCGAAAGGATACTTACCGAAATTATCCATTGTCAAAAAAAAGTCTTTACTTTGCTGTTTCTTTACTTTTACTCTTCGCTTTATTTTAAGAGAGACTTTCGTCACCCTATATTATTTTCCAACTGACTTTTGTATTAAGAAATACTAATACTTAACACCTAGGTAACATTGATATTTACATACATACATTCATTTTAGCATTGATGCTAACTACAATTTCTTAAAAATACATATCTACATTTACATACATACATTCATTTTAGCATTAATGCTAACTACAATTGTGCCAGGTAGCTTTTCTTTGCCCCTGGCACCATAACTTCGTTGGCCAAGATTCTCTTTATGCCATGTTCTACTTTACAAAACAAGCACACCAGCTTGTTCCGCAAGTAACAAAAATAGGGTCACGTTGCGAAAACATATTCTTTAGGTTACAGCAATTGGCACATCAAAAATATATGCATGTAAAAAAAAACAACAATGAAATATTATTTAATTCTATTTTATAGTTTCAAGCATAGCAAAAAAAACCGCAACGCTCGCATTTCCGCGTTGAACGTTTTAACCGATTTTACTATACTTTATTGTTGTTTTTTATGTTTTGTTTATTTTTATTCTTATTCACTGGCCTACTGTTTCAAACCACGCTGCAAAAAAAAACTATATGAACGCTGAGCGCCCAACTTGTTGTTGAGGTAGATCAGTGTTCATATGGTTTTTTCTTTTTTTTTCTTTTTGTTTACAACAGCGTTCGTTGACCCCGGCCACAAATAATTGTATGGCATGATCTGGGTCACAACAACAGTTCGCTACAGCGTCTATTTCTAATAAAATCATTTTTTTTCATACTGGAACAATTATTGTTTTGTTACAAATTTGTTTAACAATTGGATACTTAATAAAGAAAACAATTATGTCATTATTCTGTACAATTTTAAGCTTTGAATTTGATACAATATCACTAATACTAACAACTGCAGAGTGCTCAGCTTCTATTATTGCATCTATTTCTTTAATATTAAGAATAATTGGATTAATTACGTTGGTTTTTCCTAGCATAATTGAGTAGATAAGATTATCGAGGTCTGTTATCAAAGCCCTATTTTTGCCATTATTAAATCAAAAAGGTTTCCGGTATCCACGTTTTGTTTTTTTGTATACAGTACTTTATTTAGTCTGTCCGTTATTTCATTTATTTTTATCTGCATCTCTGTGTTAATCAGTATTTGTCTTTCATGGGCCGCAATTAAACCGTCTTCCTTTGTTTTTACTTCGTTAAAATCGTCGAAGTCCGGGGTCCCTGCTATGTATTTCAGTGTTGTGCCTAATATGTTGATACCGCGAGCATGTTGATGGTGAATTTTGAGCGTTTGCAAATGCTGTAAGACTTGATCGGCGTCCGATTGTAAAATCTTTCTTACATGCGTTTGAGGGAAATATGTTAGAAGTTCATGTGTCTCATAAGCCAGAGTCTCATATTCCGAAAGGTTTGTCCTGTGTTGTAAGTAACCAAATTGTTCCGTTATTGCTACCTTACCATCAGCGATAGGAATGTAGTGAGATTGTGAGTAGTCTAGAATTTTGCACTTTACTAAGGCCAGGGAGAATAACCTGAAACGAAGAAATTGTCTTGAGTAGCATCACCTTAAATTGTCTTTATGTACAATTCTATTGTCAATAAGCACAGCCGTTCCTAGATCTTTCTGAACGATTTTTTCAATAAAAAGTTTTGAAAATTTATTTCCTATACGCCTATTCGTCTTAGCGAAGACTTTTTCCCCCGGATTGAAGGTACGCGTGTGTCCGTTTTTGTTGTGGCAATTTAATTTTTTTTCTTGTGTTGGAGCTATTTTTTCCTTTATAGCATTTCCCATCTCAATGGGCATTGAATGATATCTATTGGTTTCTGTCCAATGGATGAATGGATAGACCGGTTGTATTTGCTCGTTGCAATCAGAATAAGTTCTTTAGGGTCTTCTATGTTCTGTTCTATCTTCAAACATCTAGCTACTTCCGTTAAGGTACTATGGAACCTTTCCACCTGCCCATTTAATGTGCTGTGGAAGGGTGGTGTGGCAAATATTTCTATTCCGAAATGATTCTTAAGAAGGCATTTAATTGTTTCTGACTGAAACAATATTTCGCTGTCTCATACAATTACTTTAGTATTTTTGAAAAAATTTAAAACATGTGGTAAGGGTTGTTTTATATCAACTATGGCCCTTGTTTTGATAGGAGACACAATTGCAAACTTCGAAAATTTGTCGAGGCTCGTGCCAGCAGTACTATAAATATCTATATGCAATCTTTCACCTGGATATGATGGTATTGGTGACTTCCCTATTTCTGCTTTTAATGGGTGCCTTTTATATTTTGCTTCTCGGCACACTCTGCAATTTGATACAATTTTTTTGAGCCTATTTCTGATCTTTGGAAAATAGTAGTCTTCTAAAACTTGCTTAGTATTCTCACGTGCTGAACGATGAGCTCTATTATGCTCTGTGGTGAGTATTTCTAATTGGTCATCTGAATTAAGTATGTCATTGACCATTTTACTAGTGTAGCGAAACTTAACAGAAGGAAATCTTTTGATTAGTTCTTTTTGGATTAGCGCAAGCACGTGCAGGTCACAAAAAATGCCATTTATTGCATTTGGATTTACCACTTCCTTCAGTCTCTCGAAGAGATCCCTCGGTTCCTTAAAAATAATTGTGTGTCTTATTAATGATTTAAAGAAAATTTTCTTTTTTTTCAGATTCCTCACACTTATATAAAATTATTTGATTTTTGAAACAGTTTATCGGATTTGGGACTTTAGGAATTGTATCAGTAAGTGACTCTTCACTATGTCTCGTTTCAGAGTCACAGTGAGTCAAAACATTAATGTGTTGTCTGGACAACGCATCAGCAACGAAATTCTCCTTGCCAGGTTTAAAAAAAAACTTGGGAGAGAATTCTTCAATAAAGGCCCGCAATCTCTTAATATTTGCATTTGGATTTTTTATCCGAAATGGCAAAGGTTAATGGTTGGTGGTCGGTAAAAATGCGAAGGTCCTTAACACCATATAAATAATTCCTAAGTTTTTTCAGGGCCCAGACAATGGCAAGTAATTCTCGCTCATTAGTTGCATAACTTTCCTCTGTAGAGAATAAAGTAAAGTCTATTACTAGACGTTTTTCTATTTCCAGTCTTTTTGTTGTATGGAGAACGGGAAGGTCGTATGATTCTTCACATTTCTTTGTCGGGTCGTTAGAGACAAGCTTATACTCTTCTACAGCTGTAGGAGTTTCCAGTGCGTGAAGTCTGGTGGTAAGGTCAGCTATTGTTCGTTCAAATGACCGTCGAGATTGTTCTGTAGCCGTTTGAATTGCAGCGGTCATCACTGCTTGTAACGTGTTTGTGTCAATATTTGTGTTCATTTGATGAAATTTTAATAAAAGAATCTGAGCTCACTATTGATAACTTGCAATATTTTTGGGTAGTAAAAATTAAATCCCTTCTTCACTATAATTTAGACAAATTATTTAATTTTTTACAAAATTAATTTAAGCAACAAAATTAATTTATCAATACATTCAAAAAGACAAAAAAAAATTTTAAACATTCTTTTCGTTATATAATTTAATTCATTTAATTTTTATTTAAATCATCAGTCATAAAGTCAAGTCAAGTCATAAATATAAAAAGATAGATCTTACAAGCAAAACAGCGTCATCTCGGAGTTTAATCTTATAACCATGGCAGCTTCTGTTGATTTTTTTTTTAATTTATTAATTTTTATTTGGTGAGTCTTTCCAGCAATTGTTAAGTTCCTTTAATTTACTGCTTATATTTCGATATTCTTGTTCTTGTTTTTTTTTCTTTTGTTCTTAAGGATTTATCTCCTTTTTTTGTAGATTTACTGATTTTTTAACTTTTCAATCTAAAAGATTTTTCTTCTTTTTTTCACTTATGTTTTTCTGATGTAATTTTTCTCAGTCTATTTGATTCAGAATTAATCTTTCCTTAAATTAAAATCTTCGATTTTATGAAAAATTTTACGTCTTGTTGTTTTCGCAAAAACTTTTCAAATCACTATGTAATTTATTTATTTTAGTTGTTCACATTTTTTTCTCTATGAAGAATTTTTTCCGTTCTTATTTTAATTATTTAGTTTTATTTCATCTTTGAAGAATTTTCCTGTTCTTTATTAAATTATTCACTTTGTTTCTTCTATTAAGAATTTCTACTGTTCTCATTTTAATTATTTAGAGAATTTTCTTGTCTTTTATAAAATTATTAACTTTATTTCTTCTATGAAGAATTTTTCTCTTCTTATTTTAATTATTTAGTTTTATTTCTTCTATGAAGAATTTTCCTGTTTTTATTAAATTATTCACTTTGTTTCTTCTATGAAGAATTTCTCCTGTTCTTATTTTAATTATTTAGAGAATTTTTATGTCTTTTGTAAAATTAGTAACTTTATTTCTACTATGAAGAATTTTTCTGTTCTTATTTTAATCATTTTTTTTAAATTTTTCTACTATGTTTACTTTAATTTTATTTAACTTAATGTTTTTGTTCAAACTCATTTGTTTAAATTTAATTTTTCTTTTCCAAATTGTATTTTGGCACTTTGTTTATTAAAATAAATTTGTACACCTTTTTATTAAAAGCTTTAGGTTTTTTCAGTTTTATTTTTAGCACTTTGTTTATAAAAATAAATTTACACATCTTTATTTTATACCTCTTTCCATAAAGATTTTAATTTTCTGTCTTTTTAATTTATTCTTCTTTCTATGAAAGATTTTTGAAAAAAATTTTAAAGTTTCCATCCTTGGTGAGTCCGAGCTCACGGCCACTTTGCACTTTTCTTTCTATGAAGATTTTTTCAGTGGCCCCACGTTGGGCGCCAGTCAAAAAATGTTTGGTTGTTCTTTAAAATAATTTTATTTATTTGGGATTATGTGCCAATGTCATTTATTAATGGTACGGAAAAGACTAACTTAATCATTTTAATAACTTAAGCTAAGCTGCTACTGCTGTAATTGTTGTAGCTGTTGTTGTTGTAGCAGTTGTTGCTGACATCGTCGCTGCACACTGTGTTATTGCCGTTGTTGTTTCTGTTTCGGATGAGCTGGATCTTATTACTTCTGTTCTTATTGCATTTAAGTTGAATAAATAGCAGACGCTTACGCTGCAAAATAGGAATGGGAGCGGATGCGCGTGTAGGCGATGTGTTAACTTATACATAAGACAATAGTCACATATTTTATTCAATAAATACCTTAAACTTCATAAAATAAACTAATAACTTGTAAATATATATTTAATAAAAAAATAACATCGTTTCAATATGTGCTATTATACAATTATATAAATTATACCCATACGAAATTTTACTCAAAAGTAATATATATGAAATAATTAAAATCGTCAATTATATCTTATATTTTATATATACTGTCTTAAAATGTTTAAAACTGTTTATTTTTAAAATGTTTAAAGCCAACCAATTAAGAAATGCATGATAAAAATGCTCACAACAAATTTCGTCACAATATTACATTTGTACAAAATAATTCTAATAAATGTTAAAAATTTTATCATTGCATTTTAATTACGTGATAAACAAAGAATATAAAAAATATAAAAAATAAAATGTTCCAAATGAAATTGTTTTACTCGGATTAGTTATATACATTTCAACATAAAATCTATCTGAAATAAATATCTTAATATAACCTAATGGAATTCTTAAATATTTTCCAATTAAATCAAAATATACTTTTGATTATGCTTGCAGGGTTTTCTGATTGGGCAGGTAGGTATATTTTTGTTGGTGGTTTAAGATAACCTAATAAGAATACTAATAAAATATAATGATAAATATAATATTAATATATATCTATACTATATATATAAATGCATCTACCATCAATGGTTTTGTCGTAAAATTGACATTTTAATAAAAAATAAAATCATTTTCTCAAATAGATTTCTTAAAATAAAAATCATGACTGTTTGCAACTTTGGTTTCGTTTAATAAAATACCTACATAAAAACAATTTCAACAACATTAAAGCAAATGGGTAACAACCAATTTTCTTCTGTTCATGAAAAAAAAACATATTTGCAACTCCTTATTAAAGAATAATTATTTCATTAGTCGAATCAGAATTCCGTATTTTTATTCGACATTTAACATTTAACAATGTCCAGCTAGAAACAACATCAATTCGTCAAACACAAGAAGATCCGAAAAATAACAAAAAAAAAAAAAAAAAAAAAAAATAAGCTGTAAAAGTTGTAGCAAATAAAAGTCAGATTTTCATTCACATACATACTTATGATATTGTTTTCTTCTTCTTTCGTTACTTGTCGTATTTATTTTCATGTTTACTTTTCTTTTGCTGAGCGTCAATAACGAGTACTTAAACTCGTTGGTTGTCATTGTTTTGGTTTTTCTGTTGGTGGATGGCTGATAGTCTGGAAAGAAGTTGGAACGGTTGGAAAGTTGGATCTGGATGAAGCATTCTCTTGGTGTAATATATACTCGTTGGTCAAAGTTAGAACAATTAATTGTTCTAATGAATCTTTTCAAAGAAACAACAACAACGTTTTTTCAATATTTTTTATTTTTTTCTTTATTTATTTATTCGATTGTTAAACCTTAACAGTTTTTATAGCAAATTTAAAATTGTAAAATAACATAATTAACACAATTCAAAAATATAAAGTATGATTTTGATTGAAATCATGTATTATTAACAAACTAAAAAGATTTAACAAATTGCTTAAAGTGTATAATTTTATTAAAGTATAAAAAAAAAAAACGATAAGCCAAATCGATAATATCAGACAGCATAGCAGGGCGGCGTTTTCAAAACGAGGTCAAGTTAGAAACAATTTTTGTATCCGGACATCGGCAGAGTAGTGTGACAAACAAGGTCTCTCATACCCAATACTTCAATAAGTATATATATATATATATAATATATATCGTTCTGTCTTCCTGAAGCCGGAGGGATCTGTAATGGCGCTTGTCGCAAAAATTTATTATTTCCGTTATATTAAATTATTTTTATTATTGCAAAAGCTCTTGTTTATATACTTCCGTCTGTTGTGCCATCTATACATGTCAAATACATGTAAAAAAAAACAACATAACTCAGTATAAAGCTCATTGCTACATACGTATGTTAACTTCCAAACTTTTATCAATTCTCTTTTTTCAACGGAAATAGTCGGCCATTGCCACAACTTTTGGTACATGTGCCTTCTGGCTCATCAAAATAAAATTTCACGATCTTTTCCTATCTGGCTACGTGAGGCGAAAGATCAATTCTTCTAAAGTGCGCTACTATATTGCACTAAGTGTAAATATATTAAAGTTAATAATAAGTTTTTGTAACTTATCAAATCATCGCTAATAAGATTGCTGGGAGAAAAATTGGAAATAAGCTGGGAATTTACAAATTCTTCATGTAAGTGTTGATATAAATTTTCTTTATTTATATAAGAGAACAAGTTCTCCTTTTGTATTGCAAACATAGAGTTGCACAAAGGTTTTCTACTAACTTTACTTATTTCTATTAAAAAAATTTTCTAGATAAGCTCTGAATCTTATTTTGAAGAAGTTTATTAAAATTCCTTTTTTTCTTTTGATTATTCTGATGCCAATCCAAATGAGGGTAAATAATAATTTATTAAAATTTTAATTTTTTTGCATAACTAATTTGTTTGATTATGTAGATTGCCAAGATATAATTTTCTCGCAAGACATAATTTTCATATCGTTTATTTGAGACGCAATGGACAGAAGATCGTGTCAGCTAAACGTGGAGAGCAGTCATTACTCGACATTCGACGTTATAACCTCGATGTTCTGACCACGCGTGTGAAGAGAAAAAAAAAACTAAACGTTAAAAAGACTTAAACAGAAACAAAAAGTGAAATTATCTTTAAATTATTCTTATTATTAAAATTCTAGTAAAATGCTATTAAATTAAATAGAAGAAAAAAAAGCAAAAATACTTAAAGATGAAAAAAAGGAAACTAAGTTAAAGTAAAGAATTCATCAAGGTATTAAGCGACTGAGGATTTACCAGGCTGGAGGCCCATTAAAAATAGTCCAGTCACAAACGGAGCGTACCGGATACTAGGCTCCGTCCGGTACTATCAAGCATTACCCACGCACAGGGACCTCTGTGGGGGTGGACCTTCCTTTGTCCTACACTCGTGGGAATTTTATGGAAGTAATAACACCAAAAACAAACAAAAAAACACCAGCGGCCGCTGGCGGCACGCAGTGAGGATTGCTCTTCCCCTATGGTTGGAGCAGGCCATAGCGGTTGCAAAGCTACTGCCAAAAATGTCGCCGGGGCGGGAGCAGACCCGGGTATAAAGACAACTACTGCCAAAACCTCTACACTACTGCGCAGGGGTGACATAGTCGTTTCAGACTCGGACTACGAAAGCGCAAACTAAGTTGAGGACAGGCTTCTCCTCTCTCCGGATAGGAGAGAGCACCTAAGTAGAAGAGCAGGCTGCTTAAAAACGCCAAAGATCGGTGGAAAGTGGGAAAGTCGGAGCTTCAGTAAGCAAACGACAGAAGCAGAAACCGATCATAAACACAATCCCGCAGCCTAAACAGGAGGTAAGAACCAAGGCCAGTGACGTGACTAAACGACACCTGATCGTAGCACTGATCGACCGGAGTGATCCCCAAGGCAAAATGACCCTCGAGAGATGGAAATTCGTAGAGATAAAGCTAAGATCACTGATCTAGGTGATGTTCGTGAGGTTGGAAGCCCAACCAGACGCTCCCATACCCACCTTCGATGGAGCGGGCTGGCTCAATGGGGTTAAGATCCTGAAGTGCACCGATGATCCAACTCTGCACTGGGTGAAAGCAGTAACCCCGACACTCCAAGGCCTATGGGAGGGTGCCCAACTGGAAGTGGTGGACAGGACTAGTATCCCGTCCCTACCAAAAGCGAAGGTACTCTTCCCAAGAGTAGTGCCACAGGAGTCCGCACTGAAGCTTCTCCAGAAACAAAATCCGGACGTGCCAACAGCTGACTGGATGGTGTTGAAGGTTGCTGATCCACTATCTGCGGGGGGCGACACTACATCCTCCAAATCAACAAGGAGGCAGAGGATATCCTCTACGCACGTTACGAGAAGATGGCATGGGGCGTTGGTAGTGTTTATCTGCGCCTAAAAACGCGCCACCCCAAGGACAACAGCAGCAACACACTAGAGTCCGGAAAGGTGGAAAAAGATCTCGGCCTAGAAGCCGTGACCAACAGCTTAGTCTGGAAGATGCGGGTGACGGAGGCACGCTCACGAAATTTGACCCCGTAAAGGAACCTTCAGTCTAATGCAGTTGAAGGTCCTTCAGATAAACCTCGACAAAAGCAAAACCGCCAGCGCAAAACTCCTTCTCGTATTGGAGGAAGGAGGCTACGATGAGGCTTTAGTACAGGAGCCGTGGATTGCCTCGGGAAACTCGGTATCTGGCCTAAAGTCACAAAACTTCAACAAGTTTTTCGCAACAACAGTAAGTAGAACAAGAACAGCCATCTTTATAAGGAAAGGCATCTATACTTATCTAATGTCTCATAACAACACTGACGATCTCACTGTCGTGGCGCTAAAGGGCGACGCGGACTAGCCGATCCTGGTCGCCTCATGCTACATGGCGCATGACGACAACGCACCACCAGACGAGCTACAAAGATTGGTAGCAATCGCCGGCGGGAAGAATCAAGCAGTTGTCATCGGAGCAGATGCCAATGCACACCACCCAGTATGGGGCAGCCCATACATCAATGATCAAGGTGAGTCCCTACTTATCTTTATTTTACAACATAAACTCAGTGTAGCTAACATCTGCAAGGCACCCACTTATGTAGGCCCCACGTTGCCGAACGTGTTAGATCTAACGATATCCTCCGACAACAACACTCTGGTCACAAATTGGAGGGTGCTAGCACAGCCCTCCTTCTCAGACCACAATTATATTAGCTTCAATATAAGCTTTAATTACATTTCAGCTCAAGAGATGTTTGGAAACCCCAGAAACACTAACTGGAACCGCTTCAGAAGAATGATTGAGACCAAATTACCAGCTCCCAAACAAATTAATACGGAAGACGGCATTGAAAGGCCTCTCAAGATTCTCTCGGCCCATCTTCTCAAGGCCTAGCATGCCTCCTGTAAGCCTGGTGGAGTCCGGATCTTACAGAGCAAAGTCGCGACCTAAAAGATGTCTTTAAACTAGCTAAAATAACTGACCAAGAGGAAGTTTTGGGGGGAATACAAATGTAGGCTCAAACTTTTAAAACAAACGTACGCAGAGCAAAAAGACACTCTGGAAGAACTTCTGCTCAAACATAGAAAAAACTACGGACACAGCAAGGCTCAGGAAGCTACTCTCAAAGCAGCCCTCCATTCAGAGGGACTATGCTACGCAAAGACAATGGCCAGTGGACGGAGAGCAGTCAGGAATCCCTCGAGGTGCTTTTAAAGGCGCATTTTCCTGGCTGTACCGAAGCTCCAAGCACTGCTACAATACGAGGGCACTGGACAACCCCGCTACAGGTTCCACACGACTTAATAACGTCGGACGGAATCGTATGGGCTATAAACTCGTTCTCGGGATACAAATCTCCGGGACCAGACGGTATAATTCCTGCCATGTTGCAAACGGCTGAATCGCGAGTCGTCCCATGGCTGAAGAATATATTTAACGGATGCATTAGACTAAACTATGTACCTGTGGCTTGGAAGACAGCGAGGGTTGTATTCTTACCGAAGGCAGGTAAGAGCAGCCATCCCTGACCGAGAGGACAATAAGTCTGACCTCCTTTATACTCAAAACGCTCGAGAAACTGATTGACTTGCACCTAAGAAACAATTCAATCCAGTTATCAACCAACCAGCACGCATACACGAAAGGGAAATCGGTTGAAACGGCACTACATTCCCTAGTAGTAACCATAGAAAAAGCCCTCCACCACAAGGAATACGCACTCGGGGCGTTTCTAGATATCTCAGGTGCATTCAACAATGTATCACCCACTGCAATCCTTAGTGGATTACGTGCAATAGAAGCACCACCGGCAATAAACCTATGGTTAGACAAGTTGCTAAGCTGCAGAAAGGTGCGGGCTGAGTGGGACACTAAATCCATGGTAAGGGAAGCTCGCAGTGGGACACCCCAGGGAGGGGTCCTTTCGCCTCTACTATGGAATCTTGTAGTTAATGAACTACTGGAAAAGTTCGCAGGTAGAGCCCCGAGGATAACTGCCTATGCGGACAACATAAGCATTATTATAGTAGGGAAATGTCTATCAACAGTAAGCTCCATAATGGAGAGCACACTCAAAGATGTACTTAGATGGTCAAATTCAGTCGGTCTTAGTATTAATGCAGAGAAAACGGAATTGGTTCTGTTCACGAAAAGGTACAAGATACCACAGTGGATACCACCGAAATTGAACGATATACGTCTCATACCAAAAACTCACACAAAATATCTAGGAGTCGTCCTGGACAGCAAGCTGTCATGTAAAACCAACGTGGAAGAAAGGGTGAAGAAATCCACCATTGCGCTATACACATCCAAGAAGATGCTAGGCAGTACCTGGGGTCTCTCACCCTTTCTGATGCACTGGATCTATGTAACGGTAGTGCGTCCTATTTTACTCTATGGGATTATTGTGTGGTGGCCGGTTGTGAACAAATCCACATTCCTCAGGCACTTGGAGAAAACTCAGCGGCAGGCAGCGCTATGCATCACGGGGGCACTGAAGTCAACTCCAACTAAAGCGCTTGAAACCATTCTAAGTATGGATCCCCTGGACATACACGCAAAACTAATAGCTGGAAAAACGGCACAACGCCTTACGGCGGCAAGCAACATGCACATTCAAAATTTTGGACATTGTACAATCGGAAAGGATCTACTTAGTAGCACGGACTACATGGTGCCTCGCACGATAGTCAATTCCAAAGCACGAACTCTTCTGGGACCAAATGACTGGTACAAAGGTATAGAACAAGCACAGCAGGCGGTCAACATATTTACCGACGCCTCCAAAATGCCTACGGGGGTAGATGCGGCGGTGTATTGCGTAGAGCCTAATATAAGACAGCCATATAAACTGCCGAACCACTGCAGTATCTTCCCGGCGGAAGTATTTGCCATAAGGAAGGCTGCTGAGATAGCCCTCAGCATGGACACACAACACTCTAACATCAACATTTTCGTTGACAGTCAAGCGGCGATCAAATCCATGCGCTCCGCTAGCATCAAGTCCAAAAGTGTCTTGGCAGGCAGAGATGCACTAGATGCACTATGCTGACACTGGGTCCCTAGCCACCAGGGCATTGAGAGAAACGAGATAGCAGATGGTTTATTAAAGGAAGGCGCCGAGCTGGTATCAGAATTAGCAGAACATGTGCTTAATTCGCTACAAGATTTGTACAGGAACCTCGAAAGAAGAGCCACACAAGCAGTGAATCGTAGATGGAGAGATACGACATCGTGCAAAATCTCGAAAATAATGTGCAATGCACAAAGTGAAAAACGAACTCTGTTCATCTTGGCACGCCCGCGCAAAGATTGCAGGACGCTAGTAGGCATGCTCACTGCATGATGGCAGTCCACGCGAGGAAGCTTGGCATCACCACGGATGACAACTGCAGGAAGTGCTAGGAACCGGGCATAGTGGAGACCCTGGAGCACCTACTATGAACATGCCCCGCCCTACTTAGATCGAGACTAAAATACCTACGCTCATCGACATTCCCGTCGCTTAAAGATGTAACCAAAGTATCTCTGGAATCCCTCCTAAGGTTTGCTAGTTCAACGCAAATCTTTAAAGATTTTAAATAAACACAAAGGTTCCTTTTGTTCGCTACCGGTACCACTAAGGACCTGAATTGGTCTATGTGAGCCTTCGCGAAGGCATTTGGTTTAACCTAACCTAACCTAAAGTAAAGAATAAAATTATAAAATTATGTGCATAAAATCGCGGTAAAGAAAAAAAGACACAGTGCAGTTTATTGCAACAAAAAGAAAACAACAAAATGTTGCTTCTAAAATCGGTATACATAGCCGATAATTAAGTCATTCAGTCTTTTAGCGTGAGATTTTCTTCGAATTAAATGATAAAAAAAAAATATTTAAAATAAAGTTTAGAAATTAGATTTAATGGATAACTTGAGGTAGAATATTTTCATAATTAATTAATTTGTCGAGTGAATTAAGAAAAAAATAAAAATTTTACAAAGTAAAATAATTTATGTCTGGCAACACCAAAAAATTTTACAGCACTAACAGAAAAAATAAAATTCTCAAAACAATAATAAAAGAAGACAACAATATTTTCGCTCACAAATCAAACCACACTCTCAGCAATATATTTACGAAAACGAAAACACCGATAGAAACACAAGAACATTATAATGTAGTTTATGAAATATAGTGCAAAGGAAATGCAGAAGAGCAGTGCAACAAAATGTATATAGGTACAACGAAGAAATCACTTATGACAAGACTAGCAAGACAAGACTAGCAGACACAAAGCTGACATAAAAAATAAAAAAACATCAACAGCACTAGCAGAAAATATGTTTGAAATTGGACACACAGCTGTTTTCGAAAAAGCACAAATATAAGACATCGAGAGAAAAGTGAAAACGCGATATATGCTAGAAAGCTTACGTATACAGCAAAACGACAACAAAAATGATAAAGACAACATAAACAGCTTTAAAAAAAATATAAAAATGGAAGTCAAAGACAGCTGTGATTTTTGAATAATTAAATTAGTTATATTATAAGGCTTATAATTTCTTTAAATTTAGAGTGCTCAACAATTTTTGTAAGTACACACTTGTCTTATTATTGTTTAACGTAAAAATTCTCTATTGTAATTAAGATTATACTTATTATTAAGTTTGTTAAATATCGTGTCTTGTAAGTTTTTTATAATTTGTGAACTTTTAAACTTTTATAGATTCAATTAAACATGGTACCCAGAAGATGTTGACAAAAAATCAACGAAACATCGGTACGAAAAAATAAATTAAAATTGTTTTAATTGCATTTAAAAAATTTTATCAAAAAGCCTATTTTTACAAACAAACAAAAAAGCGTAAAAGGAAAAAATCACAAGTTGGTCACGATCAAGGTAATAAAGAGCGTTAGCAACATGCTGCGGTGCCAAAAATTGAGGCAGGTCAGTTCTTGCTAGCAATAAAAATTATCCAACTTGGATTCCACAGCGAACGCGAGAAAGATCTTTCGTCGTGGGAGCTGCTAAACAACAACAACAACAACGCAAGTAAGTCTTTGTCACTTGTATGTATGTACCAATTTTAGTTTTTAATTGGATCAAGGTTTTTTTCGCAACTTAACTAATGGCCTTGATCTTGAACTTCAACTTGCATTTTTTTGTCAATTCTTTTACATTAACCCTTTACTGGGCACAAAATAATTTAACAACACAAAAATGAGCTGTACTATTTTGCGATTTTGGTTTTTAATTAATTTAAATTATTTCAATACATTTCTATACTATTGTTAATAATGGTATTCCCTTAAAATTTTAAATTTCCCATTTTGTAAATATGTAAACTTCAGAGCTCTAGTTAAGGGAATGCACTCTTTGTCATTCTGTGTAGTTTTCCGCGCATATGTCAATAACAGCTGATGTTATAAATTAAACAATATAAAATTCAAACATTTATGATGCCTAAGCAAAGTGAAAAGAAAAAAATTAATAAAATATCTAAAACAATCTGCATTTCAGCAGTTATTAATTGAGCATATAATAGAATCGTTTCAAGTTTGACAGCTGATAGTTTAAGCAAACATGTTTACATAATTTACGCATAGAAATTGTAGCTTAAACCTTGTAAAAAATGTCCCATACAAAATTTGCTTAAAATTCCCCAATTGCTTAAATTTAAGCAGTTTAAGAGGTTTAAGCGGTTTAAGAAGCGTTAAGGGAATACCATTAATGACATTAATATTTTTTTATTAACCATTTCATGTCAGAATTAAAGTGGGTGTGTTAAAAATATTTTGAATATATAAGGCTATTGTTTGACTTGAATATGAACTGATATTAATTTCAAGCCTCTACTACTGCTGGTTTTACCGTTATGAGATGTTGCTTATAAGCAACATTGAGCATTGGTGGTACATTTTAAAACACAAAGATATATTGATATTTTATGTTATTTTTATTAATTTTTTATACATTTCATGTGTGATATGATACAAAACAATTTTTTTGTGGATTACAACATAAGTATACCTTACATTTTGAACATTTTGAATTTGGAATACCGGTTTTGCATAATCTACACCTTCCTTTTGCTCCCCATTCAACCCAATGACCAACTTGATCAAGACGCATGGATTTTGGAGGTTCCGATATGTATGATCGCTTTGCTGACGACGATGAACTTTGTGACGAAACGTTTGAAATGTCAGATGGTGCTGGAGACGGTGAACCAGATTGCATGCTTGGAAGGATTGCCGATGGGCGTCCTCTTTTGCGATGGTGTACTGGCGCTATATCAGACGTGTGTAGAAGCTCGTTTGTTATACTCAATTGAAAATCCACAATGACATATGTTTCGTTCTTCCGTCTTTATCTTTGAGGACTCTTCTATACAACAACCAGCTATTGACTACTGCTGTGCTGAGGCACCAGTATACAATACGCATATACCATTTTTTCGAACGGTGGTTGATTTTATACATACAACTCTGACAACATGTCAGCCAGGTCTACGCCTCCCATATGCTTGTTATAACACTCAACAATAGCAGGTCTAGGTATATTTATATACTTCTTTTGTTTACGACACCAACGTTTGCATTCTGAAACTGGATCTTCAGCTATAAAATTTGAGACTAGTTGAACGCTCTTGTTGTCGTACCAGCGACAGACAACTAAATTGTATGCTGCCTCAAATTTAAAATCATACGATCCACGACCTTTTTTCATGAGCTCCTTTTCATTCATAAGGCTACAGTGTTTCATCGATTGCTTCGAATTGTACCTGCTGCTAAAATACCTTTTTCCTTTAGCGCAATCATCAGACTTATGGAAGTGAACCAATTATCGAAAAATAATTTATAATTTTTGTTTTGTGGAACATTAGAAGCTAAGTGCAACACAATATCTGATGAGATCCCTAATCCAAAAGGGGGACACGTTCCTTCGCCTACATAGAGAGCAAAATCGTATACGATACCTGAAACTCCAGCTCTTGTAAACATTTTAAAACCCCACTTATTGGGCTTCATTGGTAGGTATTGTTTTAGATTGTGACTTCCTTTATATTTAATCATTTGTTTATCAATGCTCTGGTGCTCCTCCTGGTCTATTTTGTTGCATTTCTCTTTCATTTTATCCAGTAATGGTCGTATTTTATAAATTTATAAAGTCGTAATAAGGTGATCCACGTTCCGGCTGTTGAGTATTATCATTTATGTGAAAAGATTCTTTGATTTTCTTAAAGCGTGCTCTTGATAAAGAATCTGCAACAGCTGATAATCTGAAGTTTGGCATCCAAGCCATTCGCAAATTTGAAACTTCCTAAATAAAGAAGTACACCGAAGAATCGTCTGATCTCGAATGGTAAACAATTTAGCTCTACACCTTTCGTTTGTATCGAATATAGATTTGTTTCGTTGCAAATCTTGTTTATAATTTAATCATCGAAGAACTCACTGAAATATTTTATTGGATCTTTGACTTCTCCACAAACTGTTTCTTCTTTCCAAGCAGTTTCGCAATCGGGTAGGCTTGTGTTCCTCCATCTCAAACCCTCCAGATTGATTTTTTCAAAAGTTTCCGTGACGATGTTTTCTATATCCCCTTCATTTTCAACCTCTTCATCATCTTCTTCAATAATTCTGGCAATAAAATTTATTTCAACGTTTTCTCCTCTTTTCTTTACCTGTACGGGATTTTATTAGATCAATATAACTAAATATATAACTAACTAAAATATAATAACACTTACCTGATCAATTGTTTCTTCAATGACTATTTCCAAATTGGCATCATATAACTCTTCTTCTTCTTCACCTTCTTCATAATCAGAATTATTCCAGTCGAAATCGAAAATTCGTTTTATTTCTGTTTCTGTGAGACCTTTTGGGAGCATTTATCAACAAAAAGCAAAACTAAAATTATTGCTACTATGGACAAATGTTGCCTATAAGCAACATTGTGTTTATGAAATTCCTGGCATAACAATAATAATTTTTTTTAAGTTTTGCAAACTTTATTTCATTTTCTTACCTGTTATTTATAATAAAATTCACTTTTTATAAAAATATTCTTGCGTATTTAGATTTTATTTGAACTTTTGTAAAACAACTTTTTCGACTTTTTTTTGCACACGTCTGAACCCCACTTCAACTCGCTCTCAAATTAATACTTGTAATGATTTTTAAAATGTAACATCATAAACAAATGCTCACACATGTTAATTTTAGTTGGAGAAAACCCGTTAGCAAAAATATCAAAAACTATAGTAACTATGACCGAAAATATACAATGTTGCCTATAAGCAACATTTGACATTAAAGGGTTAATCTAATATTGCTTTCTTTTCTCTAAAATTCATTGGCTTAACATAGATGTTTTTTTAAATACTTGTGAAATCTCACTGTTATCCAACATATTATAGTTTTACTGTAAAAAAAATTATCAATGGAGTAAATTATAGAAAATTTTGTAGCCACAAGCTGAACTTGTTAATTAAATAAAAAAAAAGTATAGCAGTGAGAGGACTGCCGACCGAAGCGAAAACCTATATATAAAATATTAGTATTCCCTGGAAGACGTTGTCCTGCCACGGACCGCCTTACTGCTATATAAGAATTTTCATGCTAATAGGGGGTTTCGGACTATCCTACATGTAGGATGGATTTGACAGGTCGACATGTAGGATGTGCGAAAGCTCATACTGCAGCCCTTCTTACATGTAGGATGAAATCAAAAAGTTTTAAAAGTTCCGCTCTGATCTTGTTCTTCTCTGTGCGTCCTTGTTTGTAGATTTCCTTGGTAACTGTTGTTGGCGCAGTTAGCCCTAAATTTTTTGTAGACGTTGTAAATTCTAATCGTGTAGCTACAGTCGGCATATGAAATTAGAATTATTTTTGTTAAGAGCTTATAACAATTTATTAAATTTTTTATATATTACTGAAACTATTTCTTTTAAGCAAAAGTGTTATTCAAAATACATATAATTAAAGTAATTTATTTAAATTATTTCATTATTGAATTAATATAAAAAATTAAAGTTTATTTATATCTATTTATATCATATCGTTGCTTGTTCTTTGGACGAACTTTGCAAAAGCCAAAACATTCTAAACCCCATGTTCAGATGTTCTGGTCCATGTGAGCAGATGTTTCATGCATCTTGTGCCGGTATATCCAAATCATGCCTTGACGACTTAAAATCTCAGCGATCAGGCCTTCGCTGGTACTGTGCTTCTTGTAGGGCACTTTCCCCAGATGAACTTTATTCAAAAATTAAGCTTTTTGGGGAAAGTCTTAACTCATTAAACAACAATTTTCGAGAAATTGTAACATTTTTTAGTGAAGTTAGGGCCGCACCCAGTACCAGCGTCTATGATGAAAATTCCATTTCGGAAAATATCCCGCTTTCTTTGTCACAGACTGTTTCTTCAGGGACACAAACAATCCTATCATCAGAAGACCACATTATCGCAAAAAAAAAGAGAAAAAATAAAAAAAATAATAAGAAGCGAAAATCATCTAGATCTACTTCTCAGGCCAAGCAGCCCTCAGCACCGCTTTTGAACAGGAACACTCCAGTTACTTCCTCGTCACCTTCTAACATTCCTTCTTTGACTAATAGTTCAGTTTTGACTCCTATTGAGCCTAGAAATCTATCAAGCTTAAGGGCAGTGTCGAGGAAAAAAAATGTATTTATTTCACGTCTTCAGCCCGACACAACTGTTGAAAATGTATTGACTTTTATCAAACATAATAAATTGTTGAGTCAAAATGCATTTTATTCATGCAAAAAAATAGGTAATAAACCTTCCCATGCTTCCTTTATTCTCACAGTTCCAGCTGAAGAGTTTGCAACTGTTCTAAACTCTAATTTGTGGACTGATAATATACTCGTTACAGAGTTTCAGCCTAAGAATAAGCCTAGAGGGACGACTCAAGCCGCTCGTCAATCCCAAAAAAACTGAATAGGTTATCCCTTTACTATCAAAATGTAAGGGGATTACGCTCTAAGACGCGAGACATATTTTTAATGTCTCAGAATTTCTCTGAGGATATTATCGCACTGACTGAAACTTGGTTAAACGGAAGCATTACTGACTTAGAATTGTTTGATAACAGTTTTGAAGTTTATAGAAGAGATAGACATGCTGACAATACTTCTGCTGTCGGTGGAGGTGTCTTATTAGCTGTAAGGAACTCCTTCGTTAGTTCCATTATTGTTATTCCCTGCTCTGCTAACATCGAACTTATATGCGTCAAGGTTGTACATTCCAATTCTAATGTATATCTTATTAATGCATACGTTCCTCCTAAGAGCAGTGTAGAAGTTTATGCAAGCCTTGCGGATTGCATAGAATACGTTATAAGCATAATTGACGTTAATGACGACATTTTATTGTTAGGTGATTTTAATCTGCCTGACTTGAAATGGGAATCTTCTGACGATGATACATATTTTTGTGCATCTAATTCGAAGACTCGCCAAGAGCATATATTTGTTGATAATATATGTTCTGACTTACAACAAGTGAGTTGTATTTATAATAGTCGTGAAAGACTTCTTGACCTGGTCTTAACTACAGATAGTAACAATGTGATTGTTGAGAGGGCCCCTCATGTTTTGACTGCTGTTGATGAATACCATCCACCATTGAGCATATGGTACAAATCAGACAGGGATAATATAGTAAAGTCTAACTCAATAGATAAAGTTTATGAATTCAATTTTAAAAAAGCTGACTTTTTGAAGTTGAATCATTTACTTCAAAGTAAACTTCATGTTATTTTAGAATATGTTAATAATAACACTCTTGATAATTCAATTAATTTTTTTTATATGGAAATCTTTGCTATGTTTTCTCTGTCCGTGCCATATAGCCTCAAATTTACGAAAAATTGTGCTTACCCCTGGTACACAAAGGAGTTAAAGATTCTTCGCAACAGCAGGAATAGGTCATGGAAAAAATATGTCTGTAGCTTAGACTTGAATGACCTAGAAATCTACAAGCGTTTGTTTCTGGATTTTGAAAATTGCTCAGCTAGCTTATATCAAAATTATTTAGACAGTACTAAGCTGAGAATATTGTCTGATCCGAAGAAATTCTGGGGTTTCATAAACACCAAAAAAAAAATGTGATGGATTCCCTTCATCATTTAAGACCTCTGACGGATTTACTGACGATCCTGTCGTAATTTGTGGTCTATTTGCCAATCTCTTTAAAGAGTCATTTTGTTCAGACTCTTTTAATCCTGATGAAGAGTACTTTGAATATATGAACTCTACACCCAGGGTTTCGATGGATTCTATATCCTTTACTTCAGAGGATATTTTAAAGTATATTGGGTTGATCGATGAGGATTTTAATGCTGGACCTGACGGAATTCCTGCCGTAGTGTTAACACGATGTGGTTCCGTTCTAAGTCAACCACTGTCCATGTTATTCAATAAATCAATTAGCGAAAGTACTTTTCCACTTTTTTGGAAAAAATCTTTTATAGGTCCTATCTATAAAAAAGGTTGTAAGAACGATATAAACAACTACAGGCCTATCGCGAAACTCTCGTCAATTCCAAAACTTTTTGAGCGCCTCGTGTATGATCGTGTGAAAATTCACTGTGGGAAGGTCATGACAACTCGTCAGCATGGATTTGTTACTGGCAGATCCACTGTGTCTAATCTCCTCGATTTTACAACGTTTTGCTTAAATTCATTTTATTCAGGTAACCAGGTCGACTGTATTTACACTGATTTTAGTAAAGCATTTGATAAACTGCCACACAACTTAATTCTATTTAAACTTAAGTTAATGGGTTTTCCACAATTTTTTGTAAGCTGGATTCAATCGTATCTGACGGAGCGATCTTATCAAATACGATTTCGAGGCGTATTGTCAGCTGAATTTTTTGCTGAATCAGGTGTTCCTCAAGGTAGCCACCTTGGTCCACTTCTGTTTATTTTAGCCATTAATGATGTTACCCACATCATCAAACACTCTCATCTACTTATCTATGCAGATGACATGAAAATATACAGAACAATAGATGCTAAAGACAATTCAGATCTGCTCCAGTCTGATTTGAAATCCTTTGAAATTTGGTGTTTTAAAAACAATATGTTTCTAAATCCAGATAAATGTCAAACTATGACCTTTTCGCGAAAAAGGAATAATTTAATTTTTGATTATACGTTAAAAGATACGGCTTTAAATCGTGTAGATTCTGTCAAAGATCTTGGTATATGCATGGATTCTAAGCTATCGTTTAACGTTCATATTGATTACATTTGTAAAAAAGCATCTTCTATGCTCGGGTTTATGAAACGCTGGGCCAAAGAATTTAATAGTATGATCACAACTACAACGCTGTATTATGCAATTGTGCGACCTCACTTAGAGTATGCAAGTCAAGTTTGGTCCCCAAGTTACAATGTACATGTTGAACGTATAGAGAGAATCCAAAAACGTTTTGTTCGGTTTGCTCTAAGGGGCTTAAGTGCAACTGATACTTTAAACCTTCCTCCTTATGAGGATCGTTTAAAACTTTTAAAAATGCAATCTTTGAATGAGAGAAGGAAGTCTGCAGATATCGTCTATTTACACCAACTCATAACTGGTGTATTCGATTCACCAGAACTTCTAACTCTTATAAATTTTAACACTAACCGTAGAAGCAGTAGAAATGCTAACAATTTAATTTACTTACCTTTTAGTAGAACAAATTATATGGCTACTGCTCCTTTACATCGCATGAGTACATTTGTTAACAACTGTAGCTTTTTTGATGTTAACTTATCGAAAGGTCAACTCAAAAGTAGATTGAAAACTAATGTATGATTAGATCTATGTAAACGCATGGTTAGTTGTTATGTCTTGTGTTGTCCCTGAGCCCAACCCATATTATGGTGGGTAAATTTTTCTCACTTTGGATTGTTTTGGACCACTCTTATCGATATCATTGGGGCTATTCACGGTTTGAGCGTACTTTTAACAAATCGTATTTATAGCATTTGTTATTGTTCGAATTGTGAGCACCTCGCCATGTGACTGTCGTATAAAAAGACTGTGCAACTCTATGACGTATGTGATTATGCGGCTGTAGACAGAGCATAAAAATACGAGGTACAAAAAACACGTCCAAGGGCTGCTTTTATTTACGAGTGCCTGCGTATTTGCATTTGTATGCAAAACAACAGCAAAGCAAAATGCGCTTTCGTAAATTGGCGTACAAATAGCAGATCGAACAAATGGCAGACCAGCGTATTCGAACTGTGAATGGCCTTATTGAGATGTTTTGAAGTTATTTGGGCTGGTTCTTAAGATGATCCAATGCGGAGAAAGTGCGAAAAAGCTGTAGTAGCTGAACTCTATTGTTATTGCATGTAAATCATAACACTTACACAAAATACATGTTCACCATATCTATATTGCGTTTTGTATTAAAAATAGAATATTCTAAAATTAAGAAATATCTATAGCTTATAAATTATATATAACTCATATAAGAAATTAAAGCTAAACAGTTTTAAAAAATAGAATGCTTAGGATGAGCAGACTTTAATTATTCAATTACTACTGAAAATATTAATTATTTTGCAGGTTTAATACGGAATTGTTATTATATAAATATACATAACTATTCTTTAAATTTCCTCAATGAGCTAAATTGTTCATATATATAAACTATATATATGTATTTCCGATACGGTAACACTTTTACTAAAAACAAATAGATTTACCAATATTATATATACTTTTTAATTCATATGTACAGGGTTGTCAATATTCGAAGCGCCCATCTGGCAACACTGTAACTTTCCGCAGTGATGCCAAATCGATTAATGACATACCGCGTTTGAAGCGTCATTCCAAGCAAATGTTTACAATGGAACAGTACACGCCACGCGAACGCTCTAAAATTGTTGTAATTTACATTCAACAAATCAAGTTAATAGTGAAAACTCAACTCAATGAGCGATGAAGCTCATTTTCAGTTGAACGAAACGGTAAACAAACAAAATTGCCGTATTTATGCCACTGAAAATCCACAAGAGATTCAAGAGGTACCTCTTCACGATGCAAAAGTCACTGTTTGGTGCGGCGTTTGTGCTAAAATGCTCATTGGGCCGTTCTTTTTCGAAGATGATAATGGCCACAGAGTTACTGTCAATCAGGAGCGTTATCGCGATATGATAAACAATTTTTTCATGCCAATCGTTCGTCGAAAGCGTATCAGGCACTACTGGTTTCAACAAGACGGCGCGCCAGCACTCACAAGCCGCACTACAATCGATTTTTTGAAGCAATTGTTCCCTGGCCGTTTGATGTCAAAAAATGGTGATTTCGATTGGCCGCCAAGATCACCAGATTTAACGCCTCCAGACTTCTTTTTGTGGGGTTATTTGAAATCAAAGGCTTACGTCAACAAGCCAAAGACCCTAGAAGAGCTGAAAACCAACATCCGTCAAGAAATAACCGCCATTCCCATCAAAATGTTGAAGAAAACCATGGAAAATGCTGCAAAACGGGCACAATATGTCGTAGAGGCCAATGGCGGCCATTTACGAGATATCATATTCAAGAAATAATGTAAGCAAATCTACTTGAACCCAATTAAATGATATTCATGACGAAGAGACAAAAAATTGTGGTTTCTTTGATTTATTTAAAAATAAAATGGGCGCTTCGAATATTGGCAACCCTGTATAAACTGTTCTAAATTATTTCGATGTCATATGCTGACTGTAGCTACAAATAAACATCCACAAAAAATTAAAGCTTACTGTACAACAATTACTACTTAGCAAATTTACAACAACAACGCAAAGAGAATTACAAGATCCCAGCGGTTGCGCAGCGTTAGAGGGGATGAACCGAATTGACGGCAAAATTTTGCATGCTATATTTTCTGTTTGCCTGCTAGCAAGCACTTAGCACTTGCTTGTGCTATTGGTGATGGCACTTAGAGGATGTTGGCTAGCAACAAATTTTGCACTGCACTTGCTGGTGGTGGCACTTGGAGGACGCTCGCCAGCAAAGAAAGCCAATTTAACTTTGCTGCACTTGCTGATGTTGGAGATCGTTGGCCCACACACACGCACACACAAACTCAAGCACTTCCGTTCATTTTTTCATTAATTTGTTATTTTTTAAGTTTTTTAAGTTTACAATATTACAAGTTTACGAAATATGTTGCAAGTACAAGCTCTCGAATTAAATATGTCGCAAATTAAATTAATGCAAATAAAATAAAATATTTGCGCTAAAACACGACCGAAATGTGAAACGTCAAAATTTGCAACTGTCAAAATTTCATCGTCCATTTGACACTGCAAAAGAGACAAATTTATTTCAACACACACAAATTTTATTCAACCTGATATTTTCTATCCTACCATGACTGAAAAGTTTCCTTTTGACACACAGCCTTTATGAAAAAATTTATGAAAAACAATGATAGTTGGCAACTCTGAAAATAAAATGGCGCAGTGGTGAAAATAAAAAGCCACTGACAAATACAAAAAGTGTGAAAATTGTCAAATTTTGTTTGACGATATGTAATAAAATAAGAGCATGCATGTAATTATTTGAATGTTCAACATATTCCTTTATAACAACTTAAAGATTAAAATGTTAAAACACTCAATCCATACATTATTTTTCCTGTTTGCAAACGAAGTTCCAGCAGAAAAAAGCAGAAAGAGAAGAAGATCGATCCGTTTTTAAATCTCACCATGAATAGCGGCTGTTTGAGTAAAAGCAAATTTTTCAAAAATGTTGACAAATACAACAACTCAAGAAATTGCCAAACTTTAAAGGCATATATATACCAATATAAACCGAACTAATAATAAGTTTTAGTTGCAAACACCTTATTGCAACCTAACTTAAGTATTTATATACTAACAAACAGATTATATGCATTAATTTCAGGAGTTCCCAAGTGATTTCTTTGTGAGCTTGCGGCCGATTAAGAACAAGAGTGACGATCATTGTTGATGTTTTTATGCACAAATACATGCAAACATTTTTTGAGGTTAATTTTTGCAAAGAAGTAAAAAATAAGGAAATGGTGTTGCTTACACATACACTGTACGTGAACTGTCGCACCATTCGTAAATTGTGCGAGCGAGAAAGAGTGTGTTTTTTGACATTTTTGAGAACCCTTGCATCTGATTGTAAGACTCCTCAGCAAAATAGTTGAAAATAATTTAATTTTAAGCATTTTTCACTGCCTAAAAAGCAACAAAATTAAAGAAAAAAACCACTAAAACAAGTGCAATATGAGTTGTGCGGTTAAGAATTGTAATAGTTCCCGAAAACTTAAAAACAATGCGCATTCGTTCTACAGGTAAATATGTCCATACGGTTTAAATTCTTTTAACAAAAGTGCTTTATTTAGTTTCTAACGATATTTTTTTAACTTATTTGTGTTAGAAATGTATATATTTCTTATTAAAATAGACCCCGTCGATTTTCCGCCAGTTTGATCAAACCACATCTGTCAAAACACAAACACTGCTTCAGGGGCGCAGTCATTTTTCGCAGTTGAATACATGTTTGGGGCGCTCTTGTTTTCAGCATAGTGAATCAGATTTAGTACCTGTTTGTTAAATTTTTCTGATTTTTACACAACAACTAGGCAGAAACACCAAAAAAAAAATAAGGATTTTAAAAAATTAACCTAATTTAATTTGTAATTAAAGTTAAAGTTTAGAATTTATAGGCCTTCACATATAGAAAAATTAGCTAAAAATCTTGCAGTTTTTCTAGTTTTTCAACAAAACTAAGCTTTATGGGTATTCAAACAAAGGTAATGTGCGTATGTATTCAACGAGGTGTCAAATTTAGAATTCCATAAGAATTTATTAAGATATAATTTTTTTATAATTAGAATTTGTCTGAAAGACTAGTGGTTTCTCTTTTACGAAAGCAATACATTAAAAAGAGAATTATTAAAAAGATAACTACATTCAGAACTGCCGTAGACAAAGAAGCCTGTGTGGTACTTACTGAGGTTTGTAAACCGTAAGCAGCATCCGAAGGCCTCCTTTTGATACATTTATTTTTTTTTTATTAAATTTGGAAAAACCTCGCGATTTTAAGTAAAAAAAGGGTTGTATCTTAAATGCATGTATTTTTATGTTTGATATCTTGTTGAATAGATACTTGTATTATCTCTCTTTTGATACCCATAAAGTTTAGTTTTGTTGGAAAACTTAAAAAATCAGCTAAATTTTTAGTCCATTTTTTCCAACGTTATATGCCTATAACTTCTAAGCCAATTGCGAGCGATCAAAAATTTTTTAAATAATTAGAGTTGTTGCTATTCTTGAAATGTTTCTAAAATTTTAATGCATAAGAACAAACTTTAACAGTTTGGGCCTTCTTTTACGATACAACCGAATACGGCCCTCTGTGATTGCTTCTGTATTTGTGTGAACCAACATCAATATAGAAAATACCACACTTTTCTGCTATTACACCACTTCCCTATATTTTACTTCTTTGATTTTTTGTAATTTTCCTGTCTGGTTATCTCTGCTGTCTGTATTGTGGACGATTTCCTTGGAAAAAATACGATGATGCAAACCAATGATTTACCCTCTACCAAAATCGTTCAACGCGCCTAAAGAAGTTTTCACTTAAAAAAAATGAAATTTTAACTTAATCATGTTTTGGTTTCAACACATGTCAGCAGTAGCCTGATTTGGTTCGTGGGGTCAGAATGAAAATTCTTCTGGTAAATTATCTGACCATGGCTGGGAGGGCGGAGATTTGGTGTTGGTTCATCTTTACACCAAACCTTCATTATTTTAAACCCGCCTTACGAAATGCAATGAGCTAGATTTTCTAATGTTGTCCTTTTGGTTTCTATCAGTCCTCTCTTTTTCCTGTTCCTCGAGCACGCGTAAAATAAAATAATAGGGGTATTCACGATTCAGTGCACTTGCCTGTGCAGTTGAGGACTTGTGCAGTTGTGCAGTTAGGTTTTCGTGAACACACCACCATCACCATTTCAAAGCTGTCAACATTTTTCAATGCACTCAAGAGCACAACTGCTCAAGTCCTCAAGTTAAAGGTAATAGTAGAAAAGCACTTGTGCAGATTTTTGACGTACGTACAATTTGTTTTTGTAAAGTGAACAAGTCCTCAAGTACTCAACTGTACAGGCAAGTGCACTGAATCGTGAATACCCCTAATAATTCAAAAATTAATGGGTCGAAATACCAGATAGAGTGTAGAACCCAACCCAATTGCCGACGAGTAAAGCCGTGAGTCGATGCATGCTAAAAAAAATGTCTTCATTCCAAAAGATAAAAAGATAATTAAAACTAGATAACTAGATAATTATTATTATTATTATTTATTTATTTATTTATATTAGTACATTAAGAACTAGGTTCTTTTATAGTACAGAGCTCAAAGACATAATTTGAATTCAACTTATTATAAAACATTTAAACTTAAATCTAAGGTAATTTAAATTTATTGTTATACAATTAAATGTGTTATCAAAAAATTTTTATGTTAAACAAATGTAAATTCATAAGACAGATAAAACTTAAATTAAGAAAGAGCAAACAAGAGAGAGAGAGAGAGAGAAAGTCATATAGAGCTAAAGATCTGATATTTTGTTAAGTATTATGTGATGAAAAGTGCTTCAAAATAGCATGTTTGAAGGATGTTTTTGACGCTATGGATTTTAAGCTACTAGGCAATGAATTCCATAATCTAGCGGCATTAATAAAGAATAGTCTTGTGGAGTTTAGAAAGTTAAAACTAGGTATAATTAGCACTTGGCTTCTAATTGACCGACTAAATTGCAGTTTTTCAAATAAGTAGAAAGGAGTTTTGTGGTGTATGAGTTTGTGTAAAAATATGCAATTCCTGGCATTAGAGTAGGTTATAATATCGCATCCAAGTATACAGTTTTTTAATTGAGCTAAATGATCAAATTTACGCAAGCCGTAGACATAGCGTGTGGCATGATTAAACGCGATCTGCAATTTAAGTTGAGACCGCGAATCTAACTTGCTGTATACAAGTTCAGAATATGTTATGACGGGGACAACGAGCTGAATTACAAGTTTACGTCTTAGATCAATCGGTGTATACTCAGACGACATCCTAAGGTTACGCAAGATTTAATAGATTTTGCGGACTACACTGTTGATATGATCTGTGCAAGTAAGGGAGGCATTGATATTAAATCCAAGACTTACAACACTATTAACTATTTTTATGATTTTATCACCCAATATAACGTCTGGAATGGAGTCAGGGCTTATTTTTTCTTTAGAGACAGGCAACACATACGACTTAAGTACATTAAGGTGAAGACTATTTTTCATAGCCCATTGGTTTATACTGTCAAGATCTTCATTCAGTTTACATACTAAATCTTCCATGAGGTTTGTTCTACCAGACAAGTAAATCTGAACGTCATCAGCATAAGCATGCATGGACGAATATGTGCAGCAGTGAAAAATGTCATTCACGAACATGGAGAAAAGCAGTGGGCCAAGAACCGATCCCTGAGGCACACCACAGCAAACAGCTTCATAGTATGAAAAATTAGTACCGACCTTCACTCTTTGTACTCTATTTGTCAAATAGCTACTTAACAAATGAGTGGCACTGTCGCAGAAACCAAAGAAATATTTTAATTTTTGACAAAGGAGTTCATGACTTACAGTGTCAAATGCTTTTGAAAAATCAAGCAGACACAATAGAGTTAGTCTACCATCATCATAATAAGACCTTATATCATCCATTACTTTAACCGTAGCAGTAGAGCAACTGTGACCTGCGCGAAAACCAGATTGGAATGGAGACAAAAGATTATTTTCACTTAAGAATGAT
The DNA here is from genome assembly GCA_963920525.1 of Dichetophora obliterata. NCBI lineage: Eukaryota > Metazoa > Arthropoda > Insecta > Diptera > Sciomyzidae > Dichetophora > Dichetophora obliterata. The sequence continues at coordinate 141,970,777 of OY986439.1, forward strand.
GATATTTGGTTAGCCATGATAGATTCACATACTTTGGATAATGAAGACAGGATGCTTATAGGCCTGAAATCCTTCGGTTCACAAGCTGTATTTTTTTTTGTCACCGGCGTTGCTATAGCAGATTTCCACAAATGTGGAAAAGACGATGTAGTAAAACAATAATTAATAATGTGAGTAAGAGAGCTAAGAATGTGTGGTAAAATAATCTTTACAAATTTTATATTTATACCATCTTCACCAACAGCATTTGATTTAATATTCAATACAGCCTTTGCAACATCGTCTTCTGTCACCGTGGTAAACTGAAATGTATGTTCAATAGGAGTACCTAAAAATGTATGGGAACTTGGCGTGTAATTTTGGTTCACATTGGCGCTAGCCAGAAAATATTCATTAAGACGGTCAGGATGAATCTGGCAGTTAGGTGTTTGCTTGTTAACAATGCTTAAGTGTTTTAGATTGTTCCATAAAACTTTAGGTGGAAGAGTGGTTTTGAGTTTGGTTGAGCAATACCTTATTTTTGATTGCCTTATTATGGTTATGGAAGCATTCCTAGCACTTCTATATTTTTCCCATTTTTCAGATGAAGGATTCTTTTTCCATATTGCATGCAACTTATTTCTTTTTTTTTATGCCAAGCTGTACACGATTTGTAAACCACGGGCAGGACATATTTTTAATATTTACAGTTTTCAAAGGGACATGTTTTACGAACAGTTCAGTTATTGCACTTGTAAATATGGTCAGCTTATCTTCAATATTAGGACAAAACCACACATAATTCCACGGAGTTACAGACAGATCACAGAAAAGAGCATAAGAATCAATAGACTTAAAATCGTGATATGAAAACGTATGCGACGTAGGTGAACAAGATAAGTTAATGTCAAGAGTACAGAAAATAAGGTCATGATCCGATAAAAAATAAATTTGGTCAAACAAAAGGACAGTTGAAATTTCAGATACTATAAAATAATCAAGAAGACTAGGACTATCGTTAGACGAGAAACGTGTAGGCATGGTATCATTTACAACAGACAGACCAACGGATGTAATATTGTCACAAAGAGATTGTGTTATACTGTCATTACATAAAATATTAACATTAAAATCACCACATACAACAAAATATTTAAAATCTATTGAAAGATCTGACAATTCAGAAAAATAAGAGTCAAGACTATTGCACTTATTAGGGTTGTATACACAGGACAAGAATATTTTCAAATTATTGTCAGCTATGCAGACATTCAGGTACTCAATTTGACTAGATTTTTTCGAATTACTTATAAGTTTTGCATTAAGATTACAGCGGCAGTACATTGCTACCCCTCCGCCTCTTCGATCTTGTCTATCATTTCTGAAAAGTGTATAATTTTTTATATTATAAGCATAATCCAATATTTCACAACAGAACCAAGTTTCAGACACACATATAACATCAACAGACGAGTCCTCAAAAACATATTTAACATAGTCCATCTTAACTGAATTTAGGCTTCTAGCATTAAAGTGGACTACTTTCAAGCCCGATTGTCTTTTACACAGAACTTCCACAAGAACTTTATTATTAACGCCACTACAGTTATTATTCAAACGTGACATAGAAAGAAAAATATAACAAACCGACAATACACTTATCAAACACATCGATAAAACATTCAATCACAAAACCATCAACAAAATACCAGTTATCTTTACAGAAATTTAAGAAGTAAGTTAAGAAAAGATTGAAAGAAATGAAATTATAAAAGTAGAGTAGAGAAAGTAAATTAAACAAAATAATAAAAATATTAACATATAAATCTACAATATTAGACTGCTGGCAACTCTGGAGACTCACGAAAACACTCAGTATTTTCTTCAAATCCACTCATAAAGAGGTGATTGAGTTCATCAATATTTTCAATAATTATGCTTTCGCCACCCTCATACCTCTTTATATGAATCATGCCTCTCCTAACATACACAGCACATAACTTTTTGCTGCGTTTTAGTTTAACTGCACTTTTTAGCAGGTTACGGCTTCGCTTTGTGACGCTATCGTTCAGAAAGCAGCTAGAGGTTGACTCAATGCCGACATCGTTCAGTAGCAAGTTTCTACGATTGTTTTTTCTAAATGCTGATGCAGAATTTTATAATGATGGGAGGACAAGAAGCTGCATTATTGTGCACATTTCTCTTCACACGAAATATGTTCTTAAGTGACGGTGGTCTGCAGCTGATAGAAAAGCAGAGCTTGTTGTAAATGACCATTAGATTTTCATTCTCCCTCTCAGGCACTCTCAGCAAGACAGCATCCGAAGCAACTTCTCGCCGCTCTAACGCACATATTTGCTTGTTTGCATCACACACTGCTGTTTCCAGTTCAGACACCTTAGCAGCATCCGACCCAGCTTCGATAGTGTTGATGCGATCCATAGCAGAGGCAAGAGCAGCATTCGTTTTTTGCAGCTTGGCATCCCAGCTTTTCTCCATCTCAACAATTGCCCTCTTAAACTCTTCCCGTAGGTTGGAAATCTCACGGCTCATGTTGAGGATTAGCAGCTCACTCTGCTTAGCTAGCCGGTCATCAAGATTTTGCAGTGTGATGGCAGAGCTTGAGTTAGCAGCAATCGGGGAACTACTCATAGTTGGTGTCATGATGAGTGTTTTAGCACTGGCAGTTTTAGCTCTAGTCGCCATTGTTTCAAGTTTATATATTTATTTGTTTTAGTTCTTTGTTTAATATTGATTTTAAGTGAAGTATTTATAACTGATCACAGTAATATGCAGAATAACTTTTTTATTAGTTTTTATCAAATTAATAAGGAGCTTTAAATAACACGATAATTATAGAAAAAAAAGTTATATGTTACATTAATAAATAATTTATTTATTATTTTTGGCGCCCGGCATTTTCTTGCAACATCTTCAATTATAAGTCCCACGAAAGTTCGGCTTTATATCTCTATTTTCTAAAATCTTTCTTGGTTGTTCTATTTCAATAACTATTCTCACAGGAAATGCAATTGCTTTTAAATGTTGGCTTTGACCTGTGTTAACAAGTGTTTGAAGCCTCTAGCTACTTCAAATTGATTTTGGATTAAATTTGTTATGAATTGTATATAGTTTCAATTTACTGTACGTGTAGCTGCCATATTTGATTTCAAATATTCTTATATAAGTTTCTATGTTTTTTTACTAGCGTCTGCTGACCGGAAATGCGGATTTGTGGATAAATAAGCTACAATCTGACCACAGCAAAAGCTTTAAAAAAATTGTTTGTTCTGATCGTTGTTTGGAATATTATTAACTATGTTCTGAAGACTAAGTTGATAACCAACAAAGATCAATCTTTTCTTCGTGTTCTAATACTTATTGCATTTTGTTTGGTAAGGTTTAATTAACCATTTTACTGGCTCTGTTTGGCAATGAAACCAATAGATTTATGAGTATTTTTTTTATATTTTATCTTTAAATATTTTTCTTGTTTTTATCAAAAGTATAATTACTCCCATGAATAGGTTAGTACTCACAAGTTGTAAAAATTTAAAATTTTTTTTCTAATCTAACACGGTTGATACAGTAAAGTTATTTGTTTTTCTTTTTTTTCGATTTTGATTCGAACAACTGTTAGGTTCAACCGACTGCATTTTATAAGTTCACAATTCTCCAGTTTTTACTTTTACGCTAAAAAAATGACGTCAGTTCGCCACAGTAATGAAGACTTAGCGTCTGATTCGACTCTTCCTACTTTTCCTATCTGTGCAAAGCAAATCATTCTTCGGTCTTTAGTAAAGACTAATTGTGGTCATGATTTCTATAACGCTTGCCTTATGAAGTACGTTCAAACGAAGAGTTATTGTCCAGCTTGTAATGCAAGAATCACAAGTCCTCTAAATTTTTCACAAATGTCCAAAACAAACACCCCTACAAAATTTTCTGACGCGGTGCACAATACCAGATCACAAGCACGGAAAACACCTGCAAATGAAGCGGCAGTGGATCAAGCCATGCTATTCCGCCTGGTACACAATATCAGTCTGATGCATCTCAAAAATTTTCTCCAGAACAGCAACAAAGAGATACTTTAAGGAACCTTGTTACGGCTGCTGTCGGAGCTCAACATGCAGAACTTTTATCTACACTCAGTCAACAAATGACTCGAATCATAGAATCGAATATAGAGATTGGGTTTAATCGGTTGAGGCTACAAAATACTCCCCAGATAGGTGCACCACAATAAAACTTAGCTGTAAATTCTCCTATTCAAGGACCGTCTCGTAACATCCAGTTTCAACCTATTGAGCACCAAACTATTGAACAGCTGTTAGGCTTGCCTTCAGTTGCAGCTGTACCGAACGAACGCGCTGATTTAATGGCTACTATGTCGCTGCCAAACAATTCACCAGCTGCTCGTAGTGGCAATACGCCTTCTTCAGTATTGGTACGTTCTGACAAAGTTAGTCAGATTATTTTTAATTGGAAGGTTAAGTTTACCGGTGGTCCCGATGGATTGCCAGTGGAAAATTTTATTTATCGAGTACAGGCTCTTACAAACCAGACACTTGATGGAAATTTCGATACAGTTTGTAGACATGCAAACATTTTATTTGACGCAAAAGCCAACAATTGGGGCGACCGTAGCCTAGTGGGTAGAGTGCGTGGCCCCTAAGCTAAAGAACCGCGGCAGCCCGGGTTCAATTCCAGCTCAGACAGAAAGTTTTTTCAATTGAATTAATTTTTCTGTGCGGTCGGCACCTCCCTGCAGACAATGGCAAACCTCAGAGAGTAAAAATTGCCATGTAAAGCTTCTTGAGAACATAAGCCGTTCGGAGTCGGCATAAAACACGTAGGTCCAGTTCTCGATCATTTGTGATCAAAAATTCAATAACACGCACAACACAATTGATTAATAGAAGCGAGGTCAAAGTCCTTCCAAGGGCTGAAATGGCCAGTTTATTTTTATTTTATTATTTAAAGCCAACAATTGGTTTTGGCGCTTTCACAAAGCTGTTCGAGATTTCAGGTGGCATGATTTATGTATCGCCTTACGGAGACAATATAGGGATTCGAGAATCGATATAGATTTTAAGGAATTAATTAAGGATCGCAAGCAAAAACCTAATGAAACCTTTGACAGTTTTTACGATTGTATATTGGAGCTTATTGATCGACTAGAATTACCGATTCCTGAAAGAAATCTTGTGGAAATCTTACGACGCAATTTATTGCCAGAGATAAAACACGAAATCTTTAACTTACAAATATCGACTGTATCACAATTACGTGAAATATGTCGAAAGCGGGAGTTTTTCCTAAATGATATTCGTCGTAAATATCAAGCTGATAATTGTAAATTGCCTCGTAAACATGTTTCACAGATTGACGATAATTTTGTTAGTGATTCATGGGCAGACACAGATTTTTCTTGCGAGGAAGTCGCTGCAGTTTCGTTAATAAGCTGGAACTGTAACAAAGCTGGTCATCGCTACCAAGACTGCATTGGTGAGCGTAACGTTTTCTGTTTTGGGTGTGGAGCACCAAACACTTATAAACCAAACTGTACAAAATGCACTGATTCAAAAAACTTGAGATCGAATGCACTAAATTTGCCTTAATAGCAATAGAAAATTTGATCTACGATGAGGTTGATAGAATGTTAGGTCTAGGTGCTATAGAAGAGTCAGAAAGTGCTTGGTCGTCACCAATAGTTCTCGTTAGAAAACCTGGTAAGGTGAGGTTATGTTTGGATAGCAGAAAGGTAAACGCTGTAACTGTTGAAGATGCGTATCCTCTCCCAAACATTGACGGAATTCTTAGCAGACTTCCAAAAGTTGAATTTATATACAGTCTTGATCTAAAAGATGCCTTCTGGCAAATTCCTTTATACCCTGCGTCTCGTGACAAAACTGCCTTTACTGTACCGGGAAGACCATTATATCAATTAAAAAACATGCCATTTGGATAAGGTGGTTCCTGCTCATCTCCGAACACAGGTTTTCGTTTATTTGGACGATTTATTGGTTTTGTCTGAAAGTTTCGAAATGCATTTGGAAGTGTTGAGAGAGTAAGCGGGGCACATAAGAATAGCTGGGTTGACAATAAACGTAGAAAAAATTAAATTCTGTTTGCGTGAAGTTAGGTATCTGGGGCATATTGTTGGAAAAGGTACCATTCGAACAGATCCTGAAAAAGTGTCCGCTATAACCGAATTTCCGCCACCTCGATCCGTTAAGCAGGTTCGTCGGTTTGTAGGTATGTCCGGGTGGTATAGAAAGTTCATAAAAAACTATGCTTCGATTACAGTTCCATTGACTGATTTACTTAAAAATAGTCGAAAATTTTTGTGAAGTGATGATGCTCAAAAGGCTTTTGATGATTTAAAGTCCATTTTAAGCTCAGCTCCTGTATTGCACAGGATATGTAATAATATTTTTGGCGATATCGCAGGATCGCCATGTACGCGCCTTTTTATTTCAAAAATAATAAAAAAAGGACTCGCGTTTCATTAAAAAAATTCTAGGACCTGCCTAATTGGTTGCCGGCGAAGTTCGCCACTGGCGCTGTTTTAAATATCCTTTTTTATGCCGTTCACTAAAAAAGTGCAGAGGCTAAAAGGGTTTAAAACGGCAGCTATTAAAGCTCAAGACTTATTTAAATTGAATTAGAAGGCAGCTTGTTAGAAGCTCAAAACTAATTAAATTTATTTGAGTTTTGTTCATCCTTTTATAGTATGTATAACGGTATTTTGTCTTAAAACTAGTTAACAATTGTTATTGTATTTAAAAAGTAAACAGAATCATATGTTCTTTAATTAGTGTTAAAGTTATAGTAGAATATCATATACATATTTGTAATTTAGTAATAGTAGTATAATGTGTGTGAGTGAGTAGACTTAGATTATTAGAAAACGTAAACATAATCATATGTTAATATATTTGTGTAGGAGTGAAAGTAAAAATGTAATTTAATATATTTTGTATGCAGCATGTATAAGTACATGTGTGTGAATGAAATAGATAGTAGTGCTTAGTAGTGCAATATGTTCTTATTGTTAGAATATTATCTAAGTATAATACAATAAAATAGAATAAGGTGATACGTACCGTAAAGGTGTGTATCTGTTAAATATGTTTTATAATTATTTGTTTTAGTATTTTATAATGTAGAAGTGTATACATTACAACAGTCCAGATTTTACGCAACCATTTTTCATACATTGCGATGCTTGCACTACGGGTATAGGAAGTGTATTGGTTCAGATAAATGCGGAGGGTGAAGAGTTTCCTATAGCATTTATGTCAAAGAAATTCAACCAAGTCCAACGTAAATATTTGGTAACCGAACAAGAATCCTTGGCAGCAATACTAAGCATTAAAAAGTTCAGAGCATATGTGGAAGGACATAAGTTCACAGTGATAACAGATCATGCTTCACTTAAGTGGCTCATGTCTCAAATAGACCTGAGTACAAGACTTGCAAGATGGGCTTTTAAACTTCAGGGCTATTCTTTTAAAATTACGCATCGTCGAGGAAGTCAAAACATAGTGCCTGATGCTCTTTCTAGAGTAAATACTACTGATCTGTCTGCTTTAGAACGTGGGGTTTTGGTTGATTTGAAGTCAAAAGAATTTCAATCAGATGAATATACTTCTCGTGTTAAGAAAATTAAAGTAAACTCTGAAAATTTTCCAGACTTAAAAGTAATTGATGATTTCTTATATAGAAGAAGCGAACACTCGATTGGCGAGCAAGTGCATGATGACCACGTTTAGAAACTTTGGATTCCAAAAGGTTTGGTGGGGGAAGTTTTGTCTAAATCTCACAACGATCCGTTGGCATCACACGGTGGAATTAATAAAACATTAGAAAGGGTACGTCGGTATTTCTACTGGCCAATTTTAGTTGTCGACGTCAAAAATTTTATTAATTCTTGTGATGTGTGTAAAGCTACAAAACATCCAAATTTTGTTACTCGACCACCGATGGGTAAACCCTCTGCTACTGATCGTGTTTTTCAAAAACTCTATGTTGATTTTTTAGGGCCCTATCCCAGATCTCGTTCGGGCAATATAGGTATTTTCATCGCCCTTGACCATTTCTCGAAGTACCCATTCTTGAAGCCAGTTCGTAAATTTACTGCTGATGTTGTTATACAATTTTTGGAACAAGCTGTTTTTCATACACTTGGAGTCCCAGAGACCATTGTCTCTGATAATGGCTCACAATTTAAGTCTAGTCTTTTTAACAACTTTCTCAGAAAATATAAAGTCAATCATGTTTTTACTGCCATCCATTCGCCACAATCGAATGCAAGCGAACGAGTTAATCGTTCTGTTATTGCCGGTATTAAAACATATATTAATCCTGATCAAAAAGATTGGGATGGAATCTTAGCCAGATCTGTTGGGCACTTCGCTCTGCTGAGCGTGCTTCATTAGGGACATCACCATATTTCATTGCTTTTGGCCAACATATGGTTACCGATTGTGCCATGTATCATTTGCTACGACAACTCAACTTACTCGAAGATCGTACTGTTAGGTTCACTAGAGAGGAATCCATGGATATCTCACGTAATAGAGAAGTTCTAGTTAATAATAAACAACAGCAACGGAATGAAAAGTATATGACCTAAAATCACGGATGGTAAATTAATTCAAAACTCAAGATGACTCAGATAATTTTAGAATGTCTTTATATACAAGATATTATAAAGTGCATACCATAATTTGTTGATTTTTTTACGAAATTACTCTTTTTGCACAAAAACGCGGTCAAATTAATTTCCCCGTTTTTAAGAGTCTTATTCCCGTTTTCCATTTTGAGTTGAAAATTCCCGAAAAACGGGGAAAATTCCCTTTTCTGGCAACACTGGGTTCGGGGGTCACGCCCCTCTCGAATATGAGAATGGACTTGTACCTGAAAAATGCATGCTAATGAGCCGAATGTCTAAAAGTATTTTAAACATTTTATTAAGTATGGATAGAGTTGAGAACAGGGTATCCGAATTCTGTCGGATACTCATTGCAGTTCTGTCATAGAACTAATTACGGCTTAAATTAACCATTAACCAGGTATCTTTTACAAGTCAACTCTTTTGCTAATCTGATCGACATTAGTATAGAACGAAATATATTCAAGAGACAACTGGAGGATATTCTATCGAATAGCTCTTAAAATTATTTGTTTTAATGATTTTTGAATTTATATCTTAAAAAATTAAAAAGCTTTAAATATGTTAAATCTTATTAAATTATAGGTTAAGTTATCTAATCTGTAAGGGTGTCAGCCCGGTAGATGATATAAATAAATATATAATATATTTTTGTACAACTTATATTGTGTTAATAATATATTTATAATCTACATGAAAAAATTTAAGTTGATACCTTGTGCCCAGTAAAAGTATTACTGTTGCATAAGCAAGCAAACAATTTTTCTCGCCAAGTTTGAACATAGTGAGAACTGCAATCAATTCGAGTCGCATATTTTAGTTTACAGAAACACTTCGTCTATCGAGCATGATACAATGATCAGGTATTATTTATAGCGACTGCGCTGCCAAGTTGTGGGCATAAAATGTCAAAAGCAAGTAATGTACACCCAAACAAAAATAATAAGGGATTTTTTTGTTTTTAAAGAAAGCATTTTGACGTCACATAGTTCTCATTATGTTTTTAAACAGCTTTAATTTATAATTTTTCCTACATAAGTACCTACTTATATTTTTAAAATTTTGTTACATTTTGCAATATTTGGTTATTTTACTAAATTTAAAAGTAGTGTTAATACTATAGTTTCTGAGATAAATAATTGTATGTATAGGGCCAGGGCTTTTGTTCAAATCCCTCCACTTTTTTGTTTTTAAAATCTGCAAAAATGGGCGAATTAACAATCTGTAAAATGTGTCATTTTAAAAATTATTTTTTCCCCTTTTAAGAAAAATCTTTTATTAACTAAGAAAAACAACATCGTTAAATGTCATCACCTCATTTTGACAATATATGCCCACGCTAAGCAACTGTTTCAACTCGATTAATTGGGTCTATTCTGCGAAATCTGTTATGAAAAAATACTGTTATTCTGTTATAATTTCCCATACAAATTTTTGAGCTGTCTTAAATCTGTTACGAGACCAACATTCGTATTCTGCACGACAATCTTTTATGAAATTTGTCTTAAATCATAGCAGATTTTTCGAACTGTCAACAAATCTTTTATAAAATCTTTTATTTGGTATTCTGCATGACAAAATCTGCTATAAAATCTGTTATGGAACACAACAGAATAACAGACAAATTTTTCTGTCTTTTATCATAACGAATTTCAATAAATTTAATAAGTCAAGCTAAATCAGATTGTTTTGTGTTTTTTTATGTTTAATTTATAAAACAAAGTCTTGGAAGACTAGAAAAAAGCTTTAATCCGTGTAGTTTTTTTTTTAACTGAATATAAAATGTGTTTTCTATTTATTCCGAATTGTTTTAAAACATGCAATTTAATCAAAACGGACATTCCAATTAGCAATGCTAATGCACAATACTTCTTTAATGCTAATTTTGCAAAAATATTTGCAGTTCACACGTTAAAAGCGACATCTTCAACTTGCATTGTTTTGTTTAATTTGTTGACAGCAATCAGCTGTTTCATAATGCCCATATTACACGATGCTCGTTTGATCGGCGAGCAGATAATTTTGTTGTTGCTTCCAATGAGAAACTGTCAAAAATTTTGGAGAATACAACAACAACCATATTGCACGGCCATGTGCACGCCGAGCTAACGAGCATCGTGTAATATAGGCATAACAGAAGTTAACGGAATTGTAATAGATTTTTGTTTTCGAAGATTGATAACAAGGTACCATAAAAGTTCGAAAGGCAGAATACCAATTTTAACAGATCTTTTATGGTCGGCATCTTTCATGATTCATAACAGAAAATTCATAACAGAATAACAGAGTTTGCAGAATAGGCCCAAATACTATCTTAAACTCATTGTATCATGGTCTATCGAGTCATGGCAAAATTAGACGAAGTAGTGTTAGGGCGAAGAGCCGGTGACCGAAACTGTCAAAATGAAATTGACATTTCATACAAAATCTGCAACCAATGAGAATGCAATATGAAAGCAAAAATTGGCGAAAATACCAAAATGGCTGAGTTTGACAGTTATGGTCACTAAGAAAGAGAACATATTCAGCCCTAACACTACCTTGTCTAGTTCTAATATTTATCGAGTTAATTTGAAAGTAGAATTGAAACAAGCGAGACGAGTCACCGATTTTTCTCATTTTATTACAGAGACAGTGCAAGTGAAAATGACATCACAATGACGTCAAAGAGAGAAAATCTGCTAAAAACTACGGTGAGAAAAGTTACAGAACCGAGCTATCGATGAATTTGCCATGCATATGTCAAAAACAGCTGGTATAAAAAAATTTTAATTTACATAACTTCAACATTTATCATGCTTTATGAAAAAGTCGGTTTACTAAAAATTTCTGCAGTTTTCCGAAGTTTCACTTCTATCGTGCTTGGCGGCGAAACTCATTCTTTTTTCTATTTTTCGAGCACATGAAGCATTTTTGTTTACATTGGGTAAGGCACCTAACGAGAAAAAATTGTTCGAGTTTGTGCCTCAAAATAATTCTTGTTAATGTTATGATGATTTCCCAAATATTTCGACAGTAGCGATTGTAATCCGTGAGCTGGAATGGTTTGAAATAATTTCTAAAAATATTTTTTTTGTAAAAAAATCCTGGTGTGGCCTGGATGAGTTCTTTTGTGCATGCGTTGGTATTGTTGGTGTAAAAGTGTTGGCCGATCGTGGGTGTTATTGGATCGCGGTGAAATTCTCCCTCGTCAATGTTTATATTGTTGTTGCTCCTCGCGCCTCCATACAGGTACGTAAAACAAAATAAATATACAACTTATATAAACTGCAATAAGTGAAAAATAGAAGATATGTATTTTATCACAAATTTATTAAACGAAGATTGGTGCGGCAAAATTTATCTTAAGATTTTGCATCGTCACCACCTATCATAGATCATTGTTATAGCTTAAGTACGCTTAAACAGGTTAGCACATATTAATATTGCAGTATTTTAATAAGCTTTTACGCAAACCAACCGACCTAAGCAAGCGTCTGGTACCACGATTAGTGCGACACGTATAAACATAAATTCATTTATCTCTTCGAGTAATGCAGATCCCACTCTGAAATTTTTTTGTGTTATTTATATACATCAACAAATATATAAAAATAAAATAAAAAAACCGGCTAAATTAATAAAATTTAAATTTTAAATCTTAACTTCCGTTTTTCTAAGAGAAAAAATTCAAGTTTCAAATTTGATTTCATAATAAAAAAGAACCGTTAAATTTCAATATAAATCACTATGTTTAATATTTTTTAACTGTTTTTTTTCGAAAAAGCGCTTCAAAAAAATTCGTTTTTCATATTTTTCAATTCTGTAAAAGCCCATAACTTAACAACCAGACCTCATAAAAAAAAATTTTGTGTGATTACAATCACACTTTCCAGAAGTACACTTAGGCGGAATGTGAACGAATTTCAGAATATAATTTTTTTTGTGGTCCGCTTCACATGAAATGCCCCATATACTGCAAAGAAAGAAAGAAACTCCATTCCTGGTTTTTGCTCTAAAGGCTGGGGTATGTTGATTGCAGTCAAAGCGTCACATTTCTCTAAAGAGTTATTAATTCCCGAATCCTTGGACATTGAATTCTGTTGTGTTCATGTTAAGTTTGGTTCTTTGACCCTTTTTATTACATGATCATATATTCCTCCTCTTTCTACCTTAGAAGTTTATAGCAAACATTTGGCTTCTTTTAGTAAAGTTTGCTCAAAACTGCAATCTAATGATCATTTTTTAATAACTGGTGATTTTAACCTGCCAAACGTTTCTTGGAACTGCTGTCCTGAAATTCCTGGAATATTTTTACCTAATCTGAAAGTCTCATCTGAAAGTTCATCCGATAATTCTTTTTTAAACGAGCTCTCAATCCAAGGCCTGTTCCAACTTAACTGCATCTTAAAATAAATAATCGTTTGCTTGATCTGGTGTTTTTTGATGACAGCAATATCGCTTCTGTGTCTAAATCAGATCCTCTTGTCACACCCGAAGATTCTCATCATCCAACATTAGAAATTATTTTAAATTTTCAAAAACCATCTTTGTAGTAATATGATTCTCAACCGTGCGTGTGCCAGTGTATATAATAAATTTAAAGTGCAGTGCAAAGTGTGAAAAGTGACATCCTTTCCCCAACCCTACCTTTCCTAACAGCAGAGCGTAGGTTATATTTTTTACTCGATCTGCGAAAGCAACCTATCTCGTCTCCTTAATTTCAACCAGTACGCGGGCCCTTACTCGTGCTGGGAGAAATATCCTGCGTCCTGCGAGGTCCTTATTCGTTATTGTATAGAGGTCCTTCCTACCTACCCCCTTAATACCCAGGCACCAGAAGCATAAGCAGAAAGCTTTGTATCAGCAAATCAAGGGCACAACTTCAATCACTTTAAACACAGGAACTAACCGACTATACGCAGACCCAACAACATCGCTGGACAACAATTTAAAACACCTCGAATCCATCATCAACCCACTCCTATGCCGGACTTGGCGACATAAAAAACATTTTTATTATTATATTATTACTTAGTGTTAGCTCAACATTATTCGTTCGAATACCTTGCCGTAAAGTTTCTAAATTAAAGGATTGAAAAAAATAAACGAATTGAGTAAATTAATTTGACAACTCATCATAAATAAACCTAGCTATAGAATTCTAATTAAATTACCACAAATTCTTACCAACTGGATTCGTAAATAATCCCAACCTAATATAAATCAATAAATCCTAAATAAATTCTTACGCGGCTAGAACGATAAATAATTTCAGAAATCTGTATATATATATTTCTTTACAATTGAAACGTTATATATTCTTATTATAAAACCTCTTTAGAAATTGTTTAACGTAACCAATCTAACAATTATAACCTAGCTATAGTTTTCTGAAAACACAAATAATTATCTTGTGTACTGAAATCAAAAGATAATCTGTGGATATTTTCTTGAAATTTAACGTAAAATCATTATATTAAATTATACAAGTGTATATTGTACCATTTTATTACCAAATTAAAGACTTGTAAATAAATATAATTCTCAATTGAAAATAAAAACTATTATGATTTGGTGTCTGGAAAAAGACAATTTAAAAATAAATTTTGTAGCGACTCCGGACAACCACTGAGGTTATCCCAGCTATAAACGCCGGGAAAAGGCAGATCGTTACATGTCGCCGAGCAGTGACACTAAATCAAATTTTCAATTGAGATAGTAGTAATTGGTATATTGGTTACGCTAGTTAGGTACCCTTCAAAACCTATTGGTGCATTCAAACACTTATTGATTTAGCGTTGATAATATTAAAAGGGAAGTACACTTTTCCATCTTTTGAGTTTTAACCATCCAGGATTTATTGTGTCGGTGCACTTCGCACAAATTGAGGAAAAATTACCTAAAATAAGATTTAGTGACGAATAATAATTCTAACGTCACAGAAGTAGTCCTATAGTTAACTTTAGACAGCCGGTGCGGCTTCTGTCGTCGAGAAAGAACCCTAGGGAAAATCCTTTACATTTGAAAGGCCCCTAAGGGAAAAAAACACACCTAATATAATAATATTTAATATCTAGCGTCAATTCAATAACAGCTTCGATACTGCTGAAGGTGAGTCGAAAGTACCAACAACAAGGTAAAAAAGTCGTGAATTCGAGATCGACGAGAGCGGTACGGTCGAGGAGTTTCGTAAAAGGGTAGCTAATTTTGCATCGGAGGTGGACCCTGAATCAAAATGAGCGCAACGTCTACACGAGTTGGGGCTAAAACACGCCGAACGCAGACCTGTGTCACCACGCCCACAGCCATCATCCACAGATGCCGGGTTCCAAGCTGAAGAGAAAACGGTTCAAGAACTTCAAATACCAAGAATGCTGAATCGTCGAGATGAATATCTGCGAGGCGGTCACGTTGTCGACCAGGTTCGGAGATGGGCCGTAAGGTATGACGGAGGTCATGACCCATGCGAATTCATAGAGCGAGTTGAGGAACTAGCAGCAGTCTACGATATTGAGAAGGACCACCTGCCGAGAATCATGCCGGAGTTGCTTCGGGACCGCGGTCTTATTTGGTGACGGAACCAACACGCACCGTGGGGCAGCTGGAAAAATTTTAGAATGCGGTTCTTAACTTTCTTTCTACCTCCGCGATATTTCGAGCGTTTAGAGGATGAAATCAGGGGTCGTCTACAACGGCCAAATGAAACATTTAAGGACTACTGTCTGAAATTCGCAGAAATTGGAGCGGGTATTCCAGAACTCTCATACCGACTATCAGCTTTGTATCATGATGAATTAATCAAAATGGCCGAGGACTATGAATGCCTCGTTAGAGAAAATAACGAGCAAAAACGAGTACCATCGCTACGACAACTAACTCAGCACCGTATGCTCCCCCAATTTGGAGGAGTGATCAACACAGCGACCACATGCAAGCGCTGTGGACAAGAAGGTTATACAAAGCCAGACTGTAAAAACGAGTTCGTCGCTTTCTGCAGGGTCTCTGGAAGCAAAGGGAAAAGAACCGATGAATGCTTCCGGCAGGCGTCGGGAAACGCACAAGGTCCCGCTCAAAGTCGAGGTTAGAATGGGCCCCAAGGACCAATGCCTCCATCGAAGCACGAAATTTAGACCATGACCACCAACACATCTTCGCTCATGTCAAAATCGGTGGATCACGTGTCGAAGCCAAAATAGACTCAGGAGCCACACGAAGTTTCCTCAGCCGACATCTCGCATAGAATTTAAGGTCGTTCGGCGCTAGCCAGGCTACGAGAATCAACGTGCGCATGGCCGATGGATCACTGAAGGGGGTCACGGAGACGTTGGCACTCGAAATATCGATAGGTGACAGCCACTGCAAAATACCATTCCTGATCCTCCCGGAAATAGCAGACGATCTTCTCCTTGGAATGGATTTCCTCGTAAAAGTCAACGCCAGATTAAACCAACCCGTCAGCTTCCAACCGAAATCCAGTTTGTACCAACTTACGAGAAGTTGCTGAGCCATCAACAGAAGAAGTGGAACGTTTCCTCCAGGACGAGCTGAAGAAATTCGACGCCATACAGGGAACTACGAACATCACCAAGCATAAAATCGTTATGCTGAACGATTGACCTCTCAAGCAGTGCTACTATCCCAGAAATCCCGCGATGCAAGAAATAATCAACAAGAAAGTCGATGAGCTTCTTGAAAAGGGTTGTATCGAGCCCTCACACAGTCCACATAGCACGACCATAGTGCTAGTAAAAAAAAAACCGGCTCATGGCGACTCTGTAAGGACTACCGCCAGTTGAACGCAAAATCTGTAGCGGACGCGTACCCACCGCCGCGAATACATCACATCCTGGATAGATTGCGCAATTCAAAATTCATCAGCAGTCTGGATTTAAAGAACGGCTATTGGCAGATACCGATGGATTACCACAGCAACCAATATACTGCATTTGGTAGGGCCCTGGACCAAATAATCGGCCCAGAACTAGAGCCGTACACATTTGCTTACTTAGAAGACATCATCGTGACTGGCAGTTCAAAGAAGGAACATCTAAACAACTTGAAAGAAGTCTTCCGGTGGCTCAGAGCAGCCAATCTGAAATTAAACGTAGAAAAATGCGAGTTCTTTCGAGTGGAAGCGAAATAACTGGGACATGTCATCAGTGAAAACGGCATCCACACCGATCCGGATAAAGTCGCGGCCATTCAGATGTTGACACCACCTACCAGCCTACGAGAACTACGCCGTTTCGTGCCAGATTTTTCCACCATTGCGCAACCCATGACAGCCCTGCTTAAGAAAGGTAAACACTGGAAGTGGGGCCCGGAGCAACAAGAGGCGTTCAAAAAATTCAAAATCAAACTCACGGAAGCACCAGTGCTGGCTTTCCATGACTTTAACAGGCCCTTCGTGTTGCAGACGGATGCCAGTGACTATGGCTTGGGGGCTGTACTAACCCAGGAGCTAGACGGCCATCGCAACGGTCTAGAGCGCTTCATCCCATATGCTAGTCGAAGCCTAATTCAAGCCGAAAAGAATTATACACCCACAGAGAAGGAGTGTCTCGCTATTATATGGGACATTCGGAAAATGCGTTGCTACTTAAGGGTAGAGGGATATAAATTCACAGTTGTCACCGACCACTTATCCTTAAAGTGGTTGAGTTGAGGGCTATAAAAGAACTCAATGGAAAGTCCGTCCTGCCGGATAGCTCGTTGGGCATTGGAGCTACAACAGTTAAATTAGATGTACAATACCGGAAAGGGAAACTCAACGTGGTCCTAGACGCATTATCCCATCAGCCTTTAGACAATGCCTGCCGAGTAACAGAGGAAGAGGAACCGAACCAACGTTGCCCTTGGTTAGAGCTGCGCAAAATGCAAATTCGTGAAAATCCTGAAAAGTTCGCCGACTACATCATGGAAAATGGCTACCTGTATCGTCATATCCCGAATCAGATTGGCGACGAGGACGCCTCGCCGTGGAAATTATGTTGTCCAGAGTGGCAGAAGAACCACACATACCAACCAAGTCTGTTGTATGTGTGGTCTTTGTGGGGCCGTTACCGCGCTCCAAACATGGTTACACTATGCTTCTCGTCTTTTACGACAAATTTAGTAAATGGACCGAGGCCGTACCCCTACGCGCAGCTACCAGCTAGAGCCTACAACGTAGCTTTAGAGAACAAATTCTCTCCAGATTCGGAGCTCCGAAAACGTTAATTACTGACAAAGGCACTCAGTTCACCAGTCGCACATTCAGAAAATTTCTACAGACCATTGGCACCAAACAGCAGCTTACAGCACCCTACACACCACAAGAAAACCCCACGGAACGAGCCAACAAAACATTAAAAACAATGATTGCTCAGTTCAGCCAGGGCCAACACAAGACATGGGATGAATGTTTACCCGAGCTCACTTTGGCCCTTAATAGCAGTAAATCAGACGTGACCGGCTACGGCCCCGCCTTCCTGGTCCAAGGACATGAACCTCGCCTTCTTGGTGCTTTATATGATGAAAACAAGATAGGTACCGGCCACGAACCTCAGTCGCCGACAGCAAAAGCCGAGCAACTCCAGGAAATATTCAAGTTGGTAAGGCAAAAACTCAGCCAGGCTACCCAAGATCAGGCACGCCATTATAACCTGCGCCGTTGTGATTGGCATCCAGCTGTGGGGAATTTGGTCCTAGTAAAACAACATCCGCTCTCCAGTGCTATCAAAAATTTTTCAGCTAAATTAGCACCAAAATATGAAGGAACATTCCGTGTGGTTGGATACAGCACACCAGTGGTTGTGTTGGTAAAAAGGCAAGGAAAATCCCGTACGCGAAAGGTGCACGTCATCGACTTGAAGAAATTCTACGATGGGGCAAATATCGATAACTAATAAAATTTTTTGTTCAGAACGTAAGGCGGCAGCAATTTCCGAAACAACTGCGCAACAGCAGCTGCAACTGCGTCAACAACTGCTACCGTGTCCGTGCCAACATCACCTATTGCCGGTCATGAATGGCAGTATCCGCCTAAACAACTGCACAGTCGCAGAAGCATCTGCATCAGCAACTTCAAACTAGACTGCGCCTACAACATCTACAGTCGGTCAAGTGAGAAGAGGAGCCTTCGTGCCCGTCATTGCGGGCCACCCGTCAATAACTCCAGAACGCCAGCGTCGCTGCCATAAAAATGGATAACATTTTCCGTAAGCAGTACGCCACCACCAAGATGTTACCGTTGACAAAGTGCCATCGACTTAAGCGGCAGCATCCGTTTAATCACTGCAAACTGCGGCAATAACCGCGTTATAAAATTATGCAACGATTGATCCTACCACCTGTCATCGAATAACAAGGGTAGGGGCATCTACCTAAAACCTGCCAACCAAGTGTGCCTTCGGTACAACCAGCGGCCGCAGCCGGCCAAACAACTGCAACCCAAGTGTGTCTTCTACACAACCAGCGGCCGCAGCCACCCAAACAACTGCAACCTTAGTGTGTCTTCGACACAACCAGCAGCCGCAGCTGCCCAAACAACTGCAAACCACCCTAGTAGAGGCAACTACTGGCACTAAAATACCAAAACAGCGGCCCAACAGCCGCAATCAAGTATAAATAGGTAGTAGAGATGAGCGATTTTTTGATACCGGTGATTTAGTCACCGTGATTAAAAAATCACTGGTAACTGCGGTGATAAAATACTATCAAAAACAATGATCAGTGATTGAGCTTTTTTAATTTTTGTCCTATGTCGTTTGCAGCGAATCGTGATATAACCAGTGATATTTTGTTTGCTCGAGAATTTTTTGTCTCTGTCTCTCAAGTAAGCATACCATGCGCACTTCGGTATGAGTTTTAATGTTGTTTCGGTCATCCCTTATAACTACATACTTGGATATGTATTTGTTTAGTTATAAAATAACGTGATCACGGTCACCATATAAAAGAACGGCGATTTCAAAATCATGTTCACTTAGAGCGCCGTTCCTGAAAAATCACCGGATTGCTCATCTCTAGTGTCATTTAGTGTCTAAAGCCTAGTACTCGGTTCGTTTGCGTGAAATTTCGTGAAATTTCAAACCACATAATTTTAAGAAGAATCTTATTGTTTTTTATAAGAACACTTTTAAAAACAATAAGAAAATCTTATCAAAACTTCTAGATTTTTAAGAAAAAATCTTATAGATTTAATAAGATTTATTTTTAAAATTTAATTAGGACATCTTATTGATTAAATAGGATTTCTTTTTAAATTTTAATAAGGAAATATTTTTGAATCAAAACAGAATCTTATTAATCTTTTTCTTAGAAAGATACTTTTAATTGCCTGTAATATTAAATAAAAAGACATTTTGATGGTTTATTACAATTTATTAGGAAATAAAATTTGTATATGTATATATAAAATACATTTGTTAAAATATAATTTCACAATAAGCAAAAAAAAATACCTTTGTATAACAAAATAACTTTGTCACCAAATTACCCGGCACTGTCGAGGCCTTCAAAGAAAGTGGCGACATCCTCAATCTCCATTTTTTGAAGAACCTCCTTGAGCTTACTCTATAAATTTTTAGTAAAGTCGAAATTGAGTCACTCAAGCCCCACGACTGAAATATGGCTAGATTTTCCAGAATTTTAGCCTCGTCGAAAACAAGTTCGGGAAAATAAGTATCTTTGTCCATTATCACATATTTTTATTTTACTTTAAATAAATTAAATCCATAAAATGCACATAAACTTCATGAATTCACTTCACAATTACAACCGAAAGCTAAAGCAAAGAATAAATAGCATTTTCACCGTTATTACCTTCTTAAAAGGGTGTTTAATAAGAAAATGTTATAAAAGCAGATAAAAAAGATTTTCTTATTAATTTAAGGTGATGTTTAGGATGCAACCCTAAGGGTTAATGAAAGTAAAAGACTTTTCCTTTACAGTCTTATCGACACGTTCCAGTATCGATTCTCGATACAAGAACGGGTCGTTCGATCGGCTTCTCCGACGAGTGCTTTTGGCGGTTGCAATTATTCACTAATTGGCTTGCCGAACAACCGAAACGACTAAAAATTAAAACCAACCTTTTTTCTGCAATATCCACATATTGGAATTCTGCGGTACTACTCATCCTTTATCATTCACCTATTAAAGATAATTGTAGCTGAATTTAAGGTATATAAATAAAAATTGTGAAATCTAATTTTACTTACACTAGCTGTGTTGTTTTTTCTTTTGCTCTTTTTCCTCGCATTGCCATACAAACTTCGAGCACCAATTGCACGAAGATTGTATACAAATTAGCAACTGACGTATCTCGCCATTGCAGCCAAGTATCCAGCACTCCACTGTGAGAGAATACTCTCGGGAACAAACCAGGACGGATTTGTTTATGGTCCTATCGAGTCCTGGAAAAGCAAGGAGTAATCTACAAAACAGCCAGCGTACCATCATATCATCATTAAAAGTAGAAGCAACAACAACAAAAAAGGTTTGTGGATCAATTCATTTAGTTTGCCTAGTCTCAGTGTTTAGTCTACGCATATGCAAAAATTCATTGTAAAGTACAATTAAATGTGAAAATTTAAAAAGATTACTGTGCTTATTAGTGCGAATTTTGCTAAAAATTTATTAGCTTTGTGCATTAAAAAAGCCACCATTTTGAGTAGAGTAAAAAAAACATTGGAATTCTGAAAATTTCAAGTTAAAATAATAATTTTTGTGTAATTTGCCAAATTTTTCGCGCACGATAAATTTAAATAAACCACTCTAAAAGGTTGGCATATTTTGTTAATCATATTAGTTGGTTTCGCTGCAATAATTTACGTAGCACTAACTCACGCATAGGCTATAATTTTTACATACTTTTTGTTCAGCAACGCGAAGATAAACAATTCCTTAAATATTCTAAAAAACATAAGTGTTTTTGCCATCAGTTTTTTTTCGCAAAGTAACTTTAATAATAAAATGTAAAAAGTACAAAAAAAGCACAAACTCAGTCAATATATTCAATATATTATAATCAGTAATCTTTGTTTTTGAATAAACACACTCACAAACAAGCATACATTAGACAACAAGTTAGAGTTGTTACGTTTTCTCTAGTTGTTTATGGTTTGATTTTTTATTAACTACACATATGTTAATATATTTTGCGGCAAAACAATACGCTCATATAAAATAATAAATAATTTTTTAAGCACAGCAAGTGTCCGTCCGCGCGTTCTGTTTAAAATTATATTAATCGTGTCGGGAAAAAGTTTTCGCACCAAAGTTAAAAAAAAACTTTCTTTTTAATTTAGAGTCACACACGGTCAACTTAGCAAAAAACGTTTTCGCGATTAAATAAATATATACTTCTTGTGTTTAATTCGAAAAAAAAACAATTTGTGCTGTTCAGCATTAATTTAACTAGCGCTGCGTTTTGCCGTCGGGAAAACAAAGCTCCAAGACACAAAAAGCGTAACAAATTTTTTTTTAAGAAACAAGTTGTCCGTCGGTTTGTTGTTTTCTACATATTAGAAAACAAATCATTGTTTTATCTTTTTTCCATTAACGCGAAGATTTTATTAACATATTTTCTTAATATATTGTGAAATAAAGTTAGAGAAAATTGTATTGCGAATTTTTATGCACCCACGCACATACTCACACGCACACACGACACTTCTATTGGATTTAAATTTTATTATTGGTGCATTACTATTGCAGAATATATTTTGCTGATATTTTAACTTGTTTTTCACTGTTTGGTTTCACATTCATTATAATTTTTCAATTATTTCGTTAATAAGCGCGAGTTTTAGTTACAAATTAGGAAACAAACATTTTTATAACAAAATAATAAAAACAGAAAGAAGCCGACACGAAAATAAAAGAAAAACAACAAGTTCGAACAACAAGTGTCAATTGGAGCACAAAAGGGAATCAACAATCAAAGCTACTGGAACGAGTTCGAAAAAGGGTTGCCGGATCGACGAAAAAATTATCGCACGTATTGCGATTGTCGTTGTTGGCACTTTTTCGGTAAATTTAACAACTCGTAGAAAATCAGGAACTTTATCGCCAGTTGTCGTCAACAATTCATTTTTAAGTATATTTCAACGCCTGTGGGATTTTGGACCTTTTTTTGAAAAATCATAAATATTTTTTAATAACATTAATCAATACAGGCAATTTATTGTTATAAATTATAATTGTTTGTTATACCATTATTAAAATAAGAATAAATACAAACAATATTGAATATTTTAATAAATATTTGTTTAATTTTTGATATTTTTACAGTAAAATTTATACAAAAAAAAAAAAAGAAATAATAATACACTTATATCTCAATTGTTGAGTGAAGATTATTTTATGTGAAGTTTTTCTACATATTAGAAACAACGCAAACAGTACCGTGAGTGATTTTAGCTTGAATTACAAGAAAAATTCTACATATTAGAGACTTGTGATATTTTGTATTTCTATAAAAAACACTTTAAGCTTAAAACTCGCTTACTATTAAATTTTCTACTAATTTGAATATTTTTTGACGATTTTTTCCGATTTCGTTTAATCAAGTTTCAAGTGATTTTAGCTTAAATTTTAAAACAAAATCTACATATTAGAGTTTGGTTATATTTTTTTGTTTTTATACAAAATTAGTTAAAGCTTAAAATTCGCCTTATATTTAATTTTCTACAAATAAGAAATTTTTGTTTTACTGGTTGCATTTTTTATCTTTTTTGGTTTTTGCCGATTCCTTTAAATTAACTTCTTCGTTCAAGTAAAATACAATGGCTAAAATGAACTCTCTTTTGAGACATGTTGACACCATTTTTGATCTTGAAAAAGATTTATATGAAATTCCTCACAATGAGCACACCAAGTTCACTCTAAAAATTCAAGAGGATGAATTAAAATCGCAGTGGACGAATGTAAAGGCTTCGTATGAATCGTGCCTTCAAAAATTAATGACAACAAATAACGACGATGAGAATACTTCCGTCGTGAAAGTTAAGTATCGTTCATGCTATCAAGCCTATGTACGGTGTCTGTCTAAAATGAACGAACTATCTGACCAGCTGTCAACGTCCAAGAGAAGTCATGAGGAACTGGATGTTACGAGAGTGGAAATGCCGATGTCGGGCCACAACATAAACTTGCCGCCAGTTGATACCGAGCTGTTTCACGGGGATTATTTGACATGGCCGTCCTTTAGGGACATGTTTTCCGCCATCTATATATCGAATAATCGGCCGACACCCGTTGAGAAACTGTTTCATCTTAATCAGAAGACCCGTGGTGAGGCAAAGGAGATTGTACAAAAATCTCCTCTGACACATGAAGGATTTGCAACAGCCTGGCAAAATTTAACTGATCGTTATGAAAATTAGCGAATTTTGGTTAACAGCCAGCTAAAGGTTTTATTTAATCTGCCGGCTGTAACTAACGAGTCTGGAAGTGCCATAAAAAAGCTACAGAGAGATATAAATAATTGTATATCAGCTCTTACGATGCACAAGGTAGATATAAGCAATTGGGATGCGATATTTACCTACTTATGTTCAACGAGGTTGCCAGAAACTACGCTCTCCTTATGGGAGCAATCGATTGAGGACAAGGCGGAAATCCCCAAATGGGCCGACCTTGATAAGTTTCTAACTAGTCGATTTCAGACATTAGAAACGGTGAGTGACTTTAGAGGCGCGGTGTCAAAAGGGCAAAAACCAAGCGCACCTTCACCGAATGTGAAGAGAGTCAGCACATATCAAGCAAATGTGACGAACAATAATTGCAAGCTGTGTAAAAATCAGCAACATGCGTTAAAGTTCTGTCCAAAGTTTCTGGCCATGAGCATAAATGACAGATCATCAGCTGTGAGGCGTTTGCATTGCTGCCTCAATTGCCTGTAAACGGGCCACAATTCTAAGAATTGTAAAAGCGGGTACAACTGCTTGTTGTGTGGACAACGGCATCACTCGTTGTTACACAAAGATTTCAAAGGTGCAAATAGTCATCAAAATGCGGGAGGTTCAAGCACGAGTGCAATACAGTCCATTCAACCAGGGGCAGTGCAATCGCAGGCAATTGCAAGCACTAGCCGTAACGTTCAATCGTGTTTCACCTCAAGCAGCAAAGGTATTTTGCTGGGAACCGCGATGATAAATATTTGCCATCGAGGGTCTATCTTTTCAGCCAGAGCACTTATTGATTCTGGCTTTGAAGGCTCGTTCATTTCTGAGAGACTGCAGAGACTTATTCAGCTGCCTACTCAACGAGCTTGCGCCCAAGTCTCAGGACTTAATAACGTGGTATCTGCTAGAGTACAAAAGGCATGCACGCTGGTAATAGGATCACCTATTGATCCAACAGCTCAATTAACTACACGTGCGCTGATACTTCCCAAAATCACGGGCAATCTTCCTACTTGCTGAGTTGATCCCTTTTTACAGCAAGCTTTTCCGGAGCTTGTACTAGCCGATAAGCGTTTTTATTGCAGCGATCAAGTCGATGTGCTATTAGGTGGGGACTTATACCCACAAATCCTTCTTGATGGTATCCGTCGAAATGTTCTTGGGTCACTTATTGCTCAAGACACCATCTTTGGCTGAATTTTAACCGGTTCTATCCCAACCACGTCCCAAAAACCTCCCTCTTCAGCGGTCGTTTCATATTTTAGTGAAGTTGCACTTGGTCGGCAATTAGCCTCATTCTGGGAGCTTGAAGAGGTACCTCGAAAAGTAGTGTCCAATATTGCAGACAAATTCTGAGAGGGCAATTACATCAAGACCACCACGCGTAACAATGATGGCCGTTATGTGGTGACTTTGACCTTCAAGGAAAGTTTTCCACAGAACATCTGTTTAGGTGACTCGCGCTACATTGCGGTGCGTCAATTCCTTCGAAATGAGCTGAGGCTAAGTAAAAATGAAGCCCCCAAAAAGGAATATGATAAAAGAATATTTAGAACTGGGACATATGAGAGAAGTGACTGATAGCGCTCCGAAGCGACAATATCAAAGTTACTACCTTCCTCATCACGCCGTCGTGAAGCCGGATAGCACCACTACAAAGGTTCGTGTGGTCTTCAACGCATCTAGCCCTACATCAAATGGCGTTAGTATTAATGATGTTCTTCATATAGGGCCAGTTTTGCAAAATGATCTGACCTTGCTGATTTTGAAATGGCGTTTTTTCCAATTCGTTTTTAATGGTGACATCGAAAAGATGTATCGCCAAATCATCGTGAATGAAGAGCATCAGCATTTCCAGCGAATCATTTTTCGAGACGCAACGGAGAATCAGCTGAAAGATTTTCAGCTCAAAACCGTAACCTTTGGTGTTAACTGTGCTCCATTCCTAGCCCTTAGAACTCTTTTTCAGCTGACCGATGATGTGGAAAGTAGCTTGCCCCTAGCGTCAAAAATTTTGCGACACCATATGTAGGTAGATGACGCACTGGCGGGAGGTCATGACCTGAAGTCAGCGGTGCAAGCTCGTGAAGATTTAGAAAAAGCGGCTGAATGAGCAGGGTTTTCATTGCGTAAATGGACATCCAACTCAGATGACATATTGCGTGGAATTCCAAAGAGTCATCGTCTACGTGAAGATTTTCTGGAACTCGAAGATACAAGCCACGTTAAGACACTAGGCATAAGGTGGAACGCCAGCTCCGACTATTTTTATTTTAATGCGCGTCCACTGGATCAAGAGGGAAACTTTTCGAAAAGAGAAGTGCTGTCTGCGATAGCAAAACTCTTTGATCCCGCAGGATGGCTGGTCCCGGTTGTGGTCATCGCCAAAATATTGATGCAGCAGGTCTGGTTGGATGTCATCGGGTGGGATGATCAACTAACCCCGTCCAATTTGCAACGCTGGCAAGCTTTTCTGGAGAATTACCCGCATATCAGCAGCGTGCGTATTCCACGTTGGGTCGACTTCTCTCCAGCAGGCGAGGTGCAATTTCATGGATTTTGCGATGCTTCCGAGAAAGCATATGGGGCGGCGGTTTATATTCGCGTTAAGCTCGTGGGCCGAGTGAGCGTTCATCTTCTCGTCGCGAAAACGAAAGTAGCACCGGTAAAGACGGTGTCGTTACCTAGGCTTGAGTTGTGCGGCGCCTTATTGCTAGCGGAAATGGTTGAAGCGTTTTTAACAAATTTAGAAACTTTCAATAATCAGCTGTTCTTATGGAAAGATTCAACCATTATGCTGGCGTGGTTGCGTAAACAACCATGCGCCTGGACTACTTTTGTGGCAAATCGCGTCACTAAAATCAACGAAAAGGTAGGGACAGAAAATTGGAGTCACGTGGACTCAGCGGATAATCCAGCTGATCTAGCCAGCCGAGGATTGGAACCACAGAATTTAAAAGATAATTCTTTGTGGTAGCATGGGCCCTTATGGCTACAAGAAGAATCCCAGTCATGGCCTAATCAAGTCGATGAGTATGACACCACTATGGAAGCTAAAACCATAAAAGCCCATGTGGCATGTGCAAAAAAGAGCGACATATTGGATCGTTTTTCGTCACTGCCTAGAGCCTTGCGAGTTCTATCGTACATATTACGATTCTTTCATCGAACTCATAGGGTGCATAAAAGTAATTTCGGTTTTGAGACTGTTGCAATATCGCAGCAAGAAATAAAAGAAACCTCAAGAAGACTTGCTATTGAAAGCCAAAAGTTGGGTTATCCATTAGAGTATGCCCAGTTATCAAAGAAAAAATTGATTGACTCAAAAAGTTCGATTTTAAATTTGAACCCATTTCTTGATAACCAAAAAGTACTTCGAGTGGGCGGCCGGTTAGCTGCGACCGAGCACATCTCGTATGATGAGCGGCATCCAGTTATTTTACCATATGATTGCCAATTCTCTAAGCTACTGGTGAAATTCACCCATGACGTCTCAATTCATGGTGGGAATCAGCTTGTATTGCGACTTATTCGGATGCAATATTGGATTCCCAGAGTGAAAAATATGATAAAGTCAATCATACATAATTGCAAAGTCTGTGTTATCGACCGCAAACGGTTGCAGACTCAAATGATGGCTTCCTTACCCCCAGAGCGAACTAAATTATCTCGCCCGTTTGCTACCACTGTGGTAGACTTTACTGGTCCATATGACATAAAAAATTATACGGGACGTGCGTGTCTCATCACCAAGGGCTATATTTGTGTCTTTGTCTGCTTTGCTACGAAAGCAATTCATTTAGAGGCACTAGCGATCTCAGCACTGTCACTTTCCTGGCAGCATTCTCAAGATTCGTGTCACGTAGAGGATGTCCGGAGAAAATGTACTCCGACAACGGAACCAACTTTGTTGGTGCATCACGTGCCTTTAAGGAAGATTTTAAAGCTTTTATAAACGATTCTATAGATAAAGTGGTGTCAAAGTTTGCTCACCAAAATTTAACTTGGCACTTTATCCCGGCAGGTGCTCCCCATATGGGAGCTTTGTGGGAAGCTGGTGTAAAAAGTTTTAAATTACACTTTCGAAAAGTAGCATTCGACATGAAGTACACTTTTGAGGAGCTTTCAACATTGCTGTCGCGTATCGAAGCCTGTTTGAATTCACGCCCTCTCAGCCCTTTGTCATCAGATCCTCATGATCTTCATGAGTTGCGTTCGTGACTCATGATCCTCATGAGTTGCGTTCGTGATCTCGTTGGGCGTAGACGTGCGTCCGTCCGTCCTCGTCATAAATTTAATATTTTTTAAAAGCTAGTTGTTTGTCCCGTGAATTTAATGTTTGCCGTGTGTTTTGTGTCTAAATATTCTCCGCGATAGTGTACAATTTAAATGTTATATGTTTTTATTTTAAACAATTTAAATAAAATTAAACCTCAACTAACAAACAGCAGTTCAAAAATAAATAATTATAAAAACAAAAACAAAGTTAGTTCAAAACAACAAAGACTCAGCAGCTCCAACCAACAACACAACAGCAAACCTGTTTTGCAGAGAGCCAGCCGCCAGCAGCAGCATCAACACCGTCGACAACATTGGTGTTTTTTTGTCTGACCATGTGAGGGGCTTTTCTATGCTCCTCGCGGTGTAAGTAGTTGTTGTTTTTTCGGTTCCGTCAACTCCCCCATCCTTTCACATTAGTTACGTTTGTAAGTAGGGTTGCACAGTGGGCTGAATTGTGCTGAAGTAAAGGCATAACACTTGCTTCAGTACTTTTTATATTGCTCATGTTGTGCAGCTCTCTTGCAGCCGTAACTAATTACCTTATATGCCCATATTTGTTTGATTTTTGCATGGTGCGGAAATGTCGGGTCATTTTCGCATAGATTTCTGCAATGTTCGTGGACTGAGGGCGAATTTTTTCTCGGTCTATGTACATTGTACTCTACATAGGCCTCAAATAATGGCACTGAGCGAGACCCAGGTGGCCGAGGATGCAGATCCACTGGATTTTCACATACCTGGGTATCGCTTACTGCCATTGTTTTCTTTGCATAGGGGCATTGCCCTTTTTATAAGAACAGATGTAGCGTACCAGTGTGAGCGGAGTCTGAACGTGACCGATCCAGAGTTTAGCTCAATGTGGGTTAGGTTCAGGCTTCGCTCTCACTTGCTACACTTCTGCTTTATTTATAGAAGTCCGAATCTAGGAAGGGAGCCCACTTTTAACAAACTGGACTCTCTCTCTGATTCGATTACGCATATTTTGGGGTTGTTTCCTGACAGTGAGATCGTTGTAGCAGGCGATTTCAATGTCCACAACCCGGCTTGGTTACGTCACTCGGGCCCACTGACACCTGTTGGACAATATGTTGAGCTATTTGCTGAATCGAACCAACTGATTCAACTAGTGAAGGAACCCACTTTTTTCCCCCAAAGTGATTTGCAAAGCCATAATATCCTTGACCTTTTTCTGACTTCACATCATGAAAAATATGATGTGAGTGTCAACGCACCTCTTGGTAACTCGGACCATTGTACCATATCCGCTGTTTTTCCATATTCTAACCCCTGCACCTCTACGCCTAAAGCCCCGAAGAGGACTGCATGGTTTTATGGAAGGGCAAATTGGACTGCGTTAAATAATTTTTATCGCAGCTTCAATTGGAAATTATGTTTCGCTGATAGAAATGTGAATGCCGCGGCTGTCATGGTACAAGAAATTATTCTATTGGGTATGCGGTCTTTCATCCCCAATAAGATGAGAAGCATTAAACCAAAAGACCACTCATGGTTTAATGAGACTTGCAGGATTGCAGTCAGGTCCAAAGAGGAAGCTTTTCAGAATTGGCGTTCTAACAAGAATACTGATACTAAAAGACTTCGCATCGAGGCAAGGAATCGCTGCAATGCAATTTTAAAACGCGAAAAGTTTCTGCACGATGCTCGCATTCGAGAACAGGTTCTTCTCTGCCCCAAAGGGAGCAAAAATTTTTGGTCATTTGTTAAAAGAGTTAAGAACCAGACATCGTCATCGATTCCAGCTCTTTTAAAAGATGACCAAATCTTCACTGACTCGGCTGATAAAGCGAACCTATTGGCTAGATTGTTTGCACAAAATTCCACTCTCTCGGATAGCAATCAGCCACTGCCCTTTGTTGAGGGTTTACCTTCTGCAATGCAGGAGATATACTTTAGAACGAGAGCAGTTAAAAGGGTCCTTACAAATCTCAACGTTAACAAAGCCTCTGGTCCTGATGGCATACCGCCAATTGTGCTTAAAATGTGTGCTTCTTCGCTGGCTCGGCCTTTGCGCAACGTTTTCAACATCTCCTACAGAACAGGAATATTTCCATCTTGTTGGAAGGTGGCAAATGTCCAGCCGGTACCTAAAAAAGGTGATGCCACGAACCCTGCAAACTACCGACCCATTGCGATATGCTCTACGCTCTCCAAAGTTATGGAGAGCGTAATAAACTTCAACGTTATGAACTATCTGGAGCACAACCAACTGCTCAGTGACCGTCAATATGGTTTCCGTAGGGCTCGCTCTACTGGTGATCTTATGGCGTTCTTAACCGAGGAATGGAATAAATGCGTTCACTTTTTCGGCGAGAGCAGGGTTGTTGCTCTGGATATTTCAAAAGCGTTCGACCGAGTGTGGCATAAAGCGCTCGTGTCAAAACTTGCTGCATATGGTTTTGGTGGTAATTTTGCTCGATGGATCACGTGTTTTCTCAAGGACAGAACGATTCGAGTCGTAGTTGACGGTATTTCGTCCGAGAAGCACGCCATCAACGCAGGAGTACCGTAGGGTTCAGTTCTATCGCCAACCTTGTTTCTGGTTTTTATCAACGACCTTCTGTCGTTGACGCATAACCCAATTCATTCGTTTGCGGACGACAGCAGCATTTGTCATTCATATTCATTCAAAAAACGCCCAAGCTCTATTGAGATTGAGAGAAAAAGGCAAACTATGAATGACACACTCCTTAATGATCTACAAAAAATCTCCGAGTGGGGTCTTGCTAATAGAGTAGAGTTCAATGCAAGCAAGACCCAGTGTTGTCTGTTAACCCACAAGCGGATGGATTGCCCCTTAGCTCCCCTCAATATGAATGGTGTGGATCTTGTGGAATCAGCCGCTCTTGACGTTCTGGGCATATCGATCCAATGTGATCTTCGTTGGAATGATCATATTTTCGATGTGTCGAAAGAAGCGGGCAAGTGCCTAGGTTTTCTAAAACGGTGCAAAAAATATTTCACTTCAGCTGATCTTCGCATGATCTACACCTCATATATTAGGCCGAAAATGGAGTACAATTCGCACATTTGAGCAGGGGCTTCAAGATCTTATTTGGAGCTTCTGGACCGAATTCAACGTCGTGCGATATATTTGATAGGAGATGAAAGTATTTCATCCTCTCTCAACTCTCTTGAGCATCGACGTAATGTAGGTTGCATAAGCCTTCTGTATAGGTATTACCATGGGAAGTGTTCAAGGGAGATACATGGCCTGACGCCACCAGCTCGTGTGTTTCCCAGGTCCACTCGGGCAGCTGTCCAAGCCCACCCCTTTACCATAGCATCGATGCCTAACAGAACCTCGCATTACCGCGATAATTCGTTCTTTAGTCGCGCGGTTAAGTTGTGGAATAGTCTCCCTGCGAGCGTGTTTCCCGGCAGTTTTGAACTGTGCAAATTCAAAACAAATCTTCACCGACACTACTCCATCTATCCACCCTCCAACTAACTATCACCCATCTTCCGAATCAACACAATGCTTACGCATTTATAGGGGGCATCCCCTGAGCGTTGGTTCAGTCTAAAAAAAAGAAAAAAAAAAAATCTAGCGCCTTTGATTCCAGCGCACTTCTTGGTAGGTGGACCTCTACTGGCTCCAATTGAACTAGATATTACTGAGAGCCCAATGTCCATTATAAATCGTTGGCGAAAATTGAAGGCATTAAATTAAAAGTTCTGCCAAATGTGGAAAACTGATTATTTAAGGGAACGTCACAAGAGATATAAGTGGAAATCCCCGCGTGTCGACTTGAAAATTGACGACTTAGTGGTGATAAAAGCAGATAATCTTTCAGCCAATGAGTGGCAATTAGGACGTATAGAAAAGGTTTATTTAGGTTCCGACCTTCGTGTCCGATGTGCGCACTGAACGTGGAATTATAACGCGACCGGTGGTAAAACTTATTGTGCTACCACCGATAGCGAATTAGATGTCTTCCTCCATAGTAGTCTCTTTGTGCGTGATGTCCCTCAGTAGACTTTGAGAGAGAGAGTAACGTATTTAATTTCTCTTTCAGCGCCATTATGTCCAGCAGTCAACAGCAGCTAGGTAGAAAGTGTCGTGTGTGCTTGGCGCGTCACCCATTATGGTTATGTCCGGCCTTTCTGGATGGCAACGTCGCGGAGCGGACCAGGCTAATCTTAATTTTCTGATATTGCTCTAAATGCCTCTCCCCAGACCACCTCACCGACAAGTGTTCCAGCCACGGTCGCTGTCACCACTGTTCGGGAGCTCACCACTCCATGCTGCATCAAGGGGAGTCTGCTGCCCGGCCTCGTTTGTTGGATTCAGCGGTTAGTGGAGAGAGTCGACCGGCGCCTGAACGTGAAGATGGTGACGGACGGTCACCTGCCCGACTGGCTCAAATCTTGAATGAGGCCCAGATATCGCGATCATTTCGTCCATCGCTGCGCGGCAGACAAAATATGAGGCCTACATCACGGCGCAACCGAGCAGAGCGTCGCAACCGTGCTCAAAGTCGAGGGCGGCCAACTCAACGCCATTCCAATAGTGGCACTCAGCGCCGGCCCTCGCCATCACCGTTGCCGACTATGCAACAGGTGACTCCGCTGCTCCCTACCGCGGTCGTCAAGGTGGTCGACAAGGGTCACCTGCATCGTGTTCGCGCCCTGATCGACCATTGCGCTGAAGATGTTGTTCGCCAGCTTGGGTTGCCAACACGACGGGTTGGCTCGCAAGAAGTTTGTTCCCTAACCCTCCGAGGAAACTACGAGTCCAGCCAGTCAGTGACAACCCAGGCCATCGTTGTCAGGAACTTCGATCGCATCACTCCAAGACGTAGCGCGGATGCGTCGATTCGGACGAGCTTTCCGAACTTGATGCTTGCTGACCCTGACTTTTTTATATCGTCCTCCGTCGGCATGGTGTTGGGGATAGATGTCTACCCGCGAATTATACAGCCAGGGAGTTTCCCGAGTGGTCTGGGGGGTCTTGTGACCCAAAATTCAATTTTTGGATGGCTGGTGTCCGGCACAATTGCTCAATAACTCTCGTATAGAGTTAGTTTTTTTGTTTGTACCTTTTTGTACAAGACATTATCCGAATTTTAATTAAATTTTTTACTTAATTTTTTTATTTGAATTTTCTACATTTGAATTTTCGTGAAACACTGCACTGTTCTTTTTAATTATTCTTAATTGGTTTTTTTTTTTACTTTAAGATAATAAATATTATAATGAATTTGAAAAACCTGAGACTATGAATTGATCCACTCCTTTTTTTGACTAGATTTAAGATATATTAAGATTTATTACAGTAGTACTGCAAGGGGGCCGGGATGCTTAGGCTGCAACCCTAAGGGTTAATGAAAGTAAAAGACTTTTCTTTTACTGTCTTATCGACACGTTCTAGTATCGATTCTCGAAACAAGAACCGGTTTTTCGATCGGCTTCTCCGACGAGTGCTTTTGGCGGTTGCAATTATTCACTAATTGGCTTGCCGAACAACCGAAACGACTAAAAATTAAAACCAACCTTTTTTTCTGCAATATCCACATATTGGAATTCTGCGGTACTACTCATCCTTTATCATTCACCTATTGAAGATAATTGTAGCTGAATTTAAGGTATATAAATAAAAATTGTGAAATCTAATTTTACTTACACTAGCTGTATTGTTTTTTTCTTTTGCTCTTTTTCCTCGCATTGCCATACAAACTTCGAGCACCAATTGCACGAAGATTGTATACAAATTAGCAACTGACGTATCTCGCCATTGCAGCCAAGTATCCAGCACTCCACTGTGAGAGAATACTCTCGGGAACAAACCAGCACGGATTTGTTTATGGTGGTCCTTTGAGCCGGATATCTTTTTAAACTTTGGAGAGTGAAAAAAATTTTCTTATTAAAGTAAAGTATTAATAAGATTACCACATCATTTCATTCATTTAATAAGAAATCTTATTAAAAAATTTTTGATAGTAGTTGTAAATTTTTATTAAGATTTTCTCTATGGAATTAAAAAGATTTCTCTAAGATCAATAAGAAAACCTAATAAAATAGCTCAATTAGGTGATCTTATTGATTTTATGTGGTGTTTTTTGGCTCTGTGTATAGTTAACGGAGTTCTTGTCCTTATATTGCCTGTAAACCTTTTGTAAGGCAAGAGCTGCTTTAATTTATTCGCACGTGATTGAAATCCTCTTTTACCGGCCATAAGATCTTCTGTCTATGTCGAGAAGTAAGCGAAATGAAAATAAAAATTTCTTTAATAAAAGATAATAACATTAACCACTAAACAGCCATTTTAGTGTTCGCTTGCGAAACTACGTTTGTTCCATGGCAGAACTAAAGAAGGTACATAGATGCATTTCAGACTGCGTGCTCTTTCTCATATCCAAAACAGTTAAAGTCAGCTTTTTGCTAATGAGAACAAAAGGAAATAAATCGCCGCATTCAGCGGAGTAAGCAGTTGGTTGGTAACTGGCTGTTGTGTTAAAATCTGCTGAAACACTGAAAGAACGCTGTAAATTTGAATGAGAAACCTTTGCAATAAAAGCATTTACATAATTCAATAATTATAATAATTATATTAAACTAGCTGAACCCGGTGTGCTTCGCTACCCCCCTCGTACCAGGATTGCATTTCAAAATTGTGGCAATACCAAAATCACTTTTCACGCCATTGAATTTTCGAAATAAGTCCACCCCAGCGCCACCTACCGTGTCCATTTATACACAAATTATTTTCTTATGATTAAACAAACATACATTCTGAATTTCAGTTAAATTGGTCCATAAATTCAAATTTTCGATATAAGTCCACCCCAGCGCCACCTATCGGGTCCATTTATGCACAAATTATTTTCTTATGATTAAACAAACATACATTCTGAATTTCAGTTAAATTGGTCCATAAATTCAAATTTTCGATATAAGTCCACCCCAGCGCCACCTATCGGGTCCATTTATACACAAATTATTTTCTTATGATTAAACAAACATACATTCTGAATTTCAGTTAAATTGGTCCATAAATTCAAATTTTCGATATAAGTCCACCCCAACGCCACCTATCGGACTTTCCCGGAGGGTTTTTCCAAAATT
This sequence comes from Dichetophora obliterata, assembly GCA_963920525.1. Lineage (NCBI taxonomy): Eukaryota > Metazoa > Arthropoda > Insecta > Diptera > Sciomyzidae > Dichetophora > Dichetophora obliterata. Next base: position 142,006,180 of record OY986439.1, read on the forward strand.
TTCCTTCGTAAAAACCTTCTCCTGGCAATTATAAACAACTGAAAAAAAATTTTAGACAAATCGGCCCAGCCATTCTCAATTGATGTTTTACTATACATTTTTTACACCATTTTTATATATATAGATAATTGTCAACTTTTCTGCGGTATCGCTACCATAATAGTTCACAACAGTTAACTTTCTGAATGCGGCCAATTTTTGCTTTCTCATTGGTTTCAGATTTGCTATAAACTGTCAACTTTGTTTTGACAGTTTCGGCAGTCTGTCTCTCCGAAATGCTTCTATATTCGCTAATTTTACTCTGGCTTGTTCTTAAGGCGAATTTACGCGATTCGCTACCATTGTTCACTATGGATAAATCATCTGATTTGAAAGACGTAAATTGAGTTTCATCTTTAAAATTGAGATGATTGTCATCCAGATTGAACAGAGAAAGAAGTAGAAACAACGAGTATACCAAGAGAATTCTTTATCCAGCCATCCAACTTCCAGACTATCAGCCATCCACCGACAGAAAAACCAAAACAATGACAACCAACGAGTTTATGAACTCATTTTGGTTACATTTTGGTCGCAGTTGCAAATAATAATTTATTAGATATTTCATTAGCCGAATAGAAAGACGGAATTCTGATTCGGCTAATGAACTAATTATTTTTTAATGAGTTGCAAATATGTTTTTTTGATGAACAGAGGAAAACAATGCATTTAAAAAATTATATTCTCTGTTATATTAGAATATAAAAAAATAAAGAAAATACAAATAAAATTGGTTTATAAGTATTTGCTTTGTTTCGTCAACTGCTTTTACTCAACTACAGTTTTTATTTCATTTCTTTTTTACATAATTTATCTTATTTTCTATCATTAAAAATAAGTTGCCAGATTGGTAAAATACAATTGGGCCTATTCTGCGGAATCTTTTCTGAAAAAATTCTGTTATGATTTCCCATATAAATTTTTGAGCTGTCAAAAACTCTGTTACGAGACCAGAATTGGTATTCTGCACAACAATCTTTTATGAAATCTGTTATAAATCATAGCAGATTTTTCGAACTGTCAAAAATCTTTTACAAAATCTTTTATTTGGTATTCTGCATGACAAAATCTGCTATGAAATCTGCTATGAAAGACAACAGAATAACAGATACATTTTTCTGTTTTTTATCGTAACAAATTTTTAGAAAGTCAACATTTTGGTCTTATAATGGTCGTTTATTTAAAAATTTCAATAAGTAATGCGGTTAAAAGGCGATAAATGTACTCGTAAGTAACCAAATTGTTAAGTATAAATATATGCATATGTTTTTGTTAAATTTAATGTTTTTTAGAAGAAACCATTGTGCAACTCTACGTGCGCTTCGTACAGCTATTTCGATTGGACAAAGTGAATACTCATGAGCAAGTTGGAACAATTTTCAGTAGTCACAAACATTCCTTTGAAATTCAGGTCTGTATTTGACGAATTAGTTCAAATGAAATTTCTTTAATTACTTTGTTATAGCTACTAACAACGCTGCACTTTTATGGGTATGGATCCTACCAGGCCTCAGTAGGAGGCAACAACATTTTTGGACTGTCTCAGCCCAGCACATGGAGGTCAATTCATCGCGTAACCAATTTAATCAACGCGCACTTGGTCAATGAAGCAATAAAGTTTCCAAGTGGTATCCTTGATACCGCCGAAATTAAAAGAGGGTAAATATAAAATTAACGAAGCTAAGTAAAATTTGCTCAAAACATTTTTAGTTTTTTTTTTAAGTACAATATGCCAAATATCATTGGGGTTATAGACGGTACCCAGATACCAATTTGGAAAACCAAACCTCACACATTCTCGGTAAGTTTTTTGCCAGTTAAATTTCGTATAAACATCTTGTTCTAATATTTAATTTACATTTATATTTTTATATAAGTTTTAATATATATATAATTTTGTTGTATCGGGCCCAAGGTCCAAAAATTATTATTAATTGAAAAAACTCTTGTAAATGAAATAAAATTGTTAATTCTTGATAAAAATTTTTTTAATTAATATTAATTTTTCACCTTGAGCCCGATAAATCCAAATTAAATAAACAAACAAGTCGATAAATCCAATAAGCATATAATATACATATATATATATATTAGAATTTCCAGTCGATTCCGGATCTCCTTTGGAACCATGGTTACTAACACCAATAAATAACCCCATGGATGGAACTCCTGAATTCCATTACAATAAGCTCTTTTTAACCACCAGGAACTCTGTTGAAAGAGCGTTTGGGGTTATCAAAAGTCGATTCAGGTGCTTATAATGTCAAAATGTTTTGCATTACTTGCCAGAAAAAGCAGCCAAAATTGTGTATGCAGTTTTTGCTATTCACAATATTTTTACACTGGGCCTGGAACACTTTCTAGATGATGAACGTTCAAATAATCATGACGTTGATACTCATTTTCGTAGAAACCGAGGCCAGTGGCACAGCATTGCATCCAGAGTGAGAGAACGGTATGCAATAAATTTACAAAGATAAAAATGCAAGTGATGTTTAAAAAAAAAATATATATGTATGTAACATTTATACGATGCCATAAATATTATTTTATAAATTTATGCAAACTATTTGTTTCGGCAAATTTGTTTTCAATTCTTTAGCTCGAATGATATTTTTTATATTTCATATTGAATTTTTCAAATATCAAAAATGATAGAATCCAAGTATTCAAAATATTTTAAAATATATATAAAATAAAGTAATCAATAATACAGAAGCGGTATAATAATGATATACCACATATATATGATTAAAAATATACTTATAAAACATTAACATATAAATAAATGAACAAATATTGATAATAAATAAATTTTTTATTTCGCACTAGTTAGTTTTAATTATTCACAAAACTTAGTTTGTAATTCATTCACACTAATTAATTTTTAATTCATTTACACTTACCTATAATTTGCACTTTGAGAATGAAATTTGGAAAAATTGAATGAAAACTATGCCTACCTCCAACAAAACGGTAAAATCTCTTTAAATTCCACACAAATAAATCTAATGACTTTAAATTTTGCACAATACCTTAACAATTAATGTGCACAAAATGACGTCATCATAATAGTAAAACCTTGATCAATTAAAAAAAAAATTAATGTTTGAACTTGATGTTGTACACAATTAATAAAAAGAGCTGTAAAAACCACGCCCTATAAAAGTGACGTGATCAAAATAATACAAGATTCAATACTTCAAGTACTTTTAAATTTATTATTTCATTTTATTTTAACTTCGGCCCAATCGAAGATATTTCCATACTAGTTAATCCATTCACACTAATTCAAATTAAATCCATTCACACGAATTAATTATAAAATATTGAGATCTCTGATCGCAGATCGATTTAAAAATTAAAAAATTTACACTTAGTGTGTAGAAAATGTATCGGCAATTTTTTCAATAGCGGCTACTATTGCCATGCTAGCGGTTGCTACATTTTCGATAGCGTCAACAATTCTGTCCAGCCTGTTGTTGATGCTGTCTACCTGCGCCTGCCTATTCACCTCACTGGTTTCTAAGAGTGCATTTAAATCAGCATCTAAAATATCTTCAAAAATTAAGTTAAGTCAAACCGTATTTATCGACTCAGGCTAATTTAAATTTACCCAAGTTTTGTGATGCACTTCTGCACTGCCTCTTAGCCTTTGGTGTTGCTGTCGCATCCATTTCATCTGCATTCACTTCCTCTACATCACTTGCAGTGTCAACAACTTCCGCAACCGGTTCAAAATGTGAGCATCCTGCTACTGTGACCTTGGAATGACCTTCATTAACGATGGACCCCAACAGGCTCGCTTGTTTTTCCAACCTCTCGAGGTTGTTTTTGGCTGTTGGAGGCCCACCGCCAATCTTTTTTAATTCGCTCTTCTGTGAGCGTATTTTGTAGGTCACAGAGTACCGCCAATTATCAAATACCTGGAATTAAATTTTTCATTAGCCAAAAATAATAAATAAAAGAAACATTTCAAGAATAGTGACAACTCTCATTTTTAATTATTTTTGCGGATCATATGAATTTCGGCTTCCAAAATCCAAATCTGAAAAAATTGCAGCCCGCTCGCAATGGGCTTAGGAGTTATAGGCCTCCAATGTTAGAAAAAATAACCCACAAATTTAGCTGGGTTCTTTCAGTTTTCCATCATAATTAAGTTTTATGGGTATCAAAGGAAAGGTAATGCGAATATCTATTCAACGAAGTATCAAACATAAAAATCCATGCACAAGTTTTTATTTTATATTTCCATTTTATACTTAAAATACCGCGCTTGTTTTTATAACAATTTTTATAAAATAAAACTGCACTGTATTTATTCATTTAGGAAGATGACATTTATGGATATGGCTTAAATAAGGGTTTTATTTACTATCAACACTTTTATTTAGTTTTCTCTTTTTAATAGATGGCCTTCGTCCACTGCTTAACGATTAGAACCCTCAGATAACGCAACAAATACCCATGCCATAGAGCAGCTTCGACTTCTTTGCATTTCTTGGCCATGGTAAGCACACACTCCGATGGACATTCCCACTTTGCAGTCTCACCCGACAGCATCACGCAATCGGCACCATCCAAAATAGCATTAGCAACATCAGAGATCCCAGCCCGTGTGGGACGTGGTTTCTTGACCATGGACTCCAACATTTGTGTGGCGCAATTAACGGGCTTTCCAGACTCATTGCAGCGTGCAATTATCATGCGGCACTGGCGAATCGAATTGTAAGCGGCACATGTGCTCAAGTTGAGTTACAGCTTCGGCGTCCATCAAATGTGGAACTTCGTGCATCTTAATTTATTTGTAGTATAAATGCTCTGAAAATAGTTTAGTATTTATATATGTAAACCTTTTTCAGTTAGAATAAAAGGCAAAAATGGTTTATGAGGTCGAAATCCATATAATCCAACCAAAAAATATTAAAAAAGTTAGTTGTCGCTATTTTTGAATTATAACTATTAAAAAGAAGCCTTACCGTTTTCCACTTCTCAGTCGAATACTGAGCACCACCAGTTGCATTTAGAGTGTCAGCCAACTCTAACCACTGACCTTTGCACGGAGACGTCGCAGTGCTTTTTCCTACAGAGCATTGGGTTTGCCTCAAAAAACGAGCAGTATATTTCCCTCTGCTCCACGGTGGTTTTTTTTCTCTCTTTGTCCTATAAAAATTAAAAATTTATTCAAAGCAATATAACTAAATTATCAACTTACTTTTTCAGCTCTGCATTTTGATTTGATAACTTTTCTTTTTCAATTTATTGACAGCAATCAGCTGTTTCATACCAGAAGTTAACAGATTTGTAATAGATTTTTGTTTTCGAAGATTGATAGCAGGGTGCCATAAAAGATCGAATGGCAGAATACCAATTTGAAAAGATCATAACAGAATAACAGATCTGTCAGAAAAGGCCCAAATATTGTTACATGCTTTCTTTTCTTTAAAAATTGTTAGTAGTGTTCCCATTCTCCATATAATTTGGTCTCTGGACTGATCTTCCAGTACGTGTTATATATGGTTCTTCTTCATGGGGAATGGTGACTTCTACGGACGTACCAGTTACGTCAACATTATCAGCGTCTTCATAAACTGACACATCACTATCGCTTCGACTAACGTTAAAATCCTTTATCATTAATATCACTATTTACATTTTGTTTTTTATTGTTATTACTACAGTTTTCATATTCATCAATATAATCATAATAAATATTTTCTACTTGATTCTTGGTGTTTACTGTAATGTAGTTGCTGTTTTTTTCTTTTATTTTTAATTCGATTGCGAACATCGTTTTCATTTACATTCTGTTTGATTAATAATAGTTTAGATATCGGGTGTTTTGTTTTTAGTGTTCTACCCATAAGCAACTGTGCTGTCAACAAGAGTATGTATTGTAAAGGAGTAACATTATATTCTAAAATTTGATCTTGATAATCATTTCTATTGTCAAGGATATTTTTCTTTAAAATTTTTTTGCAATTAATACTGCTTTTTCTGCCAGTCCATTACTTTGTAAGTAGTAAGGGCTTGAAAACTTAAAATGTTTATTGAATTCTTGAGCAAAATTTTTAAATTTATAACTTAAATGGGACATCATCTGATCTCATTCCTATGGGAATTCCGAATTTGGTGGAAAATTGCTTTAAAATGCTAATAATTTCGCCAATAGACTTATTTTTTATTTTTTCAGAAGTCAACCAACCTGAGTATGAGTCAAAAACAACCAAGACGAGCCCGCATACTCAAAAATATCCATTGCAATTTGCTCGCAAGCATATTTTGGTTCTGGATGTTGTTGCAGTGGATCTTTCTGATTTTTTCGATGTCAGCCCTCACAAATTCTACAAGCAGCTACATACTCTTCAACATCAGTTGACAACCCCGGCCAATAAAACAGCTCTTTTGCCCGCATTCGAGTTTTTTCGATGCCCAAATGGGCAGAATGCAATAACTGTAATATTTGCTTTCTTAGTTCAGAAGGAACAACTAGACTGTCTTTAAAAAACAATAAGCCCTCACCACTGCTTAATTCATCTTTGATCTTATGAAATTTCTTTTCCTCAAACCAAGATTTTTGTATATTGGCCATTCAGTTTTTTTAGGATATCTTAATAACTGCATGAACATTTTTTTAAGTCTTGCAGTGATCTTATCTTATCTTATCTGATGACGACTCGCAAACTAAAAACTGATAATGATTTACGGATATGCACCTGGAATGTCCAAACCCTTAATTTGGAACGTGCCTCTATCCAACTGACTGATGTCTTGGAAAGATACAAAGCTGATATCACTGCTATCCAAGAAATGCGATGGAAGGGATAGGGTTGCATTCGGCATGCACCCTGAGATATCTACTACAGCGGCCATGCGGAGAAGCACGAGTTTGGATGCGCATTTGTAGTTGGCAAGAGACTACGGCCCCACGTCCTGCGATTCACACCTGTGAACGAACGACTTGCCATAATCCGCATCATGGTTAAATTTTTTAATATAAGCCTAATATGTGCGCACGCTCCGACAGAAGACAAGGACGATAAGATCAAGGAAATTTTCTACGAGCGCCTTGAAAATGCTTACGAGCGCTGCCCCCGTCACGACGTAAAAATCGTGCTTGGTGACTTCAACGCTAAGGTGGGCAAGGAAAATATTTTTGGTCCAACAGTGGGAAAGTTCAGCCTCCACGACAATACCTCCGATAACGCAATGAGGCTGATTGACTTCGCCGCAGCACGAAACATGGTCGTAAGTAGCACTAGATTCAAGCATCTCAATATTCATAAAGCCACCTGGATGTCCCCTGATCAAAAAACCAAATTGATCACGTTTTGATCGACGGAAGGCACTCTTCCAGTGTATTGGATGTACGCACGATCCGTGGTGCAAACATTGACTCGGATTACTATCTTGTTGCAGCCAAGATCCGTACACGTCTGTGCGCAGCTAAGAATACACGCAACCCTACACAGAGAAAGCTAGACGTCGACAAGCTGCGATCGAAACAGACAGCCGATGCTTTCGCCACTCGACTCTCACTAATGCTTCAAAGCACTCCTCCATGCGTGCGGCTGCTGAAGAGGTGATTGGCTACCACCGCCTTCGCCGAAACAAGTGGTACGACCAGGAGTGTCGCGACGCCACTGCAGAGAAAGACGCCGCCTACAAAGCCACCCTGCAGTCAGTTGTAACGCGCGCTGCTAAGGAGCGATACAAAGAAAAGAGGAGGGAAGAGAGACATATTTTCAGGCGGGAAAAAAGAGAGGCAGAAAAGCGCGAGCAGGAGAAGATTGAGATGTATGGTGATAGGAATGAGGCCCGAAAATTTTTCGAAAAAATAAGACGCCTTGCCGATGGTTTTAAAACCGGGGCCTCTTCCTGCAAGGATGAAAACGGTAATCTAGTGGCAGATGTCCAGAGTACACTGACGTTATGGAGGAAACACTTCTCTAAGCTTCTTAATGGCGATTCTGACAACAATCCCGCCAATAGAGAAGATATTCCGGAGACCCCAATTGCGGATGACAGCGTGGAGGTTCCGCTGCCCGACTATGATGAAGTTCTGACAGCTATAGCTTGGCTTAAAAATAACAAAGCCGCGGGAGCTGATGGCTTACCTGCTGAGCTGTTTAAGAACGGAGGCGAAGCTCTACTTAAATGCATTCACGAGCTTCTATGTAGAATATGGTCGGAAGAATGCATTCCGAAGGATTGGAATCTCAGTGTGCTCTGCCCAATCCACAAGAAAGACGATCCCGCTATCTGTGTCAATTACCGTGGGATAAGCTTTCTTAATATCGCATATAAGGTCCTGTCGAGCGTTTTATAAGAAAGATTAAAGACCATTGTAAACGAACTGATCGGACCTTATCAGTGTGGCTTCAGACCTGGAGAAGACTCAAGAAAAACAATTCGACACCCACCATCTTTTTGTTGACTACAAAGCCGCCTTCGACAGCCCAATAAGGAAGCACCTGTACTCCACCATGTCTGAATTTGGTATTCGTGCAAAACTAATACGACTTTGCAGGATGACATTGAGCAACACCAGCAGCGCAGTTAAAATCGGGAAGGACCTCTCCCCACCATTTGTTACCAAACGAGGTTTCAGACAAGGTGATTCCTTATCGTGCGACTTTTTCAACCTAATGATGGAAAAGATCATCCAAGCTGCTGATCTGAGACGTAGTGGCACAATATTATACAAGAGTGTTATGCTGATTACGTATGCTGATGACATCGATATCATTGGCCATAATACGCGCGAAGTCAGTGCATTTTCCAGATTAGAAAGAGAGTCAAGTCGAATGGGTCTGGCAGTGAATGCAGATAAAACGAAATACTTGGTGTCAACAAACAAACAGTCCCAGCGTCTTGGAACCCACATTACAGTTGACAATACCTCCTTCGAGGTTGTTAAGGACTTCGTTTATCTGGGATTCAGCATAAACTCAACCAACGACATCAGCATTAAGATCAAACGAAGAATAACTCTTGCCAACAGGTGTTACTTTGGGCTCAGTAGGCAATTGAGAAGCAGAGCCCTCTCTCGACGAACGAAAATCACGCTCTATAAATCGCTCATCATGCCCGTCCTACTTTACGCATCACAAACCTGGACGCTGAGCAGTTCAGATGAAAAGACTTTAGGAGCATTCGAGAGAAAGATTCTTCGTAAGATCTACGACCAATCTGCGTCAATGGCGAGTACCGAATACGGTGGAATGATGAACTGTACGAGCTGTACGCTGACATCGACATAGCCAAGCGCATTAAAATCGAGCGGCTTCGCTGGCTCGGTCATGTTCAGCGCATGAAAGACGATGCTCCAGTGAAGAAAACATTCGATTCGGTACCCAGCGGCGGTCAACGCAGAAGAGGACGACTACATCTTCGTTGGAAAGACCAAGTAGAGGACAACCTGATGAAGCTTGGAATTTCCCACTGTCGTCAGCAAGCAAAAGACAGAAATGGCTGGAGCAAATTCTTAGATGAGGCCAAGACCGACATACGGTTGTAGCGCCAACTAAGTAAGTAAGTAGTAGTGATATTATTTAAATCTTGTTTTATTCAATTTTCTAGTGGGTTGTGATCAGAATGAACTTCCACGTCTCGTTCATAAATAAAATAATGAAATTTTTCACGTGCCACAACAACAGCAAGCAATTCCTTTTCAGTTTGTGCATATCTTTTTTCAGTTTTGTTTAAGCTCCGAGACGCAAATGCTAGAGGACGACTATCTGTAACAGTACGCAGCCAATACCATCCTTATATGCATCTGTTTGAATGACGAGTGGTAGCTTATTATTATAAATTTTTAAAACAGGATCTGTACTAACTATTTCTTTTAATTTTTCAATTTCATTCCTATGCAAATCAGTCCACTGCCATATCCTATTATCATGCGTTAATTCACGCAGATTTTCTGTTATTGCTGACAAATTAGGGATATACTTAGCTAAAAACTTGCACATTCCCAATAAAAGGAGAACTCCTTGCTTATCTACCGGCATTGGCATTTTCTTAATTGCCCGCAAAAACTTGCTATCTGGTTTTATTTCACCTTCGAAAATTATTTGCGCCATGAAACAAACCTCATTTGTTCTGTATTGTATTTTCTTTTTATTAAACTTTACGTTAAAATCCCTGGCTCTATAATTTACACTGAGCAAGCGCTTATCATGTTCCTGCTTATTTTTACCAAATATAAATTTTTCAGTTGATCTCGTCTATAAGTTGGTGTCGGTTGTGTTTTCTCGTGTTATGTAAAAGCCTTTGTTTGTTATATTCGTGAGTATATTTAAACAGTATCAATATCGTAATTACTTAAATAATTTATTGTACTTACTAATATAATTAATATACAACTATTCCATTAAATAATAATTGTGCATTTAAGTTGTGTAAGTTTAATTCTTGCATATTAACTTTAATTAACTTGTTTAGTTAATGCAGTGTTGTTGTTTTGCATGCTTACTGTGTTTTAGTTTCTTCTTTGTGCGGTGATTTGTTTATCTTCAGCTCAGTGAGTGTTGTTTTTGTTTTTAGTTTCTACTAAACTGTGCACAAACTGCCTGAATATAATAACCCTAAAAGCACATTTTGCATCTGCTCATTTTTTAAGAACTAAGCATGGATTATTTTTCTGCAGAAAATATCGTTGCTTGTTCTTTAGACGAACTTTGCAAAAGCCAAAACATTCTGAACCCCATGTTCAGCTGTTCTGGTCCATGTGAGCAAATGTTTCGTGCATCTTGTGCCGGTATTTCCAAGTCATGCCTTGACGACTTAAAATCTCTGCGATCAGGTCTTCGCTGGTACTGTGCTTCTTGTAGGGCACTTTCCCCAGATGAACTTTATTCAAAAATTAAGCTTTTTGGGGAAAGTCTTAACTCGTTAAACAACAATTTTCGAGAAATTGTAACATTTTTTAGTGAAGTTAGGGCCGCACCCAGTACCAACGTCTATGATGAAAATTCCATTTCGGAAAATATCCCGCTTGCTTTTTCACAGACTGTTTCTTCCGGGACACAAACAATCCTTTCATCAGAAGACCACATTATCTCAAAAAGAAAGAGAAAAAATAAAAAAACTAATAAGAAGCGAAAGTCATCTGGATCTACTTCTCAGGCCAAGCAGCCCTCAGCACCGCTTTTGAACAGGAACACTCCAGTTTCTTCCTCGTCACCTTCTAACATTCCTTCTTTGACTAATAGTCCAGTTTTGACTCCTATTGACCCTAGAAATCTATCAAGCTTAAGGGCAGTGTCGAGGAAAAAAAATGTATTTATTTCACGTCTTCAGCCCGACACAACTGTTGAAAATGTAAAGACTTTTATCAAACATAATAACTTGTTGAGTCAAAATGCATATTGTTCATGCATAAAAATAGGTAATAAACCTTCCCATGCTTCCTTTATTCTCACAGTTCCAGCTGAAGAGTTTGCAACTGTTTTAAACTCTAATTTGTGGACTGATAATATACTCGTTACAGAGTTTCAACCTAAGAATAAGCCTAGAGGGACGACTCAAGCCGCTCGTCAATCCCAAAAAAACTGAATAGGTTATCCCTTTACTATCAAAATGTAAGGGGATTACGCTCTAAGACGCGAGACATATTTTTAATGTCTCAGAATTTCTCTGAGGATATTATCGCACTGACTGAGACTTGGTTAAACGGAAGCATTACTGACTTAGAATTGTTTGATAACAGTTTTGAAGTTTATAGGAGAGATAGACACGCTGACAATACTTCTGCTGTCGGTGGAGGTGTCTTATTAGCTGTAAGGAACTCCTTCGTTAGTTCCATTATTGTTATTCCCTGCTCTTCTAACATCGAACTTATATGCGTTAAGGTTGTACATTGCAATTCTAATGTATATCTTATTAATGCATACGTTCCTCCTAAGAGCAGTGTAGAAGTTTATGCAAGCCTTGCGGATTGCATAGAATACGTTATAAGCATAATTGACGATAATGACATTTTATTGTTAGGTGATTTTAATCTGCCTGACTTGAAATGGGAATCTTCTGACGATGATACATATTTTTGTGCATCTAATTCGAAGACTTGCCAAGAGCATATATTTGTTGATAGTATATGTTCTGACTTACAACAAGTGAGTTGTATTTATAATAGTCGCGAAAGACTTCTTGACCTGGTCTTAACTACAGACAGTAACAATGTGATTGTTGAGAGGGCCCCTCATGCTTTGACTGCTGTTGATGAATACCATCCATCATTGAGCATATCGTACAAATCGGACAGGGATAATATAGTCAAGTCTAACTCAATAGATAAAGTTTAAGAATTCAATTTTAAAAAAGCTGACTTTTTGAAGTTGAATCAGTTACTTCAACGTAAACTTCATGTTATTTTAGAATATGTTAATAATAACACTCTTGATGATTCAATTAATTTTTTTTTATATGGAAATCTTTGCTATGTTTTCTCTGTCCGTGCCATATAGCCTCAAATTTACGAAAAATTGTGCTTATCCCTAGTACACAAAGGAGTTAAAGATTCTTCGCAACAGCAGGAATAGAGCATGGAAAAAATATGTCTGTAGCTTAGACTTGAATGACCTAGAAATCTACAAGCGTTTGTTTCTGGATTTTGAAAATTGCTCAGCTACCTTATATAAAAATTATTTAGACAGTACTAACCTGAGAATATTGTCTGATCCGAAGAATTTCAGTTCTTCTCAGACTGCGCTTGCACTCGGTTCGTTCGCACTCTCGCGTATTATTTTCATTTTACTAAAATGCTAAAGTCAAAGACTTGTTTCAGATGTAATCAAAGCGGTGAATTTGGCTCAATGGTTACGTGTTATTTCTGTACAAATATGTTTCATAAAAACTGCATTGACATAGTTGATAAAAACATCATAGAATATCTTTTTAAACATAAAAACATTGTTTTTAAATGTGCTAAATGCCTTGAGGCTGGTGATAACTTGCTCGCTCATATCGCGGCTCTGACTCATGATGTTAAAGAGCTTAAAGCATTGTTTGTTGAATTTTGCAACAATTCAAAAATAAATGAAGCAAACTCTGCTGCAGCGATTGCATCTTATAGCAAAAAAACAAAACCGGTTCCTACTAACTCTGACATACCTCCCATCCCTCTAACGATGGTCGATAAGGGTATATGCACTCGTGCCCGCGCACGCGCTCTCGCCTCGCCTGTTGCTGTTATTTCAAACTCTTCTTTGGCGTCTTCTTCTAATGCGGCTGTAACTGACCTCAGCGCTACTGTCTCAACAGCTGATCATACTAATACAACAAGCTATGCCGAAACCCTTAATTTGTCATCTTATAATGCTGCTGCAACTGGCCTCTGCGCTTCTGTCATGACTGCTGCAGTTCAAACTAATGCTCTAAACACAACAAGCTACGCATCAACTCTTAAATCTAATTCTGTTCACGATTCTCTTAAAGACTCAACTAATATCAATAATAACTTACATGCTACTTCAGCCTCATTAGTAGGTGCTAGTGAATCGACTGCTGCTCTGCGCCCTGCTTCGAACTCGGGATTCAATAATTTTGCTCAAGATCATACAAGTCATACGAAATCATCTCAAATCTTCGGAACAGACTTAAGTACTGATCTTAATGTTCTACCTCAACTGAAATGGATTCATATATCGAAATTCCGAGCTGATACGAACCCAGATAGTATTATAAATCATATATCTGCTAAACTAAACGTACCAGCAGTCCTTTTTAAATGCTTCAGGCTAGCTAAGAAAGATGCCGATATAAATAATCTAAGATTTATGAATTTCAAACTTGGTCTCCCAGCTTATTTAATGAATAGAGTAATGGATGCCTCTATTTGGCCGTATTTCGTACGAGTAAAGATGTTTCATCAAATTAATAACAATTCAAAAAACTTTATCAGCACTCCGTTATCGGAGATAGCATAACAAATTCTCTAAAAAGCTCGTCATCTTTATCATATGATTTTCAAATATGCTATCATAACGTTGGGGGTTCCAGAACTAAAGCTACGAATATTCTATTATTCTCATCTTCACTGCAATTTGATGTCATTGTGTTCACAGAAACTTGGCTGACCGTAAATCATCATAACTCTGAGTTCTTTCATCCCCAGTCGTACAACGTATTTCGTAAAGACCGTTGTGCTCATGTGTCAGGCCGTAGTAGAGGCGGCGGTGTACTGATTGCTGTCCGTGCAGCCCTATTATCTATGCAAATTCATCTACCTGCTTCTCAATCAACAGAGTCGAATGTTATGTTTGATTTAGATCAATTAATTGTTAAAATAAATATCGAAAACGTTCATGAACTATTCTTAATTGTTAGTTACATTCCACCTGGTAGTCTTTTTGAATTGTATAAAATGCATATTAACAATTGTGAAAGTATTTTAAGTAATTTAAAAGATAACCAGTATGTAATCATAATGGGTGATTTTAACCTTCCCAATATTGATTGGAGCTATGATGATGATGAGCATTATTGGCTTCCATTTAATATCTCAAGTACCTGTGAGAGTATACTTGTGGATAGTCTCGCGGAATTTGATTTGCACCAAATGAATGGTATTTTTAACAACAACAATAGACTTTTAGATTTGATTTTCGTTGATAGCGAAATAAATGCTATCGTCGATTGCTTTAATTCATCATCATTACTTCATACGAACCATCATAAAGTACTGAGCCTTAGTTTTAAATTCTATAGCTATTTAAAACCTAATCAAAATAATAGTTTAAGTTTCGATTTTCCTAAATGCGATTTTATTAGTATGTCTCAATATTTATACAATATTGATTGGATGTCAGTTTTGGACAACGCTAATTTGTCAACGAATTTTAAATTTTTTTGTAGTAAGCTTAATGAAGCGATGAATTTATTCATTCCAAAAATATACTTAAAAACGTCATCAAAGCCCAAGTGGTTCAATAGTGAACTTATAAATTTAAATAATAAGAAAAATAAAGCTTATAAACTTTTTAAAAAAGACCCACACAATGTGGAGTTTTATGATAAATATCGTTATCTTCAAAAAAATTTCGAACATTTGAATAAATTTCTATACAAAAATTATATATTTCAGGAAGAATCTAAATTAAAAACAAATAATAGTAAAAGCTTTTGGCACTACATAAATAGTAAAAAAAAATCTGCTGGGATTCCAAATACAATTCGATACCTTGATACTGCTACATCAGATCTTCCCATGATCTGCAATCTTTTTGCTAAATTTTTTAAATCAGTATATGCATGTCCGGATTCTAATCCACCTGAATTGAACTTAGAATTAATTGATAATTCCATTAACATAGGTTATTTACAACTTAGTGTGCTCGAAGTCGTGGAAGGTTTGAGTCAATTAAACGCAGATAAACAGCCCGGAATTGATGGTTTTCCACCTATTCTCCTAAAAAATTGCGCTAATGCGCTAGCTCTTCCTCTTGTCACCATTTTTAATCAATCACTTAATAGTGGTGAATTTCTTCCTGAATGGAAAAAATCTTTTATAACTCCTATTCATAAATCTGGCTCCAAGAACGACGTTTCCAACTATAGACCAATTTGTAAAATTTCAGCAATTCCTAAGCTGTTTGAAAAATTGGTGTACAACAGGTTTACTTTTCTTGTAAAAGAGACTATATCACCTTTTCAACATGGTTTCGTGACTGGTAGGTCAACCGTTACTAATCTGACGATTTTTAGTAACTATATTTTAAATAACTTTGAAAAAGGATATCAGTGTGATGTAATTTTTACTGACTTTTCCAAAGCGTTTGATAGAGTTCAACATAATTTATTAATAAACAAACTTGAAAGAATCGGTTTTCATTCAATTATTTTGAGATGGCTCAAGTCATATCTCACCGGCCGGGCGCAATATGTCCGTATTAACAATGAGCTTTCAGATGTTATCTATGTTACTTCTGGCGTCCCTCAAGGAAGTCATTTAGGACCTCTACTGTTCTTATTATTTGTTAATGAAATACCTAAAATTCTAAAGTTTTCACAGTGTTTAATGTATGCTGATGACATAAAAATTTTTTCTCGTCTAAAATCAACTTCCGAATGCTCAGAACTTGAGTTGGATTTAAAAAGACTATCTACTTGGTGTCGTAATAATTTATTGCCACTTAATATTGCAAAATGTCAATGTTTAACTTTTCATAAAAATTTAAATCCATTACTGTACCCCTATAAGCTCGGCGAAGTAACATTATCAAGAGTAACTGAGATGAAAGACTTAGGTGTTTTTCTTGATCATAAGCTTAGTTTCTCTAAACATATTGATTATATGATCTCTAAAGCCAACTCCATGCTAGGTTTCATTACTAGAAACTCTAAAGAATTTAATGATCCGTTTTCTCTCATTTCGCTATATAATGCTTTTGTTAAATCAATATTAGAATATTGTTGTATTATATGGAATCCTTTTTACTCAGTGTCATCTGACCGAATTGAACGAGTTCAAAGACGCTTCACTAGAATAGCAATTGGGCGCCTAAATTGGAATATTGAAATGCCGGCATATAACGTTAGGTGTCTACTCCTTGGCATCCTCACTTTGAAAATGCGTCGTAAATATTTTGCTGTCATGTTCATCAGAGACATTATATATTGTAACATTAACTGTCCTGATTTGTTACTTAAGATAGGCTTTCATGTACCTTCGCGGGACCTCAGATCTCAGAATTTGTTTCATGTGCCATATTGTAGAGTAAATTATACTTGCAATGAACCGATAACGCGTTGTTTAAAACTGGCTAATACAGTCTGCATGAATGTTGATTTTAATTCAGGCTTAAGCAGAAATGCATTTAAAAATTGCTTGATTTCCTATTTTCATAGTATAAGTAATACTTCTAGCACCTAAGTATTCATACGTTAATCCATAAATTTAAAATTCAGAAATGTATTATTTTAATCAAGTAGTCAGTAAGGAAGTTTATATTCCGTTGATGAATAAATAAATAAATAAATAAATAAATAAATAAATTTCTGGGGTATCATAAACAAAAAAAAAATCTGATGGATTCCCTTCATCATTTAAAACCTCTGACGGATTTACTGACGATCCTGTCGTAATTTGTGGTCTATTTGCCAATCTCTTTAAAGAGTCATTTTGTTCAGACTCTTTCAATCCTGATAAGGAGTACTTTGAATATATGAACTCTACACCTAGGGTTTCGTTGGATTCTATATCCTTTACTTCAGAGGATATTTTAAAGTATATTGGATTGATCGATGAGGATTTTAATGCTGGACCTGACGGAATTCCTGCCGCAGTGTTAACACGATGTAGTTCCGTTCAAGTCAACCACTGTCCATGTTATTCAATAAATCAATTAGCGAAAGTATTTTTCCACTTTTTTGGAAAAAATCTTTTATAAGTCCTATCTATAAAAAAAATTGTAAGAACAATATAAACAACTACAGGCCTATCGTGAAACTCTCGTCGATTCCAAAACTATTTGAGCGCCTCGTGTATGATCGTGTGAAAATTCGCTGTGGAAAGGTCATGACAACTCGTCAGCATGGATTTGTTACTGTCAGATCCACTGTGTCTAATCTCCTCGATTTTACAACGTTTTGCTTAAATTCATTTTATTCAGGTAACCAGGTCGACTGTATTTACACTGATTTTAGTAAAGCATTTGGTAAACTGCCACACAACTTAATTCTATTTAAACTAAAGTTAATGGGTTTTCCACAATTTTTTGTAAGCTGGATTCAAACGTATCTGACAGAGCGATCTTATCAAATACGATTTCGAGGCGTATTGTCAGCTGAATTTATTGCTGAATCAGGTGTTCCTCAAGGTAGCCACCTTGGTCCACTTCTGTTTATTTTAGCCATTAATGATGTAACCCACATCATCAAACACTCTCATTTACTTATCTATGCAGATGACATGAAAATATACAGAACAATAAATGCTAAAGACAATTCAGATCTGCTCCAGTCTGATTTGAAATCCTTTGAAATTTGGTGTTTTAAAAACAATATGTTTCTAAATCCAGATAAATGCCAAACTATGACCTTTTCGCGAAAAAGGAATAATTTAATTTTTGATTATAAGATAAAAGATACTGCTCTAAGTCGTGTAGATGCTGTCAAAGATCTGGGTATATGGAAGTCTGCAGATATCGTCTATTTACACCAACTCATAACTGGTGTATTCGATTGACCAGAACTCCTAACTCTTATAAATTTTAACACTAACCGTAGAAGCAGTAGAAATGCTAACAATTTAATTTACTTACCTTTTAGTAGAACAAATTATATGGCTACTGCTCCTTTACATCGCAGGAGTACCTTTGTTAACAACTGTAGCTTTTTTGATGTTAACTTATCGAAAGGTCAACTCAAAAGTAGATTGAAAACTAATGTATGATTAGATCTATGTAAACGCATGGTTAGTTGTTATGTCTTGTGTTGTCCCTGAGCCCAACCCATATGATGGTGGGTAAATTTTTCTCACTTTGGATTGTTTTGGACCACTCTTATCGATATCATTAGGGCTATTCACGGTTTGAGCGTACTTTTAACAAATCGTATTTATAGCATTTGTTATTGTTCAAACTGTGAGCACCTCGCCATGTGACTGTCGTATAAAAAAATTGTGCAACCCTGTGATGTATGTGATTATGCGGCTGTAGACGTAGCATAAAAATGCGAGGTACAAAAAAACATGTCCAAGGGCTGCTTTTATTTACGCGTGCCTGCGTATTTGCGTTTGTATGCAAAACAACAACAGAGCAAAATACGCTTTCGTAAATTGGCGTACAAATAGCAAATCGTACAAATGGCAGACCAGCGTATTGAGATGTTTTAATGGCCTTATTGAGATGTTTTAATGTTATTTGGGCTGGTTCTTAAGATGATCTAATGCGGAGAAAGTGCGAAAAAAAGCTGTAGTAGCTGAACTCTATTGTTATTACACAAGTCATCAAAATACACTTCTACGCCCTCAAGATCACCAAAAATTTGTATCATACATCGCATAAATACCTCAGGAGCATTGTTTAGCCAGAAAGGCATTCTATTCCACTTGTATAATCCAAATGGTGTAGTAAATGTCGTAAGTTTGGAACATCTTTCATCAAGAACCATCTGTCAAAATCCATTCTTAAGGTCCATAACAGTAAAATATTTAGTACCACCTATTCGACTAATTATTGACTCATACGTACACTGAGGAGCAAAACTGTAACATGATGTAACTCTTCTCATTTCAGCAACCGTTATCTTCTCTAAATTATAACTTATTACATATTTTTATCTTATAATGTTATTGGTGCTCTTGTACTCTTTCTCCTAAACCGGTTTGGAATTAATCTAACAACCACGAAAAAACTATCAGACAAAAATGTAAAAAAATGGCAAATGTTGCATTTTTGCACTCATTGCTTGTTTATGGTTTTTTAACGATTTTCGTGACAAAAAATATTATTAATAACATGTCCAGTATCCTTTTATACTGGATGTATACCTCCTCACAAATTCTGGTGGTATAGCCTCCCAAACATCCTTAGTTCGCTCCCACAACTCATTAACTCTTTTGAGCGGAGAATTTACGTAACTCCACTAATTCTCGATTGGATTCATGTCCAAAGATTGTGGAAACCATTTCAAATTAGCAAATTTCTGTTTTTGTATCCAGTCTTTGACAACATATGCAGTGTGCTTTGGATCATTGTCTTGCTAAAAAATTACTTTTTCAGCAACAATACCCATATTTTCCACTACTCCTGGTAGATTTTGTTGCAGGTTGGACAGGTACTGTTTCTTACGCATGATCCCATCGATGCGTATTAAGGGACCAACTCCATTTTGCGAAATACAACCCCAAACCATTATTGACCCACCACCATATTTCATTGTTTGCTTTACATGATGTGGTTGGGTTGTATTTGGGTCCTTGGTCCAATACCACGCACGACCATATGATTGGAAACGGTTAATTTTAGTATCATCAGACCAAATAACCTAAAATTCAAAAGAACAACGAATAAAAAATATTGCTTCACAATGTAAGTTAAAAGACTCACCATATCCCAATCTGCGACTGTCGAGTGTTCATGCGCTGCAGCAAAATCCTGCCTTAACCGCACATGTCTTTTGGTAAGCATTGGTTTTTTTTTCTTCTCTGCTGCTTTAACGCCCTATTTCGTAATGCTTCGCCGAGCTGTCCACTGACTAGCACTGATGTTTAAAATTTTCAGCGCTGCTGCAGGAGTGACTGCATCATTGCTGGTCACCGAGTTCGCAAGATGGCGGGCATCATGATCGCTTATTTTTCTTGGTATACCTCCTTTGTTCCTAGGAACACTTTCCACTATATTTTTTTCTTATGCGTTGCACTGTCATGTGGCTTATTTGGAAAACTTTTACCACTTTTTTAACTGACTCCCCCTTCCGCAATAAATTTATTGTTTAATTTTTTTTCAAAATTGATCATACCGCTTGCTTATATTATCGCTTAATAAGTACATTGCAATCAAGAAAAGGCTATTAAGATTCAAAATAGGCAATAGATAACGGTTAAATGTAAAATTGAGAGTGAGTGCAAAACTGTAACATTTGTCTTTTTTTACATTTTTGTCTGCTAGTTTTTTGTTGTTGTAAGATTAACTTCAAACCTGTTTGGAAGAAAGAGTACAAATGTACTTATCACATTATAAAATAAAAATCTGTAATTTGTTATTGTTTGGAGAAGATAATGGTTGCGGAAATGAGAAGTGTTACAGCATGTTACAGTATTGCTCCTCAGTGTAGATATTATGCAACGCTATCGTTTGAAACATTCATTCAACGGTTTCGGATCAAGACAAATCCTTAAAGACCATCTGGTTTTTCAACAATTTGCAAATTGTTCACCCAATCCGTTGGCTTTCCCATCTTTTATCATAAGACCCAATTGTTTCTTTAGTTTATAAGCTAAATGGTATTCTCTTTTTATAATTTAATTTTGGTTCAGATTTTTTTTTCAATTCTATAAGACATTTGCCAAGAATTTGACAAAGTCCATCGAAAACATCAATATAATCTAGAATAAAAGTTTCTTATTTTTCAGGCAATTCTCTTTTAATAACTTTATTTTAAGTTGTCGATGCACTTGATCTATTGTCACTTGCCATTTCGTCACAATTCACATTATATAATTTTTTTAATCAAATTTAAAGTAACACACGATTCTATTCCTAAAATTGACTGAAAATCATTGTTGGTAGGGATTTTTTATTTTTTTCTATTTTACACTGCAATTTAATTTTTCCATGAGTTTTTACTTCTTCATTATTATATTCATACAAGCGAATATTTAATTTAACAATTTTATTTTTAAAATGTAATTTTTGTACATATTCAATTGGCAAACAATTTATGTCAGCGCCAGTATCCATTTTAAAATTAACATCGATTCCATTGACATTTAATTTCTTAAACCAACCTCCAACCAAAGATATTATTATACAATTAGACAGTTCTTTAGTCTTACCTATATGAAAGCTGTTTTTATCATAATTTTCAACCTTCGTCAAAGTACTCAGCACTTACTGCATCCCGTTCATACTTGTATACCACATTCACTTGTCGTCCATTAGCGCCTCCTGCTTTCGATCGACACATTGACACAAAATGTCCTGGCCGCTTGCATTTGTTTCATTTGCGGCCCTCCTTCATTACTGGGCATGCCTGACGATGTTCCAAATTCCATCTCAACCCATCGAAAACAAGTTTTATGCTTTTCGTTCTTAAATGTTGGACCCCGCTGCAAAGCCACAACTGTACCTTTTCCCTCTCCATTCTCTTCGAGCGTCTTTTTATTCTGCATCGCCATTTCTGCAATTTTGTATTTTTTATTACGTCATCCAATGCACTTTCCTTTGCCTCTAATAATTTCGCTTGCAAATTTTTATCGCAAATGCCTAAAATTATTTTATCCCGCAGTATGCGTTCCTCAAATTTATTCCATTTGCTTGTACACTTAAATTCGCAGAATTTAATCTGCTTTCGCGGCGCTGTCTCAAACTCGCAAAATGGCTGACCCTGATGCTGATTAATGTTGAAAAACTTAAAAGTTTCCAATGTTATATTTTTCTTAGGGTTGCAATACTCGTCAAACTTTTTTAAAATAATTTCAATCGTTTTTTCTTCTTCTCTTACATTGATCGAGTTGTATATATCCAACCCTTTCTCACCAATGTAATGCAGCAGCAGCGCAATTTTTACGTCATCGCCTGGATCGTCAAAATTTGCCTGGATTATCGAACTGCATCGAATCAGGGCCATTAATAACCACTGCGCTAGTATTTACCACAGTATTACTTGCACTATTTTTCGCCATTGCTTAGTTTATTTTCAGTGTCTTTTATTGTTTGCTGTTCCTTACTTTATTAATTATTTTCAGTTTTTCCACTTTTTTTTGTTCTTCTTCTTTTTCAGAATCAGACATTATTTCACATTTCAGATTCTTCTACATTTGACACTATGTTTCGTCAACTGCTCTTACTCAACTGAAGTTCTTATTTCATTTCTTTTTTACATCATTCATCTTATTTTCTATCATTTAAACTAAAATGCCAGATTAGTAAAATAAAATATTGTAACATGCTTTAATGCTGTTAAAATTATTTTTGAAGTATTTTATAAATTAAACGAAACCAAAGCTGCAAGCAGTGATGGCTTCAAAGTCAATCAACAAACGAACTGCTTGCCAGAAAATGATTTATTTGTATATTAAAATGTATATTTTACGACAAAACCATTGATCGTAGATGCATGTTATCGTTGACTTTTTTGTTGGAATTGGGAAGATCTTTCATGTGTTCATACGGCATTTTCAGATATATTTTACTATTTAGGCAGGAAATGGGAAAAAGCGGCAAATTTTACCAAAAACCGAGATTTAAACCAATTTCTCAGTCAATTACTCTTTGGCTATCAAATATATCAAAATTTTGAGTATAATGAACCATCTATAAACAATTATAATTCAAATATTGAAAATTTCACATAAATCCGTTCAGCGGTTCTTGAGTTTGGCGGCAGCCACAAAAATGCTCAATTTTTAAAAGTTTAATTTTTTTATAATAGTATAGATATAGATTAATATTAACTTATGATATTCATTATTATATACACATATACTTATAATTTTATTAGTATTCTTATTAGGTACTTATTCATTATTTAACTTTGTGGAAACCACCAAAAAAATATACCTACCTGCCCAATCAGAAAAGCCTGCAAGCATACTCAAAAGTAGATCTTGCTTCAATTGGAAAATATTTAAGTATCCCATTTGGTTATTTTAAGAGATTTCTTTAAAATAGATTTTATGTTTGTCAAAATCTTCATAGATTACTAGATCACTATGATCACTATTACTAGATTACTATCACTATTACATAGATCACTATGGCATTGGTTGTTTTAACTTATTGACAATGGCCTATTGAAATCGCTCTCTTTTTGAGTAAATTTTAATTTTTCCGATATCAACAACTGTGCAACTTGCCTTTGAATTCTCCCGATGATTCAAAAGCATCGTATTCTTCAAAATTTTCAAAAAAGGACAATAATCATATACGAGGTTAATACGTCTGCATTTACAAATAACTGACGTCTAAACATAATAATAGAAATCAGAAATGTTCACTTTTTACATTGAACAAAAACATACAAAAATTTAAACCTCTTCTGCTTTAATAATGCTTTAAAAACCAAACAAAGGTATTCAAAATTTATCTTTATGAGCAGCCTTGAAAGACAATTGTTCATTTGCAGTATATATGTCAGGTGCAATATATTCTTTTTTAAGTTTTTAGTTTTTTAAGTTGTAATTTTTAATTAAATACTTGTTACTTTTGCTCCAATTCACAAATTCTTACCTCTCTCATTGTTTTTTTGCCAGATTCTGATAAGAACTTAATTAACTTTCGAAAACGAAATAAGCTGATTGATCATATAAGTTTGCCACCTCGTTTGCTTACCTAAATCGAAGAGCAAACATATCGAGTTTGTGCAAAGGTTTCTCCATACAAATTTCACAGTTCATTTATAAGGCTGATAAACTTATGCAGTTTATACCATTTATAAGTGTATTGCCCATTTGCATGAATACCCTTATTATATTCATATAAAATTTTACTCAAAAGTAATATTTTTCGAAATAATTAAAATTATCAATTATATCTGTTATGTTGTATTTACTGTTTTAAAATTTGTTTAATTTGTTTAAAAACTACTATAAAATGCATCAACATACAATTTGACTTCTTAAAAAAGAAAGAATATTCTTAAAAAACTTTAAACAAATTCTTAATTTACATAAAAATAAAATTTGGCTTGTTAAAACAGAACGAAACTTCTTAAAAACATTTTTCAATGTATACGTCTTTTTTTCTGTATTTAAAATAAAAATTACAAAAAAATGTATTCCTAAGCCGTTGATTTCCAACCAATTAAGAAATGCATGATAAAAATTCACAATAATAAAATTTCTTCACAATATTACATTTGTTCGCAGCCATGTCTAAACGTACTTTTGTACATTTAGTAAAACGTTAAAAAACTTAAATTTCAAAAATTATTCTAATACATGTTAAAAATTCTATAATTACATTTTAATTACGTGATAAAAAAAAATATAAAAAATTAAATGTTCCAAATGAAATTATGTTGCTCGGATTAATTATTTACATTTAAACATAAAATCTATCTGAAATAAATCTCTTAAAATAACCAAATGGGATAGTTAAATATTTTCCAACTGAAGAAAGATCTACTTTTGAGTATGCTTGCAGGCTTTTCTGATTGGGCAGGTAGGTATATTTTTGTTGGTGGTTTTCAAAACGCTATATAATGAATAAACACCTAATAAGAATACTAATACAATTATAAGTATATGTGTATATAATAATAAAGATAATAAGTATAATATTAATCTATATCTATGCTATTATTTTTATCTACACGGAGAAAAGTGTTTGCTAAATTTGTATTGTGGTTAAGCAAAACTTGCGCTTGATTTTCAGCCACTTCAAAATTATGCTAAATTTCAGCAAAAACTGATCAAAATTTGCTATTTCAATTTACAATAACTAAGCAAATATTTGCTTGAATTAAGTAGAAATTTGCTATTCCAATTTATAATAACTAAGCAAATATTTGCTTGAGTTAAGTAAAAATTTGCTTTTGTAGTTTATAATACAATAACTAAGCAAATATTTGCTTGAATGTAATCAAAATTTTGTTTAGTTATTATAAACTGCAAAAGCAAATTATTGCTTAATTCAAGCAAGTATTTTTGCTTAGTTATTCTAAATTGAAATAGCAAATTTTTATTAGTTTTTGCTGAAATCTGGCATATTTTTAAAGTGAAATAATTAATTAACATTTAATTAAATTGAAAAATTACCACCATTCTCGAGGAGATTTGAACCTCGGCCGCGTGAGTGCAAGTGCATGGGCTTATCCATTCGACCATCGTAGTTGTTAACCAGTAGTCACCAAATTTTCTTCATTAAGAATAAAAGTGTGCCGTGTGCTTAGAACAAATTTGCTTGAATTGAGTAAAAATTCGCTATTCCAATTTATAATATCTAAGCAAATATTTGCTGGAATTAAGTAAAAATTTGCTATTCCAATTTATAATAACTAAGCAAATATTTGCTTAAATTAAGTAAAAAATTTATTTTCAAAATAAGAAATAACTTAGCAAAATGTTGCTTGAATTTAATCAAAATTTTGCTTTTTACCAAATACACAAGGAGTGATTGCAATTTAGCAATCTTTTTCCAAAATCACATTGTGATTGAGCAAAGTTTTGCTGATTTGCTTTTAAGCAAAACATTTGCCTGATTCAAGCAAATTCATTTTCTACGTGTGTATCTATACTACTATAGAAAAATAAAACTTTTAAAAATTGAGCATTTTGGTGGCTACCGCCAATCTCAAGAACCGCTGAACGGATTTATGTGAAATTTTCACTATTCGAATCACAATTGATTATAGATGGTTCATGTATACTCAAAATTTTGATATATTTGTTAGCCAAAGAGTTATTGACTGAGAAGCAACTGGTTGACATTTCTTGCATAAATAGTAAAATATATCTGAAAATGTCGTATGAACATATGAAAGATCTTCCCTATGTGAACAAAAAAATCAACGGTGACATGCATGGTTTTGTCGTAAAATTCATGTTGTAAGAATTATAAGGTGTTCTCATCCCATGACATTTTTAATAATATTTTTCTGTGACATGCTGCCTTATTTTGACAATTGCAAAGGTTTCATATAAAAAATTTCAAATGAAATGCCATGACATTCCGAGTGAGATCACCTTATTATAATTACACCATTGTAAAATTTACATAAAAAAAAATTAAATCATTTTCTGGCAAGCAGTTCGTTTGTTTATTGACTTTGAAGCAATCACTGCTTGCAGCTTTGGTTTCATTTAATTAATAAAATACTTTAAAAACAACAACATTCAAGCAAATACTTATAAACGTATATAAAAACTTGTTCTTATTATACTAATTTACTAAAATAAAAATAAATAAATTTCCTTTATTTCTTTATATTCTAATATAACAGGAAAAATATTTTTTAAATGCATTGTTTTCCTCTGTTCATCAAAAAAACATGTTTGCAACTCTTTATTAAAGAATAATTAGTTCATTAGCCGAACCAGAATTACGTCTTTCTATTCGGCTAATATCTAAATATCTAAAAAAAGTTATTATTTGCAACTGCAACCAAAATGTAGCTAGAATAAATAAAATCACAACAATAACGTCCAGCTCGAAACAACATAAATTCGGCAAATACAAGAAGATCTCAAAAAAAATCTGAATCCCAAAGAATCTGTAAAATTTGTGGCAAATAGTAATGTGGTTTTCATTGGTAAACTTACAATATTCTTTTCTTCTCTTTTTCTTTCGTTACTTACTTGTCATATTTATTTTCATATTTACTTCTTCTTGCTGACGGCAATGAGAATGGATTGGTAATCTCTTCTCATTGCTGAGCGTCAATAACTCAGACCAACGAGTTCATAAGCTCGTTGGTTGTCATTGTTTTGGTTTTTCTGTCGGTGGATGGCTGATAGTCTGGAACGAAGTTGGATGGCTGGATGAAGAATTCTCTGGGTATATATACTCGTTGGTAGAATGACTTCTTTTCATGAAAGTGAAAGCAAATCGAATTGATAAAGGCAAATTTACACATTTCACTCAAAACGATGATAGGATTTATTTTATTGACGTTTAAAAAATTGACATAAACAAAAGCCGTACAAACAAATCCAGCAATCCAAATTTGAAAAATATGGAAGAGTTCAGCAATTAAATAACAAAATATAAACTCCCCGCACACTCGTCTGTCTTCGCTGCAGAAGCAAACGCAATACTAGAAGCAAGTTTAAGTGCCAAATCAAGTAAAAAAAAAACATTAATTTGCACGGACTCTCTTTCAACACTCTTAGCAATTATAAATGTGAACAACAATGACCACACAATCTCACTAAAAAGATACATAGTCATAACAAACAAAGATAACATCAAAATTCTGTGGATACTCACTCATATTGGAATACAGGGTAACACTCTTGCTGATACAGCAGCAAAGCAAGCAACAAGATCTCCTGTCAAACTTATAAATTCAATAAACCTAAGAGACATCAAGAAGATGGTCGACAAACATTTCAGCAAAAACATGAGACAAAAGTGGACTGCATACGAATATCCTTATAAAGCTATGAACCCAAACTAAATTACATTCAATTCCCGCTGGCAATCTCAAGAAGACACATCATATATACCAGATGACGACTTGCACACACAAAGTTAACTCACGAACATCTCTTCAACTGCAGCAGTCTGCCCACCTGCCATTTTTGCAACACTGAATACCTTACCTTACAAAACATTCTTGTAAACTGTCAAGCAATAAACGATCTACGGCAAAGTTTTGGTTACCCGAACTTCAACAAAATTCTAGAAAACGTAAACATCGACAACATCAAAATATTTATAAAATTTATATGCAAACTTTATCTATACTTCCATATATAATTCCATCTAAAATCTATCTTTAAGATTGATTCATACTTGTAAATATCTTAGCAATAAGCTGAAGTATTTATCTTTAAAGTAGTTAAATTGTAATTATATTTACTCTGTAACTAAATAAAAAAATAAACTTTCTGCTTGAAGTTATAATAATGAAGTTATGTCAATTGTGTTCCAGTACGAATGACACATCAGTTCTATTTGCTTTCACTTTCATCAAAGTAGGAAGACCTTCTACTTCTTTCACTCGTCAAGGTGGATGTCCTTAAATACATTATAGTGCTCAGTCTGCGGGAACAGTCAGCAATTAAAAAACACACTGTACTGGTCAGTCTGCGTGAAACCAGTTGTCTTTTGTGTACATGAACTGTGTTTGATTGTATTTGTGTAGGCATCCCCTAAATAAAATATGATGACTTCGCTTATGTGTACGTGTCAGTCCATCGTCGCTACAGCTTTTTCAGTGAGTGAAATTTCGCGCACTTCACGTCGCCTGCTTCACCTCTCTTGTCTAAGAAAACCGGTTTCATGCAGACTGAGCACTACAGTTTATTTGGGTCCGATGACAATCATCTTAATTTTAGAGATGAAACTCAATTTACATTTTTCAGATTAGATGATTCATCCAAAATGAACAATGTAGTGAATCGTGTAAATTTACCTTAAGTCATTCGAAGTGAAACATAATTGAAATGTGTAAACATGAACGTCAACCCGCTGAACATCAATCAGACTGCTCCATATTTTCCAAATTTGGATTTCTGAATTTGTTCGTACGACTTTTATTTATTTAGCTTTTTAAACGTCAACAATATAAATCAACCAACGAATATATTTTGACATTCAACAACGAATCATCCATCAAATTTTAAATTTACACTTTGAATAATGTAAACTAAAAATTGATTCACTTTCGTCGTTCAACGTTCACTGTCATCGTTTTGAGTGAAATGTGTAAATTCGCCTTTATAGCATATTCTCACGGCACCTCGAATTACTTAATTAGGCTCTCGTTCGTAATTCAAGCCTTAATTATGTTTTGAATTAAGAAATTCGCCAAACAATATGTGACAATCTGAATTACCTCATTCGAAGGTAATTCAGATTGAGTTCAGTTTAATTTCAACGAATAACTTAGGCATCGGTTTTATCTCTAATTTTTATCGAAAATTAGTCAAAAATAGTATTTCTATGGAAAAAAAATAGCAAATAACAAATTTTTGCTTTAAAAAATAATTTAATTAATAAATAAATATGTATTTTGCAGATTTTTTAAAAACAGAAAATGTAAGCAGAACTATAATGGCAGGAAAAACCCTGCTTCTCAAGATATGTTTGTCCGCCACTATTTTCACCAGTATCTGGCTATTTTTGCGGTATCCTTGCAGTTCGCCTGTCTGTCAGAGTGCCGTGAGAACATGATATTATAAAAGCATTTATGGAATTCACAAACGTTGATATTCTCCATGCTATTCGTTATTAGCTCTGTTCACATTATTGTAATTCACATTATTACCCACATTGCTGTTCACTTTGTGAATTATTATAACTAGTATCGCCTGTGGTCGAAGTTCGACTATATCAAAAACAATTATCTTTTTTTTTAATTTTTATTGAAAAACGTTTATCAAAGTTAAAACACATTACATTGATAAATACTTTTGGCTTATACTATTTATGTATTGTTTATATTTGCTTCTCATATTTTTTCGATGTTAATTTGGCCGTTTCTTAAATTTTCACGGAATTCTCGCTTCACACTTATTTTTTTAAAAAATGAGCAGCGAACGTTAGTTTTTTTTTCATTTACTAAAATACTAATAGCGCAATTTTAGTGAAGTGGGCACATTTTAACAAATAAAATAATATATTTAAAGTAAATATTTTCTTCTACACAAAATTACTAAACTCGCCTGATGTAAAAAAAAAATAATTGGTTACTTCATGTGTCTATTTACTGGGTTCACTGAATGAAATTACTTCATTCTGTTCAGGTTATCAGTTCGAGGGAGTATCTTCTCTCTCGTGTATGCTACAGCAACGATGTTCAACAGAGCTGTGTTGCTATTGGTTTGCACTGTCCCATTGGGAAAAAGGGTTTTTACATTTTCTTAGTTTTACCTATCTTAATAACAACTTATTCGAATAAATGTACTCGAAAATACCTTTCCAACGATGTAAGATTTATGTGAATTTGCTGACGTTAACAAAGGTAAAATGGTACCACATTTTTTTGTTTGCGTAATAATATATAGATGTTAACAGCACAACTAATGATGATAATATGATAATAATATATAGATGTTAACAGCAAAATAAATACCTTTATGAATTCCATAATTGATGCCCGTATTCACAAACCTCAATATAATACTCTTTTTATTTTAACAGGCGTTTTTTACAGGAAGAAAAAATCAAGTCTACTTTTGGGTATTGTTTTGAGGTTGGCATCGATTGCTTATTTAAAGAGAAGTCAACTGCTGCGTAAAATTCAAAATGATGGAAGATAAATAAAAGATGGAAGATTGAGCAAAAAACTGGCTCAAAATTTTCAATTTGCAAAATCTGCGGTCCGTTTGCTAAGGAACTATCTAGTAGGTAGGTCTCAAAGAGTGCGTATGGGCCAACATTTTTCAATGCTAAAAAGCACTACTAGCGGAGTACCTCAAGGATCTGTTCTTGGGCCATTACTATTTACAATGTTCATAAATGATATTTTCAGCAAGTGGCAACACGTCACTATGCATGCATATGCAGATGATCTCCAATTGTACTTATCCAGACCACTCGGCCTGGTTGAAGATCTATGTACTAGAGTTAACGAGGACTTAGCTTTGGTGTCTAAATGGGCAGATGAGAATATGCTCACGTTGAACCCCACGAAATAATTTGTTTTGCCTATATCTAAAACTCCATATTACCATGATGATTTGCCTCCAAATTTTCTTAATACCGTTAAACTGAAACTTGTAAGTAAGGCCACAAATCTTTGTTTTCAAATAAATTCATTCCTTGCCTGCGATGATCACATCAACTCATGAGTAAAAAAAGTATATTGTCTTCTACGTAATCTCCGAATGACATCCGGTTTTGTGCCAGTTGAAACAAAAAGAAAACTTGTATTGCAGTTGATTATGCCGATCATACTCTGAGGTCGTGTACTGCAAACTTAACTCTCGGTCCCTACATAAGCTCCTGGTAGTTTTTAATAATGCAGCTCGCTATGTATACGGTCTTAGAAAGTTTGATCATATCTCTGTCTATTGTAAAAAATTACTTGGTCGTGACTTACCTAGTTACCTTGAAGCTAGAAATTGCATATTCCTACACCGAATTATCTATACACGTAGTCCTACATATCTTTTTGATAAGTTGAAGTTTTGCAGGTCAAGTAGAAATATGAACCTCATTATCCCTAGATACAATTTTCTTATCTCCAGTAGATTGTTTTTCGTCAGTGTCATTAGGTCGTGGAATTCATTACCTAATAGTATTAAAAGCGTTTCTAATAAAATTAACTTTAAGCATTTAATTTTCAAACACTTCTTAACTTCAAATTTCTCTCCTTACTCTTTCTTGTTCTTCTCCTACTCTCTAAGGAATAATTATTCATTGTTTAAATATTAGTCTTTTTAAGTGGTATTGTTATTGATAACATTATATGACATTAATTTGCATTTCGTGTTTTAAATGTTGTTATATCCAATGTTAATTCGGCATGCAAAAGAACTATTTTTATATGTCAACAAGTTTTTTAAATAAAAATAAAAAAATAAAAAAAAATAAATCAAGAAAAAAATCTTAATGAGTTTGAAAAAAGGAAAGTGATCGAAATTATGGTGAAACATAAGACCATCATTGAAAATAAAACAACTGATGTGGTATCCCTAGATCTTTTATACGATTCACTAGGGTGGCTTCCATTGTTCGTAGTAGCCTAAATCGCCTTTGAAATTCTTTCTCATTTATGCCCCTACCACCGTATGCGAATCGAATGCTTCACTCGAGTCGAATCGTTCGGCGAATTTTTCTTTTTGTGGTATCACTGTTTGCGGACCTACTTATTCGCCTCAATACGGTGCTGCCAAAGCAGAAAACATAAAAACTCGCATAGAAACGTCAAAAGTCAAACCTCAAATTTCAATTAAGCCACGATAAATACAAATAAATAAGCAGCGTTGAGCTATTTTTGATCACTTGTGATAATTTTCATCTTCCCTGTTAAGCTTTAGTGAAATAATAAAAGTTTTGGTTTAGATTTCAGTCACAAATTTGGTTTTTTATTCTAAAAAAACACAATTATAAAATGATGAGCAGCACGGATCAATTCTTTGGAGATTGTGAAGAACCTGAAACTTTGTGTAGACTCCGACGTAGCATTCGAGACAAGTCGAATCCACTAGAAGTTCCTGACAGTATGTGAGTGTCTCTATATGCCCGGTTGATATTCAGTCAAATAGAAAATTCTTTAAGGTTTCAATCTTATTTTAGGCTTAACAAAGAAGCCTTCGTATTTGAAGCCTTTGCATATGAAAGATTCGATGTAGTCATTTCGTAGTGCGATTCCTCCAAATTTAAAGTTAACAACTGCTCTACGCTTTTTTGCTGACGGTAGTTACCAAAAGAGCGTTGGCAACGATTATGAATTGGGTCTCGCGCCATCAACGGTGGCGACAATTTTAAGTGAAGTTGTGATTATTATTGAATCCAAGCTTTGTTCAGTATGGATAACAACAAACATGACGGAACAAGAGAAACAACGAGCTAAGAACTCTTTCTATGTTAAATCAGGATTTCAAGGAGTTATAGGCTGCGTCGATGGAACGCATATTGGCATTGTTTCCCCAGCAGAGTCAAAACACCACTACCTAAACCGAAAGGGATATTTAGGTTATATATTATGACGTTGATTTAAATTTCTAACCTATTAATATGCAGGCTTTCACTCTTTCTGATGCACTGGATCTATGTAACGGTAGTGCATCCTATTCTACTCTACGGGATTATTGTGTGGTGGCCGGCTGTGAACAAATCAACATTCCTCAGGCACTTGGAGAAAACTCAGCGGCAGGCAGCGCTATGCATCACGGGGGCACTGAAGTCAACTCCAACTAAAGCGCTTGAAACGATTCTA
Source organism: Dichetophora obliterata (assembly GCA_963920525.1). NCBI lineage: Eukaryota > Metazoa > Arthropoda > Insecta > Diptera > Sciomyzidae > Dichetophora > Dichetophora obliterata. The sequence continues at coordinate 142,039,438 of OY986439.1, forward strand.
AGTATGGACCCCCTGGACATACACGCAAAACTAATAGCCGGAAAAACGGCACAATGCCTTACGGCAGCAGGCAACATGCACATTCAAAATTTTGGACATTGTACAATCGGAAAGGATCTACTTAGTAGCACGGACTACATGGTACCTCGCACGATAGTCAATTCCAAAGTACGAACTCTTCTGGGACCAAACGACTGGTGCAAAGGTATAGAACAAGCACAGCAGGCGGTCAACATATTTACCGACGGCTCCAAAATGCCTACGGGGGTAGGTGCGGCGGTGTATTGCGCAGAGTCTAATATAAGGCAGCCATATAAACTGCCGAACAACTGCAGTATCTTCCAGGTGGAAATATTTGCCATAAGGAAGGCTGCTGAGATAGCCCTCAGCATGGACACACAACACTCTAACATCAACATTTTCGTTGACAGTCAGGCGGCGATCAAATCCATGCGCTCCGCTAGCATCAAGTCCAAAAGTGTCTTGGCTGGCAGGGATGCACTAGATGCACTAGATGCACTAGATGCACTATGCGCTTCGAAAAGAGTGCGCATCTACTGGGTCCCTTGCCACCAGGGCATTGAGGGAAACGAGATGGCAGACGGTTTAGCAAAGGAAGGTGCCGGGCTGGAATCAGAACTCGCAGAACATGTACTTACTCCGCTACAAGAGTTGTACAGGAACCTCGAAAGAAGAGCCACACTAGCAGTGAATCGTAGATGGAGAGATACGACAAAGTGCAAAATCTCGAAAATCATGTGCAATGCACAATGCGAAAAACGAACTCGGTTCATCTTGGCACGCCCGCGCAAAGATTGCAGGACACTAGTGGGCATGCTCACTGGTCACTGCATGACGGCAGCCCACGCGAGGAAGCTTGGCATCACCACGGATGACAACTGCAGGAAGTGCAAAGAACTGGGCACAGTGGAGACCCTGGAGCACCTACTATGCACATGCCCCGCCCTACTTAGATCGAGACTAAAATATCTAGGCTCATCGACGTTCCCGTCACTTAAAGCTGTAGCCAGGGTGTCTCTAGAATCCCTCCTAAGGTTTGCGAACTGAACGCAAATCTTTAAAGACTTTTAAAACAAACACAAAGGTTCCTTTTGTTCACTACCGGTACCACTAAGGACCTGAATTGGTCTATGTGAGCCTCACGAAGGCATCCGGTCTAACCTAACCTAACCTAATATGCAGGCTTGTGACCATAATATGGTAATAAAGTATATTTATGCCAGATTTCCCGGATCAAGCCATGACTCATTCGTTTGGAATTGCAGTGCTTTGAACGTTGTTCTTGAGAGAATGTACCGAACAGGAGACTTGAGTTCAATGTACTTACACATAGATCCAAAAATCTAAAAACAACTTCAGCAACTATGCTTTGTTAGTGGAAGACTTCCAGCAGACTGTTGGACTCCATAATAATAACATAAGCATAAAGACTAAAGTAAAGCAAAAATACAACAACAAATTTGAGAATGTTAAATGGAAGAAAAACTGAGAAATTGGAACTTCAAATCTCATCGCCTCTGTGGTGCAGTGCGCTAATGAGTGCTTGCACGGGTATCACAAAGTTTTCTGATTAAGCCTTTAGCAGGGCCGAAATTGCAATAAAAACAGCTAGTGATTTTTTCCTTTTCATATTGACATAACGTTGTTGTTGTTTCTTTGGAAATATTCGTTAGAACAATTAATTGTTCTAACTTTGACCTAAAGCTCAATAAACGATTTTAAATTATCAAACAACTAGAATTTGTATTTAAAATGAAGTATGATTTAAACTATCAAACATTTAGAATTTGTATTTAAATCATATAAAATCAACATATTTGCATTTTTATTATAAAAATTTCCATTGAATTTTTATTAGTTTTATCATATATTTTCACATTCATTTTTTTACTTAATTTTTTCTATTTGTAGTACTTGCATAACTATAATAATACATAACTAAAATAATAAAGGTACGCTAAAAAAATAAATCAGGTAATTCATTGAAGTTAAAAAATAAATCAGGTAATTCGTTAGAGTTAAAAAAATCAGTTCATTCATTAAAAAATGCATTAATATAATAAAATGCATTAGTTTAATGCATTTATCGAGTCCAGCTCTTAAATTCAAATTAAAATGTTAATAAAAAGTATTTTTAAAAAAAGCAAACATACACTCAAGCGGAGTTGTTGCAAACAGCGAAAAGTATGAAAAAAGAGCTGCACGACAAAGTGTGATTACTTCCCTCCACCATATTTAAGGCTTTTAATTTCAAGAATTTGCTCTAAATTTTCTGTATGTCGACGACAACATTTCATGCTCTTTACGATTTTCTTTAGCTTTTAAAATAACTATTTTTTTTTTTATTCAAGTCAAGCATTTTTGTAGTATATCTTGCGATGTCGTGCAAAACTTTTTCCATGTGTTTCGCTTTTAGCAACAACTCCGCTTGAGCGTCTGTTTGTTTTTTAAAATGTTAATGCGCTCCTCGTCTCTCTCGAACTCTAGCTCTATTTTTGATCTCCTCACTGGTGGAATGTTTTCGTCAACTACCTCCTCTTCGTCAGCCGCTATAGCTTCTGAAAAAGGATTTGTATTTGTTGACACAGGGATTGTCACAATTGCGGGAGACAGTCGCGTCGACTGTATTGTCAACAAAACAGCCCATTGGCGGCCGCAGCATGCTTCAAGTTGAGGAGAGCATCGACGGCCTGCTCCAATGGTGAAAGGCTGAGCTGTCTGTTGGGCACTCCACCAGTCTCGGTTGCTTCCGTTCGGATTGCTGACAATTTTTTTTTTGTTTTCAGTCCAGCCAAGCCTAAAATTAAAAGTTTGTAGGTACTTTTTTATATAGTGTTAAATAAAAGTTCACCTTATGCCATTCCTTTCCTTCGCGTAAAGGAGGTCCCAGGGAATTCAACTCAATGGCAAAGCTTTGCCATACCTCCTTGTGGCTTTGTTTTGTGGAGCGGAATTTCCCTTAACCTGTTGCCAAATTAGGATTCTGCTCCATCAGCTGCACCATTTTATGAAACTGCCGGCTGGTGGTTTTTTCATTCTAAAAATAAACAACGGTTTGTTTAAAATCAAAGATAAACAGTAAAGAAATAAAAATAATGCATATTACTTACTGTTATGATCAGAGCTAAATACGCACTTATTTAATTTGTTCAGTTTTTATACATTTAGTTTCACTGTAAACTCTTTAAACACATTTGCTTAATTATGGTTATCTACCGTTTGCTCATGTAAACAAGCAAACGTTATACATATATATTTTGTGTTAACTGCACTTAAAGCTTTCTAAAGTTATTTTTCTTTACGTATAAATATTCGCATTGCATCAGAATCTTTCGCTTTTCGTTGTTTAACTGTCATTGCTTAGCATCACAAATTTTTGGCCATTGGCTAACAAATAAATCATATTATAATTGCATACAAAGAAGTGTGCTTAATTTTCGCAAATGATCTAAAACAAGCAGCAAAAACGCTTGCTACTTCGACATTTGGTGACTCCGACGTTATACGTTGTAAACATTTTCGCATAATTCAATTTTAATCATTTTGACTATTCACAAAAAAGTAATAATTTGGTTTTGTATAACAAACGCATTCGGTCGTGTAGAGAGGTCAGCGCTAAAAGGCTTCAATGTGTAACAAGACGTTACAATTAGGCTTACGATAAATTAAGTATAGTTACTTATATATGCAGCTAAGGGTAGGTAATTTTGGCAACAACAGCGTGACCTACATAAATTACCAGCTACTACAAGACCATTCTAGTGGCCATAGAATAGCTGCCAAACATTCTTTTCATACGCCATACAGCAGACGACGTATATAATTCCTAAGTAGTTCTTTCCGGAAGCATATAAAAAGACACGACAAATCCAGCTAAGGTAGCATTCTTTTTTAGGTGAGCTCAAACTAAGTAGCTACTGCCTCGGCTGACCGTCAGGTCTATCGTCCGGGGAGGGTGGCGAACGGTAATTTTTTGTTATCTCTAAGAGCCCGAACAGAACCAAAGCGGATGGCGGGCCTCTCTCGGCAAAATCCGCTGAGAACACGTCCAGAATAGGAGCGGTTGTCGGATCACGGTTGCATTTCATATTGGGAATGATACAAATTATTTTATATTATGCTTTGAATTCACATGAATGCAACACAGGCACAAAAACAGAATGTCAAATCATAGTAAAAACTAAGAAAATAACACTGAACGTACCCAATCTTAAGCAAAAATATGGCAACATTTAAATCACTCAGAGAGAGATCCGCCACCCGTCAGAGAGAAATTAGAATAGATTTTATTCTGGCGTTTTCCCGTCACGCATTTATACGGCGATTTCATTTTTGGCGGCTGAATATATTTTCATGTATTTTGTAGCACGGCGAATCCGACAACCGACATCCGCTTTGGTTCTGTTCGGGCTCTAAGTGTAGTTAGTTATTTCTTTTTTTTATTTATTATTATTCTATTTTGTTTTTTTTTGTTTTCGAAAGCCATGTCGCTACCTCAGTTGACCGCAAGGTCTATCACCGGGGCTGCGACGCAGGTACTCACTGCCACGTCACAACCCCGGTTGACCGCAAGGCCTATCACCGGGACTGCGACGCAGGCACTCTCTGCTACGCCACCATGGCATCTACAGTTGTCGTATTAGAAATAAAGGTAGCATTCCTTTTTAGCGATTGTCAACCGATTACCGAAGCGATTATCAACGGAATACCGATTACGGAAGCGACTACCAACTGATTACCCATTACCGAAGCGATTACCAATAGATTACCCATTACTGAAGCGATTACCAACCGGCAACCGATTACCGAAGCGATTACCAACTGATTATCGGCTTCTAAAGCAATTACCAACTGATTACCGAGTACTAAAGCGATTACCAACTGTATATTAAGTCCGCTAGTGACTACCCGAAGCTGCATAACTGAGAGGTTATAATAAGGATAACGTATTCAATAAAGTAACTTATTGTAACTTAAGTAACTTAATTACTGAAAACCCTGCGTCTTTTATTTTCAAAATAATTTGTGAGAGTTAGTAGAAATTTTCACAGGACCCTGGAGCACCTGAGTTGTACCTCCGCCTTATGGATGCCGTTAATAAAAAAGTTGTTGTTAGTTAATCCTGACGCAGAAAAAGAGCACTCATCTTAGGTACAATTATTTAAATCACATCACCTGCAATCGCAAACCAAAAGGTCTAATTTCATTGGGCTATAAAAACTTATTTTCTATATGGTTCTATGTTGTGCGTCCAATTATAAAATTTAAATAAAAATTAAGCTATATTTTCTTGCAAACTTGATTAAATCGCTCCTTTTTTTATCGAAAAAATATAATGGCAGAAGAAGATGACAACGCTGCCAAGAAGGCAACCAAAAGAATTGAATTTTTAAAACAAAAAAGCATCTCGCTAAAATCAACCTTAAGTAAGCTAAAGCCCGTATGATACTTCATTGTTTTGACCAATTTCTAAATCTTAGAACAAAGGGCGCTTGGGCTAAAGAGCTATATATTGTAGAAAAGGATGAAAATATACATCGTGTCAATTTTTTACATCTCCGCAACGTAACTATCTTATCTTTCTTTTCTTATTGGCTACGTTAGAAAGAGCTCAAGCTTGTTTTTTGACACTTAATACTTGATCGAAACTTAACGAGTGACGAATTGAGAGAAACGTCAAGAACAATGCATTGAAAATGCTGCCCGTCGCACATTTTTTTGTCCAATTCGTACTATATGCGTATACACTTACACTTCTTGCATTTTAGCTTTAGCACTATTTCAACTGCTCTAGTTTCGTTGTCAATGAATAAAAATTGGACAAAAAAATGAAGTATCATACGGGCTTAAATGGTGAGCTCAGCTTCGAGGTGCTTAAGGAATTTGATGAAGCAGACCTCTCGGTTCGCCTTGAAACACTTGATCAATTAAGTCAGTCGTTTGATAAAGTGCAACCACTTCTCGGAGAAGAAGATCTTGAGACGTTGTGCAGTGACAGTCGCTCATGTTTTCTTGCCTTATATGTTGAAGTGAGGATAAAATTAACACGTGAAATTAACAATCTTCGAAAGGTAGAATCTGGGCATCTGTCTTATCTGCCAATCCTGTGGCATGTTGTCTTAGAGCCAGCTTGCAAGACGCAAGTGGCATGTCTAATATTTCCATGTCCGGCAGCAGCGTTGCCGCTGTACCTTCTCTAGCGAACTCATCCGCTCTACAATTCCCCGGAATGTCCCTATGCCCTGGTACCCAGACCAGATGAATGTCGAACTTATCAGCCATCTCATTAAGAGACAAGCAACATTTAAGGGCTGTTGGTGATGTTAGGAACACACCTGCAAGGGATTTAATCGCTGCTTGGCTGTCTGTAAAAATGTAGATATCTTTAGTTGATATCTCACTATACCTCAGCCATTCCACAGCTTTATAGCCATTATTTCAGCCTGGAACACGCTGCAATGATCTGGCAGTCTAAATGAGGTCCAGATCCGTTGAGACTTTGCTGTCAAGTTTTGAGCCATTGGTAAAAATATTCGCGCCAACTTGGCTTAGCGGCAGTAACCCGTGCCATTCTACTCTGGTTGGGATAACTGTGTGAAAGCCGTTCTCAAATGAGGGAGTGGCAATAGTGTAATTGATGTTGCTGGGAACTGCTCCAGCAAGATCGATAATAGAGGAATGTCCTGTATGAGTGTTAGTCCACTGCGAGGTTGCTCTCAGGCAGATAGCTGTTTCCTGGGCCACCCTTTTTCTCATAATATCAAGGTGTAATAAGCAAAGAACCGCATTTAGCGCTTCCGATGAAGTTGACCTAAGCGTTCCGCTGATACATATGGCCGCAGTTCTTTGTACTTTCCCTAACAATTTGCAATTAGACTGTGTTTTTAGTGCTATCCACCACACACATACACCGTATAACAAGATTGGCCTCACTATAGCTGTGCAAATCCAACGTGCAATATTTGGGGTAAGCCCCCACGTTTTACCTATAGCTTTCTTACAGACATACTCTGAACCAAAAAGGTACATTATATTAATGAAAAGGTGCATTAATTTCAATGAATTATTCATTGATTTTGGTCCAATGAACTGTGGTCATTGATTTCAATGAATTTTCTTCATACTTTAATGAATAATTCATTAAACTTAGTGATTTTCAATGAATGGTTCCTTGAATATCAATGTACACTTCATTGAATTCAATGAACACGTTCATTAAAAAATGCCAAAATTAATGATTTTTTCATTGAATTTAATGAAAAGTTCATTGAATTCAATGTAAAGTTCATTGAATTCAATGTAAGGTTCATTGAATTCAATGTAAGGTTCATTGAATTCAATGTATAGTTCATTGAATTCAATGTATAGTTCATTGAATTTAATGTATAGTTCAATGAACCTTACATTGAATTCAATGTATAGTTCATTGAATTCAATGTATTAAAGTTCATTTATTTCAATGTATAGTTCATTGAATTCAATGCTTATTTCATTGAATTTAATGTATTAAGTTCACTGAATTCAATGTATTTAGTTTATTGGATTCAATGTACAGCTCATTAAATTTGATGTATTCAGTTCATTGCATTCCATGTATATTTCATTAAATTTAATGTATTTAGTTCATTGGAATGAATGATCTATACATTAAATTCAACGAATTATTTGTTAATCCCTCTCTAAACATTTTTAAAATAAGGAAATAATTACAATTTCAACAATATGTTTTTATTTTAAAGAGTCAATTCATATACAAATTTTCGAAAATTTTGAATAGTTTTTAAATTTATAAAAATATACGGCAATAAACTCCCACAGGAGAGTGCATGCCGCAGGATATTTCAATTGAAATAATTGAAAAATTTTAAAGCACACATCTACGGCTCTAATAAAACTAGCAAATTGAAATTTTACACCATAAATGAATGAGGAATGAGGAGAAGTTCTTCTCTCCAACAGCAAGGATTAATGGTTGAATATTTTCGCCTTTATTTTTGGTTGAATATTTTCACCTGGTTGAATATTTTCGACTTCCTGGATGCTGCTTCCAACAAAAACGAAAGCCTCTTGGGAACTGGTAATTGTATGCTTTAGGAAAGTTTTTCTTCCAAAGTTGTCCTTACTGCATACTTTTTGAGTGGGCATCAAATACCCATGAAGGCTCCAAAGAAGTTTAATAGCAGTACTGTCTGGAAAGATATTAATTGAAAAAAAATAACTATTTATTTATTTAGCCTCGAGAAAAATTAAGCTTACCACTGTTATTAGTGAAATCTTCAATTTCTGCCAACTTTGCCGCACAGCTTTATCTTTTATGTGGTTTTCATTCACTTGGCAGCATTCACTTGAAATGCCAGGTATATTTCCTATTATTTACTAATACTAATAGTAATTTAACAGATTTAAATTTTCTATTACATTCAAAGCACAACATTTTCTTCACTTTTAATTTAATTTATTATCACCTTTTATCTAAAATTTACACACACAATTGCCACACGTCTTCACAACTTCGCGTTTCACTTCAAACAAAAATGGGAAGGAAATAAATTCGAAGGAATAAAATCGGAACTATACATTGAATTCAATGAACTATACATTAAATTCAATGAACTATTCATTAAATTCAATGAACTATACATTGAATTCAATGACCTATACATTGAATTTAATGAACTATACATTGCATTTAATGACCTAAACATTGAATTCAATGAACTGTTCATTAAAAATCAATGTATGGTTCGTTAAAATTTGATTTACAACTGGATTCAATGTACTTTTCATTGATATCAATGAAAAGTCCATTAAAATAATGAAAACAAATCATTGATATTTATTTAGACATTTTTAATGAATATAATTTCATTGATTTCAATGAACAGTACGTTAAAAACTATGAGCAATTCATTAAAATTCAATGATTTTTTCATTAAAATCAATGAATTAATTTTAACGTATGCTGTTCATTAAATTTGTTTTTTCTGTGTATATAGCAACATTGGCCTTCCTAGTTCGCTCAAGAATATTCGGTTTCCATCTTAACTTTCTATCCAAAATAAAACCTAAGTATTTTGCCTCTTCCACGAGGTTTAGCAGAATGTAGTTCAGTTTTTTAGCAGTTCAGTTTTTTTGGGATCTACCCCCAGCCCAAAACTTTTGGCCCAAGTATTGAAATCGGAGAGCGCTGACGCACGCATTTCCGAGAGAGTATTAGGAAACTTGCCCTGTGCAGCAATAGTTACGCCATCCGCATAGGCAATCACCTTGCAACCCACCTTTTCTATTTTCCTTAGAAGTACATTGAATACCAAGTTGCATAATAAAACTGGTAGAACACCCCCTGAGTAGTACCTCTAATCACAAATCTCCTAGTCTGTAAATCACCTAAAGATGCACTGACGACCCTGCAGGTCAGCAGGTTTTTTATCGGTACACAGATTGACTCATCCACCCGAAGCTTCATGAGCGCGCCAATGATGTTTCTACAGACCTGCCTTTCCTGTAAGCCTGCCTTTCCTGGAGGCTGAAAACAAATTTGTGTCAACGAATATGAGCTTCAATCAGTCTTTCGAGTGTTTTCAGCAGGAACGATGAAAGACTAATGGGTCTGAGGTCCTTGGGACTCGTTTGCAATATTCTATCCGCCTTAGGGATAAATTCTACCTTTACCTACCTCCATTTTAATGGTATCTATTTTATTTTAAGACAACCTTTGAAAATGACAAGAAGCTATGGAAGGATAATGGACGACGTCTGCTGTAGAGTGGCTGGAACTATAGTATCAGTTACAGCAGACTTATATGGTTTGAAACTAAAAAGAGTCCATTTAATTCTGTTCTCTGATATGATTTTTTAAGGATTACTCATTGCCGGAGCTCTCTAACACTTTATGTGAGTGGGATCCACAGAGAAATCCGGGAAGTGGGTACTCAGAAGAAGATCTAGGGTCTTCTCGCTAGAGGATATCCAAGTATCATCTGATTCCTTTAAGTAGCTTGGACAGATAGGATTATAAGCAAGGATTCTTACGGATTCTTGATGCTTCGGAATATTCCTCTTTATTGCCTCAGAAAAACCTCCAGAAATTACACTGAGCCTTTCGAAGTGCTTTCTTAAAAATTTTTAAACTGGATTTATAATCATCCCAGCATTGAGTTCTACCCGATATCTTAGATTTATTAAAAATCTTTCTGCACTGAGACCTTAGATTACTAATGTCCCTTGACCGCCCTTACGGCATGAGATTTTTAAAGCCCCCTTTAGAGTCCCCGTCAGCTGCTCCACGATTGAATCTAGTTCATGTGTCGTCGAAGGGGGACTATCTGAGAGAGGGGGTAATGATGCTTCAACTACCTCTCTTAATTCACACCAATTTGTTTTCTTCAGATTCCTAAAAACAGTTTGGCTATTGACGTGGCCCTTTAGACCAAATATTATATACCTATGATCAGAGAAGGAGTGATCCTGAAGCACTTTCCAGTCCGTGATCCTATCATAAAATAAGTCGGAGACTAGAGCAACATCTAAGACTTCTCGCCTACTTCGAGTAACAAAAGTTGGCTCGTTCCCAACGTTACAAACATATAAATTACTTTTGTGGAGTTTTAACTAGGGAAATCTATCTTTGATTTAAAGAAACATTTCGATGCCTAATCGAAGATCTACTTTGGTGGTTTTAGAGCGCTCCAACGCTCAAGATAGTATGGCTAGAGAGCCGTGCTTATCTTTCAGCTAAAGAGCTGAGTTTGGGTTTTTAATTAATAACAAGAGCTGATTAGCTCAGAATTAGTCTTAGTTAAAATCTGAATTTTATTTTCAAAAGTATTGGCTTATAAACTATTTTTACAAGTATTTTTCTTAAACTAATTTTACCACTATTTCCAAGACTCCTACCTTAATTCCAATGTTTTTTAGATTTACTTTGAAAAATCAATAATTGACCAATCACTTTTTGTTTATTAACCTTTCCAAATTTTCCCCACTAATTACTATTTTAAACATCATTTATTGGTTCGCTCGAATTCTTGGCCTTGGTTAAATGCACTTCATAAGAATTCGAGCTGCAATTAGTTGTGTTCACTTTGAGGTTTTTTATTAAGTTAAATTTGGAAATTTTGTCAACATTATGTTGATATGTTTATTGTCGTCATATGTTAGACAGTTGAAGTGAAGATCTTTTTGGTGGTTGTTTGTCTGGAATGTGTGTACGTATGTAAGTACATTACATTTTTCAATAAATAGTCAAACAAGAACTTACCTCTTCCAATTACGTCCGTGCCTCCCCAGACTTTTTCTTCTCTGCCTCGGTGACGAGACGCCGCAGATTACCCGCCGGCTGTGGCTCAGTATGGTCATGGACTAAGTACGCCACCGCAACCCAGCAGCTGCTCGATCCTAGCTCCAGACTAACTGCCACCAAGTCTTGATCAATGAAATTATATAATAAAAATGAGTTAATACAAGTTTTCGCTAGTATACACGATCTGAGAGTACCTGTGCAACTAGCAAAGAACAGCTTATAACCATCCATCTTCAAGCCACAAACCTTGCCTCCATGAGTCCAAGGGTCCTGAATCAGGACTACATCTTCAAAAGGACTTCAAGAATCTTCAATAAAATTCAGTACCACCAAAATAGAGAAGTTTCAACACCTGTGCGCTGGTCTGCGAGGTGCGGCTTTAGACACTCTTTGTTCTCTAGAACCAAGCGAAGCAAATCATGAAAAGGCTCTGCAGCTGCTGAAAAATCGGTTCGACAATAAGCTTCTCAATTTCCAGGGTCATATAAAGGAAATTTTTGGTTTAAAAGGCGTTCAGAGGGGCTCTGCGATTGGGCTAAGAGAATTAAGTGACAAAATTAATGCTCATTTACGTGCGCTGGAAACAATGAGCACAAGGGCGCAAGTTGCAGACGGGCTGCAATTACATTTAATTTCGCAGAAGCTTGACCTTACTTAATTCACAAGTGAATTGGAAATAAAATCTGCCAAAAACTTGGACGCAACCGTACCTGATCTAGCCTCCAGCGCTCAAGGTGTGAAAAAACAGATAATAAGCAATCTTGACATGCTTACGTGGCATCTCGTGGTTAGCTCGTGCTAAAATGTGTCAATTTTGTGACTCAAGCGAGCATAGGGCTTATAATTGCACACAATTCGGTAATCTTTGTCCCAACTTGCGCTATAAGGAAGCAAAACGCCTGCAACTGTGTCTCAATTGTCTGCGAAAAGGACATTCATTACAAAAGTGTAAATCTGGCCACTGTCGCCATTGCAATTCAAGACACCACTCGCTACTTCACATGAACACCGTCCCCGCTCTTCCGCCTCCACAAGCTATTGAAAATTCTAAATCAGTCTCTTCAACATCAGCTCAGTTGTCGCGTGTCTCAACACTGTCAGCCCACACGTCTTCTGAAAACTTTGCTCTGCTCGCTACAGTAATAATTTTTGTCAAAAATTGTACTGGGTGGATGGTTCCCTTCAGAGCACTCCTCGACTCCGCCTCGCAGATAAAATTCGTTACTGCGCGGTTGGCACGTCAACTTCAGCTAAAGATGAAAAATTCCAGCACGTTTATATCTGAAATAGGTGAATCCTGTTTCACATCTGACAAAATTGTTGATATTTTCGCACAATCGAAGGAAGCTAAGTACTCTTTCTCGTTCCCAGCTGTCGTTTCACACACTACCACAGAGTATCAACCTAACTTCGACATAAACACATCTGAATGGCACCTTCCAAAAAACCTAAAACTGACTGACCCGCATTTGTACAAATCGCAGCGCATTTATGTGCTGATGCATTATTGGTGCATCTTTATTCTTCGAGCTCATGTGTGTGGGGCAAATTCGCTTGTCATACAATTTGCCTATTCTCAAAAAACAAAAAACTTGGTTGGGTTGCCTCTGATGGCAGCCTGCATATACACAACAAATTGTCTTCGTTAGCGGCAGTTCGAGCCCAGCACGCTAAAAATTATGGAGAAACCAGACTAGATGTCCTTGTCAAAAATTTTGGGAAATTGACGCCTATTCCTCTAGCTCAACCTTTACACGTGAAGAAATCGAATGTGAGCAGCATTTTTTGCAAAACTATTTTCGTCTGAGTTCCGGTGAGTACACAGTTCGACTTTCACTGAAACAAAATTTAGATATGCTCAGCAATTCGCACACGCAAGCTCTTAAGCGTTTTGAAAATCTCGAAAGGAAGTTTGCATGTGATATCGATTTAAAAAATCAATCTGCGCAGTTTATTAGTGAGTACATTGCACTAAGATCGTCGGAGATTGCCTCTTCGAAGCATAGGCCGCGAGTGGTAGGACGTTGGAGATGGTCCCTCCAGAGCATAGGTCGCGAGTGGTAGACCGTCGGAGATTGTCTCATCGACACATAGGCCGCGAGGAGTAGATCTTCGGAGATTGCCTCTTCGAAGCATAGGCCGAGTGTAGACCGACCGATGTGTGTAGAGGGTGCCCACGAGGAAGGAGCAGTGACGCAGATAGCGTCATGAACGAGGAACATTATTATTATTAAAATAAAGAGCTATTCTGAGAAAAGAGCTGGTGATTGTTTATATTTTTTGAAGTAAACTCACCACGAGGTCAATAAAAATATAAATATTTGCAATGAACCCTGGAACCGGCGAGTGATACCTCGGTTAAAGTAGAAAAGGTTCGTTACAACACTCATACGTTTTCGTTTTTTCATAGTGGCTTTGACTGGCGATATCTGCAAAATGTATCGCTGCGTCCGTGTTTCGCCACCAGATAACTTTCTTCAATATATTCTTTGGAGAAAGAATCCTGATGAAGAAATACAAATATATTCTCTCGATACTGTTACGTATGGTACGCAGCCTGTCGCCATTTTAGCGATTCATTAGGCTCAAAAGTTGTTCGCCATGACTTCTACGTCGATGATCTAATTTCTGGCTCCAATACAGCCGAAGAAGTGGCTGATATTCGTTTTCAGACAACGATGCTATTTCAAAAAGGAAATTTTCTGCTTAGAAAATGGTGTTCAAATGACGGTGAGCAATTTTTAAAATTTAATGACGATACCAACGTAACTAAAACCTTGGGCCTGGTCTGGGAACCACATAGCGATGATTTTATCTTCTTATTTACGCCTGCAAATGCTATTAAGCACATCAATAAACGCACCATTCTTTCCATTGTTGCTCGCTTTTACGACCCTTTAGGCTTAATTGGGCCTGTAACCACAAAGACAAACATTTTTCTGCAAAGTGTGTGGAAAGAACAATTAAATTGGGATGAAAATCTACCACACCATTTTTACATTAACTGGTCAGAGGTCTGTGCTAAATTTGAAATGCTTTGAAATTTTCGTTTCCCTCGATACGTGTCAATGCCGAATTCTACTCTGCAGATACATGGTTTTCGTGATGCCAGCCTCCCTGCGTATGGAGCCTGCATATACGAGCGCTCAGAATACAATGGCAAAATAAAAACACATCTTCTTTGCTCAACATCCAGAGTTTCGCCGTTAAAAATTCTCACCATTCCAAAATTAGAGCTTTCTGCCGCTTTACTGCTTTCAGAGCTGCTGACACTCACAAGTGGCATGCTGACATCTTGTCACGTAGTTCCTCTCCAAGCGAACATTTAAGCTCGGCTCTTTGGAAGCATGGGCCCTCATTTCTGCACCAGCAACAGGCAAATTGGCCAAAACAGCCGGAACTACTCAACGAGTTGCCGGAGCGTCGTCGCATGGTTTTAACAGCTACATTTTATCGTGAAGACTTTTCTCTCCAATGCAAATATTATAATAAATTCAGTAAATTACAGCTAACATTTCACGATTTTGGTCTAAGAAGAAGAAAAGCGAAGCAAGAAGAGTGGGGCCACTTAATTTACAAGACATACAGCTTGGTACTCGACTGTTAATAAATTCGAATCAAAAATTTCACTTCATCTTAGAATACAAGGAGTTGCAAAGCAAACAACAAATCAAGCCTTCTAGAAAAATTGGGTTACTTAACCCTTTTATAGATGATTTCGGATTGCTTCGAATTGTCGGTCGTCTGAAAAATTCCACACTTGATTTCGACGCACGGCATCCGTTCATACTGCCAAAGTAGCATCCGTTAACCAATTCGCTCATCGAACATTTTCATCGTAAGTTCCTGCACGCGGAACCTCAGAGTCTTATCGCTTCAATACGCTTGAAATTCTGGTCACTGGGAGGGCGAAAATAAGTTTCCAGCTTCGTAAATTAGTGCGTCAAGTGTTTTAGACTCAAGCCGAAACTAATGGAGCACATTATGGGTGACTTACAACTAGAACGAGTTCAGGCTAGCACAACCTTCTTCACTACCGGCATCGATTTTTGCGGGCCATTCTACTTCAAATAGGACGTTCGTAACAGATGTAACGGCACATATTATCACCGTGTATAATTGCACAGCTGTATTGGGTTGCTCGCGATGTAGCGTATTTGTCCCATAATTTTGGTACACAATTTTCAACCTGCAACTGCTTCAACTTGGTTATGTGACAGCTTAAATCTGACAGCTGACATCTTTTTAAATCTGACTTTTCAAATTTGACAGCTGACATTTTTTCAAGTTTGCCAGCTGACAAATTTCCAATTTGTGTTAGTTGGCTTACATATGACAACTTGCGGAACGCATCCCAGTTAACCTATTGTCAATATGTCAAAAGGCAGAAAATAGCAAATTTTCGGCAATTCACTAAAAAAGTTATCTCTTTTCGTTGTGTGAGCAAAACAAGAAGCCGAAAAATCGCTATTGTAAGTATAATTTAAAAAGAAGCGTCAATTATAAATAAAAAATGCGTACCACCCCTTTTAGTGAACGCAACTGTAGGGCAGCCATTTAGCAACCTTCTTTCTGGCTATACTTGGGAAGCTGTAGTGATCCGTTTAGCCACTTCCGTTTAGCAAGCAAAAACTCAGCGGCTGTGCCAGCTACGAAGTGCCAGCGATTACCAGCGACCAACCGGCCCGAACGCAGTGCACGCAGTGCCAAGCTAGTGCCTCACTGGGCACAACTTAGCCAGTGTCAGCAGCACAACAGCCACCACGTCTGTGCCAGTGCAGCCAAGCTAGCGCTCCACTGGCACCGCATATGTAACTTGCGCTCCAACTGCAACCTCAGTTCTCTACAGTAGCATCCTCTTTGACTACCAGCGAGCGCAGCCGACCACCACCGTCAGTATCTGCACTCCACAGAACACGCCACAGCAACACTATACAACATCAACTATTCCAGACCGGGACAACAGGTTTTTTTACTGTCATTAATTTTTTTCTCGCTTTTATTAGTACGGTGAATATTTTTCTCCTATATTTAAACCCCTTAAAGAAAACAAAAAACTAATGTAAGCCAAAAACTAAAATGTAACTTAATCTTAAACTAAACATGTCATTTAGGTTAAAAGAAAAAAAAACTAATGTAAGCCAAAAACTAAAATGTAACTTAATCTAAAACTAAACATGTCATTTAGGTGAAAAAGAAAATAAACCCAATTCGAATTTAAAGAAAGCTCAAAACATAAACTTAATCAACAAAATACGAATTGATTTTAAATTGAAACTAAACTAAATTAAAATTAATTCAAACACATTTAAATTGAGTTTAAAGTAAAAGCACGAGCTGAATTTTAATTAATTTTAAATTAAAACTACACAAAACTAAAATTAAATCAAATAAATTTTAATTGATTTTAAAAGTAAAATCAAACTAAATTAAAATTAATTCCCATGAATTCTAATTGATTTTAAATTAAAACTACGTTAAAATAAAATTAATTCAAATAAATTAAAATTGATTTTAAACTAAAATTTAACTAAATTCAAATCAATTTTAATTGATTTTAAATTAAAACTAAACTAAACTAAAATTATTCAAATGAATTTGAATTGATTTTTAAACTAAAATTATACTAAATATAAATCAATTCAAATAAATTTAAATTGATTTTAAACTAAAACTAAACTAAATTACAATTAATTCAAATGAACTTCGATTGATTTTTAAACTAAAATCAAACTAAATTAAAATTAATTCCCATAAATTTAAATTGATTAGAAACCTAAAAGTATTCGAGATGAATTTGAATTGATGTTAAACTAAATAAATTCAAATAAATTTGAATTGATCTTAAAATAAATAAATTTGAATTTATTTTAAACTAAAAGTAATTAAAATAAATTTTAATTGATTTTAAATTAAAGTTAAACTAAAGTTAATTAACACTAATGTTGTTTTAATTAGGTGAAGTGAAAGACCAAATTGGGTTAAGGTTTAATCCATGAAGTTATTTATTTAATTCACAATACTTATGATTAATAATTACAAATTATGAAACTTAGACGTGTTGCTTGCTTGGCTGTTGAGTACAAAAGATAACGACATCAAGCGAGTGTCAAGCTCAGCAAGATTTGACGTTTTACTTTGTATTAATATAGTGTTGGTAGCCATAAAACTTAAAAGTATAGTAAGAGACTTAGCAATTTTCCCCCCTTAAGAAAAATATATATATTTACATATTGTTACAATTTTACTCACATAACTTTTATTTTGTGTATAGCATTAATAGTTATAAATTGTTAAAATGTATAAACACAATTTACATCCATAATTACATATTTACATCCATACAATTTACATCCATAATTCATAATTACAAATTTCAAATATTTGGATGTGAAATTTTACTTTTTATAGTTCAATCTATCTACAGGTTTTTTTAATCTACAACTCTTACGAATCATAGGTTCAGATACCGAATTTCCTGTATTTGTATCCTTCTTTGAATCGGTTTCATTTTTGTCTGTAGAACTGGTCGTTGGAGACTGTTGTTGTTCTTCACACGTTTCGCTCGGATATTTTACATCCGATACATGGTTTCCTGCATTAACAATCTGATCAACATGCCAACAAATCTGATCAACACTTTATAATGCAACAAACCGGGTCTATCAAAAACTTCTCCAAATTCCAATTTATCTTTGCCTATGTAATTTCTGATAGCAACTCTTTCCCCCTTTTCAAATTCCCTACACACGCTTTCTTTATAAGGAACCTGTTTGTTTTGAGGTTCCGGTACTAGCATCGAAAATTTTGTACGAAATGGGTATGTAAACAGAATTTCTGATGGGGACTTCTTTGTTACTGGGTGAGGTGTAATTCGATAGTGTAAAAGAATATTGTTCACTTTAATACTAAGGTCTTCTTCTTTGTACCTTAAACAACGTAATTTATTTTTTAATGTTTGTACATAACGCTCTGCTTGACCATTTGTTGCAGGGTGGTACGGTGCGGTGCGTTTATGCACAATATTATGCTTTTCGCAAAACATTTTGAATTTCAAATTTGTCAACTGTGCACCGTTGTCGGAACACAAAATTTTTGGTAACCCAAAAGTTGTAAAAATTTTACGCAATATTGAAATGGTTGTATCGGTTGTAATATTTTTCAAAATATGAATTTCAGGCCACTTAGAAAATGAGTCTATGACTAGTAAAAAATAAACACCCATAAATGATCCTGCAAAATCTAAATGTACACGCTCCCATGGATGCGCAGGAGGACACCAGTGGTGTGTATTTACTTTTTGCGGATCGTTTCGATTTTTGCAACAGCTTTGGCAATTTAATACGTATGCTTTAATATGGTGATCTATTTTCGGCTACCAGCAGAAACTACGTGCTAGATCTTTCATTCTGGTTATGCCAAAATGTGCTGAATGCAAGTCAGCAAGAATTAGCGCCTGCAACTTATTGGGTATAACTAACTATTCGCATACCTCGCATTATACAACCCCCTTGAATTGAAAATTCATCTTGGTTAATCCCAAACCTTAAATGCAATGGAATATTTCTTCCTTTTTGTAGACCTTGCAGCAACAAAGCTAATGCATCATCTTCAGCTGTTTCTTCCGCTATATGCTTTGCCGTAACGGGCATGGTTTCAATTTGATTTATCTCAAACAAATCGGATTCTTCAAGTATAACACAACTTGTAGCCGGATTAGGCAACCTTGACATAGCATCCGCATTACCGTGGTGTTCTGATCGTTTATATTTTATTGTATAGTTAAATCCCTGTAAATATATTGCGTAATGTTGCATACGTGCTGCAGACATGTGCGGCAAACTTTTTTTTCTGAAGCAAAAATCTGAACCAGTGGCTTGTGGTCCGTATATAAAATAAAATGACGGCCGTACAAGAATTGGAAAAATTTTTTTACACCAAAAATAATTGCGTATGCCTCTTTATCGATTTGCGACCATTTTCTTTGCGATTCTAAGAGAGTTTGAGAAGAAAATTGGATTGGTCTTTCCGTACAATCGGGAAAAATATGGGAGAGAACTGCACCCACCCCCATTGGAGATGCATCAGTTGCTAAACACAGTGTTTTATCTTTAGAATAGTGCACTATTATTCATCGGACATAATTTCGCTTCTTATTTTTTTGAAAGCTTTTTCGCACTCATTTGTCCAATTGAACGGATTGTTTTTTCTTAGAAGAACATGAAGTGGTTCGAGAACATCAGCAAGGTTTCGAAAAAACCTGCCATAATAGTTAACCAGGCCTAGTAAAGAGCGTAGCTCGGAAACATATTTCGGGCGAGGTGCATTATAAATAGCCTCCGTTTTACTTGCTGTCTTATGGATACCTTGTTTGTCAATTTTAAAACCGCAATACTCTATATAATCCTGAAAATACACAGATTTCTCTGCATTTATGCGTAGACCGTAATCGCTTAGAAAAAACAGTTTCTAATCTCTCCAAATGCGTTTTTTTATCAGGGCCTGTGATACAAACGTCATCAATAAAAACTCCTACACCTTCAATGCCTCCTAGAATCGATTCAATTTTTCTTTGCCATTTCGCTGGCGCACAACTAAGACCATATAGCAAACGCGTACATTTGAACAAACCTTTATGAGTGGACAAAGTAAGTTTAATTTGGTCTTCTTCTCTAACTTTCCACTGCAGGTAGGCACGACGAAGATCTACCTTTGAAAATTTTTCACTTCCGTTTATAGCAATGAATAATTCATCGGATGTAGGAAGAGGGTGTTCGTCAATTAACATAAATTTATTCAGTGTTACCTCAAAGTCACCGCACAAGCGAATCTTTCCATTTGCCTTAACAATTGGAACAATCGGGGTAGCCCACTCGCTATGATCAATCTTAATCAACACTCCTTGTGCCACTAAATCCTCAATTTCTTTCTCTATGCGGTCCCTAAGCGCAAACGGGATAGAACGATGTTTTATAAAAATAGGTTTTGCATGTGGTACCAGCTCAATGGCAGCTGGTTCCCCCTTTACCTCCCCAACATCATCACTGAACAAAATACTATATTTTTCTAAGAGCTTAGACACTTCAAATGGGCAATTTACTGAATTTTCCGAAACAGTTTGTGCATTTAAGTATATGTGATTTTTTACCTGATTGTTAATAGTTTTATTTCCATTTTTGCATGATTCAGCAAACGCTTCTCTTAGTGCTGCTCCCTGGAACGCATGTATCCACTCTCTGCCGAACAAGGCATGTTTATCCGATTGTACAATATATAATTTCAATAATTTTGTTGGTGCACAATTTAAAGCACAAGAATTTTGAAGACCAACAACAACCTCTGCAACGCCATATACCTTTAAATAAGAATTATTGTACGTACTTAGTCTAATATTTGAACTTTTAATAGCAATATTTTTGAAATTATCATTAAAATCTTTACAATTCATTACTGACACCCCGCCCCACTATCAATTTCCATTTTAATAACTTTGTTTTCAATTAAAACATTTATCCAAAATGTCTTTGAATAATCAGTACTGTCAGTTAAAGTGTTTACGTAAACTACTGGATCTTCACAATATTTATCACTATCTAACTGATTTACGTAACTATTATTTTTCTGTTTTTTTAAGCAAACTTTAGCAAGATGACCACGCTTATTACAAAAATTGCAAACCGTCTTTATGTGATTACAAACATTAGCAAGGTGTGGGCCATCGCATCGGTAACATTTTACGTTTTTACTATCGTGGTGAGATTTTGAAAACCCGATGTTGCTGTTGTTTTTCGCAGTATCATTTCTGTGACTATTATTTTTATTAACGTTTTGTGGCTCCTGCCTGGGTCGTCGTTGCATATAGTTTATTGAAGATTTATGAATCACGTTTTCATTTAGCTGCACTGAATTTTGTTGAGACATTTCAAGGCTCGTAGCAATTTCCACGGCCTTCTCGAAAGTTACATTTTTAGATTCCAATAACCGATCTTTTATACGTTTATCTCGTATACCGCAAACAAGTTGATTTCGTAGAGCAGTTTTTAAGTAGTTTCCAAAATTGCAGTTTATTGCCATTTTTCGCAAAATTGCAATGTTGTCCCTTACGCATTCACCTTCGACCTGTTCACGATGATGAAATTTATAATATTCTGCAACTTCCATTGGCTGAGGGTTATAATGTTCTTTTAACACTGCAACCAGTGCGTCATAAGTTTCACCTTGTGGTGCGGCCGGAGAAATACCATCACATAGAAGATCAAAAGTATTAGGACCAATGTAATGTAATAAATAGTTGACCTTGGAACTCTGGTCCGAAATTTTAAAAATTGAAAATGCACCTTCGAGACGTTGGAGCCAACGTTCGAACTTACTTTTTGTTTCATCGAAAAATTCGATACAGAAGTTGGGCGGCACTCCGCCAACAGGTAATGTAGCTGTTCCGGTCGCAGCAGCCACTTTACTTGGAGCATCAGCAGGCATATTTGTATGTATATTTTTACCTTTAGCAGCAAACACAGGAACTCAACAGCAAACGATATCGCTCCGCAGCAGTAGCAATTTTCAATCCAGATGAATGAATTTTTCAGCAGCAGCAACTTGTATTCAGCGCAAAAGAAACTAGGTTAAGCACGTTGTCTGCAATTTGGTCAACTTGTAAATTTGTTACACCAATTTCATCCTAATACTCCAAACCCATCCTCGTCGCCAGTTGTTGTAATTAGGTGAAGTGAAAGACCAAATTGGGTTAAGGGGATTAAACCTTTATTATTATTTATTTTTTTATTTTTATTATTTATTAGTTATTTATTTAATTCACAATACTTATGATTAATAATTACAAATTATGAAACTTAGACGTGTTGCTTGCTTGGCTGTTGAGTACAAAAGAGAACGACATCAAGATTGTGTCAAGCTCAGCAAGATTTGACGTTTTACTTTGTATTAATATAGTGTTGGTAGCCATAAAACTTAAAAGTATAGTAAGAGACTTAACAAATACATATTAAAAGGACGATAAAGGAAAACCAAATAAAATAAATTCTAATTCAAAACGGAAATAAAAGGCAATTATTATATTAGAACTAAAACAAACTAAAGGGAACGTAATTAAAACTAAAATTAAAATACTATTTAAACGCAAACACAACTAACTAAATTTAACTAAACTAAAAATAACTAAAAATAAAATAAATCAAATTTAACAAAACTAAAATAACATGAATAAAACAAAATCTAAAATAAATGTAATTACAATAAAAATTAAAGCTTAAACTTATATAAAAATTAGAGCTAAAACTAAAAAAAAATGAAAACTTTACATATGGGCCCCCCCAAACTACTCGGGAAAAATTCCTGGTTGTATGATTTTCGGATAAACATCTACCCCTAATACCATGTCGACCGGTGACGCAACGAAAAAGTCGGGGTCAGTAAGCATCAGATTCGAAAACTGTGCCTTGATAGCCGTGTCCAAATTTTGTCGCGGCGTGACTCGTAAAAAATTACGCAACACCTTCGCTTAGGCGGTCACCGACTGGTTAGACTCATAGTTCGCTCGGAGGGTTAGGGAGCAAACTTCTTGTGAGCCAACCATCATCGATGGCAGCCCAAGTTGGCAAACGAGACGCTGAGAAATGATTGAACTCTCCGAACAAGCGTCAATCAAAGCACGAATCCGATGCACAGCGACCTTTATCAATCACCTTGATGAGCGCCGTGGGGAGGAGCGAAGTCACCTGTTGCAGACATTGCAACGGTGCTGGCGAGGGCAGGCGCTGAGCGCCACTATTGGAGCGGCGGTGAATAGGCCGGGTCCGTCCTTGACCCCGATGGTGATGCCCGTCTCTTCTTGAGCGCAATCTTCTACCTGCGCGCCGCGTCTTGTGTGACGCTCCATTTGGGTTGCCGCGCAAGGAGGGTCAAAGCGCGCGCGATTCTTCTGCGTTGCGGATACAACGCACCATTCTCGCTTCGTCATCGTCTTTTTCAGACCTCCGGTCCCCCCCAACGCTCGATGCAACCTGCAGCAGATTAGGCCGTGCAGCAAAACTCTCCATTCGTCGATGCGGTGGTTTGGGGAGAGACACCGCGAAAAATATTTAAAAAGTAGCACCATCTTCGGTTATGAACGCCTTACAAAAACGTAATGGGTGACGAGCTAGGCAGACGCGACACTTCAATATGATTCCAGCGGATACGGTTTCGACGCTCGACATTTTTCGGTGGCTAAGAGAAACAAAAGAAATTAAACACATTTCTTCGGAACGGAACGGAGGACAACACGCACACAATTACGAACACGGACGACTACATCTAACTGCGAGATGGGCGGCAGACGAATCAATTTTACAACCGGTCTGGTAATAATTCCGCATTCAGTTCGCAGATCGGCGACACGGACACGATTGTCGGAGCCTAAATAAGTCTTCATGACTAAGACTTTACCTAAGCGCCACTCACAGGCCGAAAGGTTATCCTCCTTGATGATTTTTACATCTTCTCGGGGAAATTTCCACTTATGTCTCTTGTGAAGTTATTTTAAATAGTCGGTTTTCCACACTTGGCCGAACTTCTGGTTCAATGCCTTTAGTTTTTGCCACAGATTGATAATCGATATTGGACTTTCAGCAATGTCCTGTTCAATCGGAGCAAGCAAAGGACCCCTACGAGAAAATGCGCTGGAGTTAACGGTGCTAGATCAATAGGATCTGATGACATAGGGCTCAGAGGGCGTGAATTCAAACAATCTTCGATACGCGATAGCAAGGTGGAGAGTTCCTCAAACGTGTATTTCATATCCGACGCAACCTTGCGAAAGTGCAACTTAAGACTTTTGACACCCGCCTCCCACAACCCTCCCATATGAGGACCGCCTGCCGGAATAAAGTGCCACGTTAAGTGTTGGTGTGCAAACTTTGACACCACCTTCTCTCTTGAATCACTTATAAAGGCTCCAAAATCCTCCTTAAAAGCACGGGAGGCACCCACAAAGTTGGTTCCATTGTCGGAATACATTTTCTCTGGACGTCCTCGATGTGAAACAAATCTCGAGAATGCTGCCAAAAATGTGACAGTACTGAGATCAATGGTAGCCTCTAAATGAATAGCTTTCGTAGCAAAACAGACAAACACACAAATATACTCTTCAGTAATTAAACAGGCGCGACCAGTCTAATTCTTAATTTCGTATGGATCTGTAAAATCGACCCCAGTAGTTGCAAATGGGCGAGATAATTTGGTTTGCTCTGGAGGTAATGAAGCCATCATTTGAATCTGTAACTACTTGCGGTCGATAACGCAGACTTTACAGTTATGGATGATAGACTTTATCATATTCTTTACTCTGGGAATCCAATTGTTATAATTTATTTAAGGATCGTTTTATTTTGTTATAGCGGCAGAGTTTGCCGACTTGAACTATGTGTAAGGCAAACAGAGACGTTTAAAATAAACTGAACAAGGCAGAGATCTGCCAGCTTGTGTAGTTAATTAAAGTCTGATTTCTTGTTGGCCATCTCGGCTCTTTTATAACATTTTTACAAAACTTACTTAGTAGTCTTAATCTATGGTCATACTTCTCTAGTTAGTTAATATACTTATAACCTATGTTGCGTTTCGTTCTTGCATATTGAATTTGAATCATCGAAAGGATAAGAACATCTTCTCAATGTCGCCATTAAACACAAATTGAAAGAACCGCCACTTTAGTATAAGCAAAGTTAAATCACTTTGCAGAACTGGACCTGCATATAGGACATCGTTAAGACTAGCACCATTTGATGTACAGCTAGACGCGTTGAAGACCACGCGAATCTTTGTACTGGTGCTGTTAGGCTCCAAGACGGCGTGATGAAGCAGGTAGTATCCTGAAGATGGTCGCGGATTGAGACCAGAAGATACTTCTCTCATGTGGCTCCTAAAAAGGTACTCTTTTAGAACACCGTCGTATTAGTTCTTGGAGGCTATATTTTTGGACAATCTTACCTCATTGCGCAGGAATTGACGTACCGTAATATAGCGTGAATCACCTAAGCGGACATGTTCTGGAAAATTTTCCTTGAAAGGCAAGGTCACCACGTATCGACCATCGGAGATACGCTTGGTTGTTTTGACATAATTGTCCTCATAAAATTTGTCTGTGAGATTGGACGCAGTCTTTTGCGGTACCTCTTCAAGCTCCCAAAAAGACGCTAACTGCCGAAGATGGTGTTTTGAGCAATAAGCGACCCAAGAACAAATTACAATGATAATTTGGCACGGTCAACAATATTGAGTGAGTAATGAAAATATTCGCATGCACTGAGTGCAGCACACGCCGATAATGCAGCGCTAACTTATTAGGCACTCAATATATTGCTGTTTATGACAACGAAACTTAGGGTCGGCAGTGTGTATAATGAGAGCACACTACACAATATTGCATCCGAATAAGTCGCAATACAAGCTGTTCCCACCATGAATTGAAATTTCATGGGTGAATTTCACAAGTAACTTAGAGAATTGGCAGTCATACAGCAAAATAACAGGATGTCGTTCATTATAAGCTATGTGCTCAGACCCTGCTAACCGGCCACCGACTCTAAGTATACTTTCGTTATCTAGGAAAGGATTCAGATTTAAAATAGAACTATTTGAGTCAATCGAAGTTTTCTTTGATAACTGGGTATATCCAGATGGATATATCAATTTTTGACCAGCAATCACGAGTCTTCTTGTCGTTTCTCGCATTTCTTGCTGTGATATAGTAGCGCACTTAGAACAGAAACTACTTTTCTGTGCAGGGTGAGTTCAGTGCAAGAATCGTAATACGTACAATAGAACTCGCAAGGCTCGAGGCAATGACGAAAAACGGTCTAAAACGCCTATATGCTGAGCACAAGCCCCGTGAGCTTTGATTTTTGATTCCAACACTGTATCACATTTGTCACTTTGTTTCGGCCACGAACTGGTCTCTTGGTGCAGCCATAAGGGCCCATGACACCACAAAGAACTATCTCTAAGGTGCTGTGGTTCTAGTCCTCGGCTGGCCAGATCTGCGGGATTATCCGCTGAATCCACATGAGTCCAATTCTTCGAGCATGGGCAACGACACCGTTTTGACTGGTGCCACTCTCGTTTTTGCTACGAGGAGGTGGACGCTTACCTTGTCCAAGCGCTTAATACGAATATAAGCAACAGCACCATATGCTTTCTCTCGCTAAACCCATGGAAATGCACCTCGTTTTCTGGCGAGAAATCTACCCAACGTGGAATGCGCACGTCGCTGATATGCGGATAATTATCGAGAAAAGCTTGGTAACGTTGCAAAGTAGAAAGGGTCAATTGATCATCCCATCTGATGCTATCCATCTAGACCTGCTGCATCAATATTTTGGCGATGACTACCACCGGGGCCAACCATCCTGCGGGATCGAAGAGTTTTGCTATGGCCGACAGCACTTATCTTTTCGAAAAGCTTCCTTCTTGATCCAGTGGACGCGCATTGAAATAAAAATGGTCGGGCCTGGCGTTCCACCTGATGCCTAGCATCATAACATTGCTCGTATCTTCCAGCTCCAAAAAGTCTTCTCGCAGGCGATGACTCTTCGGAATTCCTCGTAGTACGTCATCTGAATTGACTGTCTAATTTCTTAATGAAAAACCTGCTCATTCGGCCACTTTTTCTAAATCTTCACGAGCTTGCACCGCTGACTTCAGGTCATGACCTCCCGCCAGTGCGTCATCTACGTACATATGGTGACGCAAGATTTTTGACGCTAGTGGCAAGTGCTTTCCACATCATCGGCAAGCTGCAAAAGGGTTCGAATGGCTAGAAACAGAGCACAGTTAACACCAAAAGTGACAGTTTTAAGCTGAAAATCCTGCAGCTGATTCCCTGGTGAATCGCGAAAGATTATTCGCTGGAGTTGCTGATGGTTCACACTCACGAGTATCTAGCGGAACATCTTCTCAATGTCGCCGTTAAACACAAATTGAAAGAACCGCCACTTCAGTATAAGCAAAGTTAAATCACTTTGCAGAACTGGACCTGCATATAGGACATCGTTAAGACTAGCACCATTTGATGTACAGCTAGACGCGTTGAAGACCACGCGAATCTTTGTACTGGTGCTGTTAGGCTCCAAGACGGCGTGATGAAGCAGGTAGTATCCTGAAGATGGTCGCGGATTGAGACCAGAAGATACTTCTCTCATGTGGCTCCTAAAAAGGTACTCTTTTAGAACACCGTCGTATTCGTTCTTGGAGGCTATATTTTTGGTCAATCTTACCTCATTGCGCAGGAATTGACGTACCGTAATATAGCGTGAATCACCTAAGCGGACATGTTCTGGAAAATTTTCCTTGAAAGGCAAGGTCACCACGTATCGACCATCGGAGATACGCTTGGTTGTTTTGACATAATTGTCCTCATAAAATTTGTCTGTGAGATTGGACGCAGTCTTTTGCGGTACCTCTTCAAGCTCCCAAAAAGACGCTAACTGCCGAAGATGGTGTTTTGAGCAATAAGCGACCCAAGAACATTTCGACGGATACCATCAAGAAGGATTTGTGGGTATAAGTCCCCAACTAACAGCACATCAACTTGATTGCTGCAATAAAAATGCTTATCGGCTAGTACAAGCTCCGGAAAAGCTTGCTGCAACAACGGATCGACTGAGCAAGTAGGATGATTGCCCGTGATCTTGGGAAGTATCAGCGCACGTGTAGTTAATTGAGCTGTTGGATCAATAGGTGACCCTATTACCAGCATGCATGCCTTTTGCACTCTAGCAGATATCACGTTATTAAGTCCTGAGACTTGGGCGCAAGTTCCTTGAGTAGGAAGCTGAATAAGTTGCTGCAGCCTCTCAGAAATGAACGAGCCTTCGAAGCCAGAATCAATAAGTGCTCTGGCTGAAAAGATACAGCCTCGATGGCAAATATTAATAATCGCGGTTCCCAGCAAAACACCTTTGCTGCTTGAGGCAAAACTCGATTGAACGTTGCTGCTAGTGCTTGCAGTTGCCTGCGCTTGCACTGCACCTGGTTGAGTGGACTGGTTGAGTGGACAGAACTTTAACGCATGTTGCTGATTTTTACACAGCTTGAAATTACTGTTCGTCACATTTGCCTGATATGTGCTGACTCTCTTCACATTCGGTGAAGGTGCGCTTGGTTTTTGACTTTTTGGCACCGCGCCTCTAAAGTTACTAACCACTTCTAATGTCTGAAAACTACTGGTTAGAAACTTATCAAGGTTGGCCCATTTGGTGATTTCCGCCTTGTCCTCAATCGATTACTCCCATAAAGAAAGCGTAGTTTCTGGCAACCTCGTTGAACATAAGTATGTAAATATCGCATCCCAATTTCTTATATCTACCTTATGCATCGTAAGAGCTGATATACAATTATTTATATCTCTTTGCAGTTTTTTTATGGCACTTCCAGACTCGTTGGTTACAGCCGGCAGATTAAATAAACCCTTTAGCTTGCTGTTCACCAAAATTCGCTTATTTTCATATCGATCAGTTAAATTTTGCCAGGCTGTTGCAAATCCTTCATGAGTCAGAGGAGATTTTTGCACAATCTCCTTTGCCTCTCCACGGGTCTTCTGATTGAGGTGAAACAATTTCTCCACAGGTGTCAGCCGATTATTCGATACATAGATGGCCGAAAACATGTCCCTAAAGGACGGCCATGTCAAATAATCCCCGTGAAATAGCTCGGTATCACATGGCGGCAAGTTTATGTTGTGGCCCGACATCGGCATTTCCACTCTCGTAACATCCAGTTCCTCATGACTTTTCTTGGACGTTGTGAAGGACAAAATCAGTTTAATTTTGACCACACATGTGGGCCGCTACCACTTGCATTTGTATTTTTGTTAACATTGAATGAATTCATTAGTTTTGTATTTATTACCACTTGAAGTATTTCACCATAATAATTTAATTAACTGATTAAATCAATTTTGTATTGATTAAGGTTTAAGATAATATTTTTAATATAAGTTAAAAGAGTTTATGTTGCTCTCATATAGTCATAAGCACACGATCAGCTGGAGCTGACATACAGCTGCATAGCACACAAAAGCTGTTGATGTCAACCAATGGGAGAATAGAGAAAAGAGCTTACAGTGAAAAGCTCTGTCGCTAGAATATAAATAGCGGCACTCTGTTAGAATTAGTCAGTTCTGGTTGAGCAGCCGTAGTGATAAGACATAATGTAGGAAAATATAGACAGTAGTTAGTGACCTAAGGAAATATGTGTTCCACTGGTCGTAGATTGTAGTCAACTAGAATAGGAAAGTAACAAGGGGGAAGACCTAAGGAAATATGTGTTCCACTGGTCATATATTGTAGTAAAGCTAGTGAGAATATTTTAATAGAGAGAGAATTACCTCAGTTAGGCAGAGTAAAAGGGCGTCGTTAGCATATAAATAGTGGCACTCGTTAGAATGAGTCAGTTCTGGTTGAGCAGCCGTAGTGGTAAGACATACTGTAGGGAAATATAGACAGTAGTTAGTGGCCTAAGGAAATATGTGTTCCACTGGTCGTAGATTGTAGTCAACTAGAATAGGAAAGTAACAAGGGGAAGACCTAAGGAAATATGTGTTCCACTGGTCGTAGATTGTAGTATACTAGAATAGGAAAGCGAGAGGGTGAAGACCTAAGGAAATATGTGTTCCACTGGTCATATATTTTAATAGAGTGAGATTATTTTCGAGAGAGTAAGAATTGGTTCATTCTAGTGAGAAAAGGGAAAGACCTAAGAAAATATGTGTTCCACTGGTCAGAGAGAGGGAACCGAGTAAACAATCTCGCAAGGTAGAAGTGAGGATTCCCTCTTACTAGTGATGGAAAAGACAGTTAAGGCCAAAACAAATAAGAGGCATGCATGCCTCAAGCATCTGACATTTGTCATTGAATGTACGTATTCTTATGAAGTAGCCCACAACAAAAACATGCATGCATGCATGATGCGTGAGGCATGCCTGAAGTTGATCAACTTTTCACTTTTTACAGGCATCAAAGCATTGACAAAAGAGACGTCAGATATATATCTGTTTATTTGAAGTTTATTTGAAGTTCGTTGTAAATTTTGTTTTTGAATTTAATTTTTTATGTTGTGTTTTCCATATTTCATTTAAAGTGAGTTAATTTGAAGAAAAAGTAATCAACGGAATATATAAGTACTCATGTATTTACAATAAAAAAGACATTCGCTATAGAAACAAACTTCAACGAGAGAAAGCATGGGCTGCAGTTGCTGCTGTTTGTCAGAGTTCAAGTAAGTTCGGTCACTGAATCCTGACCATCGAACAAATGAACCAGCAGCCAAGTTTAATGTTTATTTTTCGCATTTTTAGCTCATCATTGCCAAGGGCGCTGGAAGACATTGCTCGACAGATTTGTTAAAGAAGTTAACAAAAACAATCACCCTTCTGGAAGTGGTGCTCCAAATGCAGTTAGTTCATGGAGATTTATGACTGCAATGGAGTTCATGAGGATCCATGTTGCTCCAAGGCCGTAAGTCGAAGATAAGTTATTATGTTTATGTATCTTGTGCATTTTAAAACTTTTTAGAATGATATCAAACATTCATGCATCCGAAGAAGCAGATTCACATTATGAATTGGATGAAATGCAAAGTCAACAGTTCGAAGCTGTTTTACCAGAGCCAACAACTCCTAGTAATGAGCCATTACAATCTTCATCATCGGTATCAGCAAGGAGGAAGGCTATTGAGGCTGACCACGAAAGCTTTAATGACCTGTGCGGGACAGTCAACAACATAATTACGGAGAAATTAGGCAACACATCAAAAAACGAAGCATTTTATAAGTTTTTGGATACAATTCTTACCAAAGTCAAGGAAAATGAGCAAGATGCAATAATCGCATCGCATTTAAATGCAACATCATCTTATTCGCTAACTTTGGTAAAAATTGTATCCAAAAAGGTATGTTCTGTAAATAGCTTTAATATAATAACTGAAGTAATTGAATTTTATAACTTGAAGTAAAATGTATCGGTTGAACTAATAATTGATTTTTTATGAATAGAATTTAATGATAAAACATTTAAAACTTCGAATTCACTTAAACACGGCTGTGGAGGTATTTGAACTTTGACTAAGTTGAAGATAGATCCTTACTAGTTTCAAATAGAAGCCAAATGTATCAAAACTATTTAGTAAGGAATGATCTTCGACAAGAACGAAGTTAAAATAAAAATGTTTATAATAGAACAAAGTGAAAAAATGGTTAGTTTTCCCTCTGTAATTTTCAACCTATTACGTTGATTTTTTTAAAGAAATGTAGATAATTATGACGCGAAAGTTATAGGCTAAAAAAATAGGGTTGTCAGACTGTAGGGCGCACACTAGGTAAAAATGAATCACTAAAACCGCATCCGTGGTCAGAGTTTAAAAATTTTGTCGTTTTTTTCATCATAGGATTGAATTCAAAATCACTACCGCTACAGTTCATATAGGCACAATTTTTTATTGAATTGAATGTATTTTCAGTTATATTTGACATTTTCCACATATTTGATGCATGCTTTCTATGTGTTTTAAACAAGCATGTTTCATAGGCATGATGCATGCTTGAGGCATACATGCCTCCTATGTATTTTAGCCTTTACGGAGTCTGGAAGTTATGTATGAACGGATGGAGACATAAGTACGGTATGTATAAATAGAGTAAGGAACAACCGTTGTGAATCATAAGAAACGGAATGTAATAAATGTATTTAATTAAAAAACTACTTGCCGGCTCTTTATTTACCGTAAACCATTCGCGCGGTCCGTGAACAAATAAATGTTTGCAACGAACCCTGGAACCGATGAGAAATACCTCGGCTATGGAAAACGGTTCGTGACAACGTTGACAGCTGGTCTGATAGTTCGTTCATTTTCGCACATAGGCTTGATAACATGAACGATACTTAACTTTCACGACGGAAGTATTCTCATCATCGTCGTTATTTGTTGTCGTTAATTTTTGAAGGCACGATTCATACGAAGCCTTTACATTCGTCCACTGCGATTTCAATTCATCCTCTTGAATTTTTAGAGCGAACGTGGTGTGCTCATGGTGAGGAATCAAATTAAAATCTTTTTCAAGATCAAAAATGGTGTCGCTATGTCTCATGAACGAGTTCATGTTAGCCATGATCTATTTGTTGGAAAAAACTTCTTGGAAAAACCCGAAAACAAATGAAAAAAACTCTTATAAATTTGTATAATAAATGTATACAAAACTTTGCACGGAAAACTTATTTTTTTTTTAAGTGAAAACTTCTTTAGGCGCGTTGAACGATTTTGGTAGAAGGTAAATCTTTGGTTTGCGTCATTGTCTTTTTCCGAGTTACTCTCGTCATCAATACAGACAGCAAAGATAACAAGATAGGAAACTTAGAAAACATAAGCAAGCAACCATCAATAAGTTCCTCTGCTGTCGGATCGTTCTTTCCCCTCCCTTTCGCTCCGCTGCGAAACATAAGCTGCATTCCCGAGGCCCTAGAACAGATCAAATCTTAGTAAAACAACGTTAGTTCAACTTTATATAAATTTTTCATCACAGTCTTGAAACAGCTGATTTTAGAACAATAACAAAAGAAAACAACAATACCAAAACGCCCATTGAGCGGTGAAACGTCATAATAGAAAAATGAATAGTTATTTAGATTTGCCAACTTTGTTCGTTTTGATAAAAAATTCTTAAACTTGGCAGCATTTTAAGGTCAGAAATAGAGCTAGAAATCGAGCTGGTTTTAATTTTTGTTTTGTGAAAAAATAGAGCCGCGCTCTAGATCAACGACCACGGAAATGCAGCTATTGAATGTTACAGTTTTTTCAATGTATATGTAAAATAAAATAAATTTAAAATTTTTGATATTTGCTTTTTGTTTGACTGGCCGTGAAGTCTCTTTTAATGCTTCCACTTGAGATGTTGCTACCAGGCAAACAAAAAAACATAGCAAGCAAAGTGCTGTTTATTTTCCGCCGCCAATTCGGTTTATCCCCTCTAACGTTGCGCAACCGATGTGATATTGCTCTTCTCTGTTCATCGTTGTAGTAGATTTGCTTGGTAATTATTGTTTTAAATGTATTTTAGTTCAGCTACAGATCTACATAAACATTGACAGAAAAACAGTAGCTATCCTTCATGATTTCTTTATGAAGGAACGATTTGTCAGCAGATAAACTTATTGATGGTTGCTTGCTGCCATAGTAGAATTAGACAAGGTAGTGTTAGGGCTGAATGTATTCTCTTTCTAAGTGACCATAACTGTCAAACTCATACATTTTGATATATTTGCCAATTCTTGCTTTCATATTGCATTTGCCCATATTACACGATGCTCGTTTGCTCGGCGTGCACTTGGCCATGCAATATGGTTGCTGTTGTATTCTCCAAAATTTTTGGTAGTTTCGCATTGGAAGCAACAACAAAATTATCTGCTCGCTGAGCAAACGAGCATCGTGTAATATGGGCAATTCTCATTGGTTGCAGATTTTGTATGAAATGTCAACTTAGTTTTGACGGTTTCGGTCACCGGCTCTCCGCCCTAACACTACCTTGTTTAATTTTGCCATGCTTGCTGCATTTGCTGAGCGCCTGGTAGCCAATATTCAAGAGCGTGTATTTGAGTTTCATGACCAACATAAAAACATTTGTAGTTTTATAAATGTCGCCAGCATATTCTCTGACTGGGAAAATGGTATAATAAGTAATAGTTAAGAGTGACATTTCGTGTTTCGACCATCGAATGTCAAGCAAAAGAAAACAAAATAGAGAACGTGTGTCACACACATTGGCCGCATTCAGAGGAGTCATCTGCTGTGAATGGATCATTTAATTGCAAAGGTTTCTCACTCAAGTTTAAAAAAAACAGTTGCCAACTATTGACTCCGCTGAAAGCTGCCAATGTGTGTGACACAAGCACTTTAAATTGTTTTCTTTTGTTTGAAATTGCAGCTCGTGAGAAAATAAGTAGTTGTCAGGGCTACCTAATAATAATTTTATCATGAGTGGGACTGCGTTGTCCAAAATGTTTTGTTTCTTATTTCAGCTACCATATTCCTATAGTATCTTTTTTAAAAATATAATGCAATGATTAATGACGCAAACAATGAAAATAATGTAAATTAAATTCAATGAAATGTATGTAAATACAAATTTTATGTATGTGTAAATTATTATGTATTTAAGTGCATATTAATTATTTCAATAAGTTTAATTTGTATTTTTGTTTATGTTTTCCTTTGTTTTTTATATAAAAACCCATGATTAAAAATATAATGAAGTGATAAAAGATGAAAATAATGTGGATTAATGATGAACCGGATGTACGGATGAACCGAATCGGGGGCAGAAAATAAACTGCACTTTGCTTGCTATGTTTTCTGTTTTCCTTGCAGCAAGATCTCAAATGCAGGCATTAAAAGAGACATCAAGACCCATCAAACAAAATATCATGTATAAAAAAAAGTAAATTTATTTTATTATAGCTACAGCTCTACATATACATTGAAAGAAAAAAAAATTAAATATCCGTTTTGAGGATTATTTTTCATTCAATAGTGCTCCCTGTATTTTATTTTTATATCAACAATATTCAGTTTAAATGTAATAATATAGTTTGGTGTAATTATAAAATAAAAATGCTATCTGAATAAAAAATATTTTAAAAGAAATAATCAAAGGTTGAGGGGGTGAAAATATAAATTTTTTTTTCCGATAAGCATGAAAATTTTTATATAGCAGTAAGGCGGTCCTTGGCAGGACAAAGTCTTCCAGGGAATAACTTGCTGAAAACGCAACAAATAAAGAAACCAGAAAAGAAAATTTAAGCTGAAGCTGTTTTAAGCAATTTTCAATTTGTTTCTAAAAAGTAGAAACTTCCGTTTGTGAATAAAATTCAAGCTCAAAATCGCTTAAAATATTTTTCCTTTGTTTCTACTAAGTAGAAACTTCCGCTAGCAAAGAATTTTTAAATAAAAAAGTGCTACAAATATTTTTTGTCTCGTTTCGAATACGTAGAAACTTTACAAGGAAACATAAGTGGTTCAATTTTTGTATAACAAATAATACAATTTTCAAAAATCCCCAAAAAACAACCGCGTGAAAAATGCAATCAAATATTTTTAAATTAGTCTCTAATTAGTAGAAACTTAAATTTTATGAAATTGGGAGTTAACAACTTATTAAAATATATTTTGTACCTAGGTCCTAATACGTAGAAATTTTTTTATTATGACAATGTGTTAACTTTATACACTATTGCCTAAAAATTACGTACAAAAAATTTTTACATTAATTCCCAAAAATAAATCAAAATTCTCAAAAAAAAAAAAAGGATAAGAATCCTTGCAAATATTTTCTGAAGATGACTTGGGGTTAAAAATAGTGCCTTTAACTGAAGATAGTTAAAAAACCGGAAAAAGTGCCAAAATTTAGAATCGTAATATGTACGATAAATTTTTCACTAGCTGGCAACACTTTTTCGTCTTTATTTATTTATTTATTTATTTATTCGTTAAGCTTAATACAAGCTGATTAACTAAGAACTAGGCTTATTCTAACAGGGTCTTAACTTATTCTAACAGGGTTTATTTATTTATTTTTTTTCTCTCCTTCCCTTGTTTTAGTGTTCGAAAGATATCCAATTCGTGGTGGGCGTAATCCGCCCACCAGAAAAACGTAATTATAAGAACACGTCAAAAGGGAAATACGGAGAGAAAAGTAATAAAGGGAACTTACAATAATTAACAGGGAATATGTATCATATCTTAATTGTAAGAAAAAAATTATACAGGGGGAAAAATGGCGTTGGAGTTAAGAAGAAGTGGCGTTGGAGTTTAGAAGGGCATTTCGGAGTCGAGATCTGCTCAGATGAAAATCAAATTCACTGATCAAATTGTTAGTTACACGAAGCATCCTGGTTACAGGTTCACTGCAACCATAGTCGGTACGATGGAAGTTGAGGTGGAAGAGACGAATAGACCTAAGGTTACGTGGGTTGGTATTAAAGGATATTAATTGGAGTAGTGCAGGGCAGTTAATGGTACCGCATACAAGTTGATGAATGAAGAGTACATCTGCAACTTATCTTCGTTTTGCAAGAGATTGCATGTTAATCAACTTCAGGTGGTCTGCATAAGGAGGTAAGTTGAAACTGTCAGAACCGGGAAGACCGCGTAGTGCGAACCTAATGAATCTTCGTTGAACGGCTTCGATTAGCACAGAATGGATGTTGTAGATAGGAGACCAAACCTGGCTGGCATATTCGAGGATGGGTCTAACAAAGGTAAGGTAGAGAGATTTAGTAACGTAAGGGTTGGAGAATTCTCTGGACCAGTGTTTCACAAAACCCAGTGCAGAATTGGCTCTACTAATGATATTATCAATATGAGACCTAAAATTAAGTTCCTTGTCACATATTACACCTAAGTCCCTTAAAAAGCTTACAGGAGGAACTGGCTTGCCGAGTAAGTAATATGTTCTTGGGGGAAGCTGGAGACGCTTGCGTGAATATGTAATAGCTTGACATTTACTAACGTTGAGCTCTAGAAGATTTTTTTGACACCAAGTGGAAAAACTAACTAGATCTTCTTGAAGATAGTGAGAATCGTCGTTAGTTTGTATGCGCCGATAGATTTTCATGTCATCAGCATACACAGAGAGATTGGATTCTTTGATGATGCCATCTACATCAAAGATTGTTAAGACAAACAACAAAGGACCAAGGTGACTACCTTGTGGGACACCAGAGGTAGCTGAAAAAGAATCTGAATTGGAAAATCTAAAGATGACATTATAACGGCGTTCTTCGAGATATGATTTAATCCAAGATATAAAGAGTGATGGAAAACCAAAGGCTTTAAGCTTAAGAAGAATGATAGTGTGTGAGATTTTGTCGAACGCTTTACTAAAGTCGGTAGACAATTCATCAACTTCGTACCCGCTTTCCAACGAGCATAGAGCGTTTGCTAAAATGTTTCGATTCTACTTCGTTCCTTCGTCACGGTTCTCATAAGCAAGTCACTTTATTTTGTTTATGTTCTTAGTTTTAGCATGTCTAAACTAAATTCTGCAAAATTATTGTTTAAAATGTAACGGAGTGTTTTTCCGAAGGCCCGAGGATCGTTGCAATAATTTATATAAAATCACGAACGCCAAATCAAACTCTGGGTTGTAAATTATAAATAACAATGCTTTTATTTCACAATTAAATTCCTTAACCTATCTTAAAACTAACCAATATAGTTATTTCAATAGTTTATATTTTAATTACTCGACCATTAATTAATCAATTAAACTTTATGTGTAAAATATATTGTATTTTAAGATTGGATTATAATTAAATAAATCTTACCAATGAATATTTTAATTTACTATGGATTTAAATGTGTGCTGATTGTCTCCTTACGTGCAATCTCATTGATTTGGTGTACTAAATCTTCCTAACGAACTCAGCCGGGGAAAATGGGTTAAACAATGGAAGTGGTTCTAAGGTTGGAGCACCTGTGCGACTAGTCTCATCTTACGCAGGTACAAATAGGTTAGGGGCCCTTGTGCGAATAACTTCGGCTTACGCAGGGTTTTAGGAGCAGAGCTCCTGTGCGACTAGTCTTATCTTACGCAGGCACCAAAAGGATGAGTGGAAATATGTGGGAAATTCGGGGTATCTGTGGTTATTGCTAACTGTAAGATAGGTTTGGGAGCACCTGAGTGACTAGTCTCATCTTACGCAGGTACCAAAAGGTTAGAAGCCCTCGTGCGAATAATTTCGGCTTACGCAGGTTTTAGGAGCATAGCACCTGTGCGACTAGTCTCATCTTACGCAGGCACCAAAAGGTAAGGAGGAAAAGTGGGAATACGTGGGAATCTTTAGGGATTTTGTGGCACTGAGGCCATTCTGCAAAAGCTGTGAGGCTTACACGTAAGGAATTAATATTGAGTGAGATTGTAAATTACTTTAAGGTTCGATAATAACTTATAATTTATACTATATATTTGGTTGAATAAGTCTATTAATTAATATAAACGGAGGGGTGATACTTAGAACTCCAATGGCCGTTGTTGTAGAGTGCGTCACGAGGTTCCAATAGGGATGCTGCTACTGTCGACTACGCTATCGGCGCTGTAATTCTGTTACTGCCGATCGTGACTGCGCTGTTGCCGGTAATTTTGCCGCTGTCGATGTTGCAACTCTGCCGCTGCCGATCGTGGCTGCACTGTCAGCGCTGTCTTTCTGCTGCTGCTGGCGATGACTGCGATGTCGGCGCTACACTCTGCTGATTCGGCGTGACTGAGCTATCGGCGTTGCAGGTCTTTGCTGCCAACTCGACTGCGCTCACAAGTCCGGTCGCTGCTGCTGCTGATAAACGTCGCGGTTCTACCCTAGTTGCCAACCACTGTTGACGTAGACTTAGCTATTCGACTTCGCGTTATGGCACTATTTAAAATAAACTTCTTGATTGTTGACGACTAAAAGGTCTTCACTGATCCGTGGCTCAAGACTGAATGTCTTCACTGGTTCGCGGCACAAGACTGAATGAACTTCACTGGATCGCGGCACAAGACTGAATGCCTGAACTTCTCTCAAGTTCTCTTCTTCGAACCTCGCTGTTGATTATCCGACTCCTTGTCTATCTCGTTCTGGCGTGTGTGGCTCCTGCCACTGTCTTCCTCTACTTGGGTTTTTTCCATTGCTGGTGTTCACTTCTAGCTAGACATCGTCCGATCGTCCCGTTAGTACATGCAAATATAAGAAAAACCATTAAAGAATACATCACGCCACTTTATTAATATGCACCCAATTTCTGATGTGCAATTAATACTAACCTTGAAACTCATGACGATAAAAACAACTTATATTTGGTGTCGTCACCCCAGTAGGAATGAGTGCCTACATTACCTATATCTATGTGTAGCGTAATGCCTAATGGTTTCTTGCTATAAGAAACACACTATGGTTGTCTGGTTGTCTATTCCACTTTATATTTAGATTTACTAGTGTTTATTTTTTTTTTTTTTGATTCGCCCGGGTGTATGAAATCTTCCAAAGATACGTATACCCGTCCTATACGCATGCACGATTCACATTCTAAAATCTGCCCGAATCAGCCGGGACAGACAGAATGCACCTACGTACAATGCACCTACGTAAAACAAACCCCCTTTTGGCAACTAGGATTTTCCTCTAAGCACATTAATTGGCTTTTCAGCGGAATTTAAAAATTGAATATATATAAACACGTATTTAAGTATACTTGATTCTATATAAATAAGCAACATCGAATTAAATAATAGTAATTATCAATTTAAGGTACCCGAAAAACAATCAAAAACACTAAACTCATTTTAACTGGTTTTGCGGCCATTGTCCAACCCAAGGACCTACGTGGAAATGAGATAAATCTCATATCCGCCAAATCAAAATCCCAATTAGTTGGATATGCATTTGGGCCAACGCAGGCATAAACTTGTATGGTGATAATCCAGGTGATAGTGTGAGTTCAGTCTAATTTCAAATCAGGAAACCACGTGAGCACGTAAATCCCAATTCGATTAAAAATTAAATTATTGAATAATTAAAAAGTAAGTTTTAAAAACGATTCATATTTGATGGTGCTTACTTTATAAAACATAATATCGAGACAAAAAAGAGAAACGGAACAATCTCAATTACCAATATTATATTGTTATAAAACTGCGTTAGGTATAATAGGATGAAGTTAAATTGATTTAATTATTGAAATGTAATATAATTTTCCGTTTTAAGACGTCTACCGAATCAGAAAAATTAATCATGTTGAAGTTATCATTGAAATCACTGCACATACAGGGTTGTCCATATTCGAAGCGCCCATCTGGCAACACTGTAACTTTCCGCAGTGATGCCAAATCGACTAATGACATACCGCGTTTGAAGCGTCATTCCAAGCAAATTTTTACAATGGAACAGTACACGCCACGCGAATGCTCTAAAATTGTTGAAATTTACATTCAACAAAACAAGTCAATAGTGAAAACTCAACGTGCTTTCAAAAAATGAGCGATGAAGCTCATTTTCAGTTGAACGGAACGGTAAACAAACAAAATTGCCGTATTTATGCCACTGAAAATCCACAAGAGATTCAAGAGGTACCTCTTCACGATGCAAAAGTCACTGTTTGGTGCGGCGTTTGTGCTAAAATGCTCATTGGGCCGTTCTTTTTCGAAGATGATAATGGCCACAGAGTTACTGTCAATCAGGAGCGTTATCGCGATATGATAAACAATTTTTTCATGCCAATCGTTCGTCGAAAGCGTATCAGGCACTACTGGTTTCAACAAGACGGCGCGCCACCACACACAAGCCGCACTACAATCGATTTTTTGAAGCAATTGTTCCCTGGCCGTTTGATGTCAAAAAATGGTGATTTCGATTGGCCGCCAAGATCACCAGATTTAACGCCTCCAGACTTCTTTTTGTGGGGTTATTTGAAATCAAAGGTTTACGTCAACAAGCCAAAGACCCCAGAAGAGCTGAAAACCAACATCCGTCAAGAAATAACCGCCATTCCCATCGAAATGTTGAAGAAAACCATGGAAAATGCTGCAAAACGGGCACAATATGTCGTAGAGGCCAATGGCGACCATTTTCGAGATATCATATTCAAGAAATAATGTAAGTAAATCTACTTGAACCCAATTAAATAATATTCATCACGAACAGACAAAAAATTGTGGTTTCTTTGATTTATTTAAAAATAAAATGGGCGCTTCAAATATGGACAGCCCTGTACATCGTAAAGGTTCATGAAGAGCGTAATTAGAACTGCACTGACTCAACTTGAAAAACAGAAAATGTCTAGTTCCTCTCCTTGGGATGTTAAAATTTAGAGCTGAGAGGAGATATTCCGAATTCATCTCGCCACGCAGTAATTTATACAGAAACATGACATTAAGCATCATTCTTCTGCTTCTTAGGGAAGGTAGTAAAATATTTTAAGGCGTATTTCATACGATGGAAGCATAATATTGGGGTTCCAACGACTATGACGTAAAGCAAAAAGTAAAAACTGTTTTTGAACGGATTCTATGGCGTCGAAGTAGACATTATATTGTGGGTTCCATACAACTGATGCATATTCAAGAATTGGCCTTACGAGAGAGGTATATAATAATTTAGTAGTAAAGGGATCACTGAATTCTTTAGCCCATCTTTTAATGAAACCAAGGACTCCTCTTGCCTTATTTATCACCATATTAACGTGGAGATTGAAGCGAAGTTTTGAATCCATAATAACACCAAGATCGATAAAACTAGAAACTATTTCTAAGTTAGTGTTATTTATAGTGTAATTTATGTTACTAGCAGATCTTCGCGAGAATGTCATTTGCTTACATTTTTTTAAGTTGAGATTTAATATATTTAAGCTACACCAGTCCACAAGTCTAATTAGATCAGATTGTAAAAGATGTCGTTCTTCGGGTGATTTGTAACAAAGAAAAAGTTTCACGTCGTCAGCGTACATTAAGACGTTACAGTGTTTTATTACCGAAGGAAGATCATTAATGAATAGTAAAAACAAAACCGGTCCAAGATGACTGCCCTGAGGAACGCCAGAAGTGACCGAAATACTTTTTGAAAGAGAATTCTTATATAAAACCTTTTGAGTACGTCTAGATAAATACGAATTTATCCAATTTAATAATGTGACAGGAAACCCAATAAGGTGGAGTTTTATCAAAAGAAGATTATGATTAACACTGTCGAAAGCTTTGCTAAAGTCCGTATAAATAACATCAGTCTGCAGTCCCAAAGTAAAACCATTTATAACACGCGTAGTAAACTCTAAGAGGTTGTTTGTAGTGGACTTACCCTTCAGAAAACCATGTTGAAAGACAGAAATGGTAGAAGACACGGAGTGGGTTAATTGATCAGTTATGATTTTCTCAAATAACTTAGGGACTGCACTTAATTTTGCAATTCCTCGATAGCTAGAAACATCTATCTTGGAGCCAGATTTATGAAGGGGTATAATATAAGAATCCTTCCATATAATAGGAAAATAACCACTATGCAAGGAAATATTAAAAATGTTTGCTAGAGGAGTATACAGGTTTGTAGCACATTGCTTTAAAATACAGCTTGGAATTTTATCAGGGCCGGTCGTAAAAGAAGATTTTACTTGTCGAAGATAGCACATGACAATATTTGGGTCTATTACAGGAGTTTCAAAAGAGTTAACTGGCGGGAGAAAAAGATACACCGTGCTAGTATTAAATTGTATATCGGAGTAAGTTGATTTAAAGAAGTTTGCAAACATGTTAGAAATCACATTGTCACAAAATGATTCTTCTTGATTGAATTTCATAAGGGGTGGAAAACTGGAGGCTTTACGTTTTGAGTTGTCAAAACTATAGAAAAGTTTTGGATCATCTATAAATTGAGATTTTATGTTAATTATATAAGTAGAATAGCATTGTTTATTTAATAGTTGGTATCTATAACGACAAGAAGAATAGGAAGCAAAGTATAAACTAGAACCAGATATTTTATATTTTTTAAATAAACGATTTTTTAAATTTTTAAGTGCCTTTAGATCATTTGTTAGCCAGGGTGGATTTAAAGGATTGGATAAACACCTTTTTTTTGGGACGGACAATAAGAAACACCTTTGCAGAGTATCATTGAAAAACTGTACAGAAGATTCGACGTCATAATATGAATATGATGTTCCGCTAGCTAAAATTGGAGACCAATCAGTCTGCGAAAGTAAGGAATTAAGTTTTACATAGTCCGTTTTCTTAAAATTATAAACTTTTTTATTACGTGCATCAGCAGTTACTTTGTCTTCTTTTTCGTGGGGGAGTAAAACTGTTATTTCAAGAGTTGGATGATGTACATCTTCTGGAAGAGATACGGGATTCGAAGAATGGAGATTAACAGTAGTGCATCTATCTACAAATACAAGGTCTAGGGTTCTGTGGTTTACTATTTAAAAAACCATTAAAATTACCTAACAAGAAAATATATGTATTATCCTTTCGGTCCGTTTTTTATGTGAAATCTTTAACTCGTAGAGGTTACTTGTCTTGGGTGACCCCT
This sequence comes from Dichetophora obliterata, assembly GCA_963920525.1. NCBI lineage: Eukaryota > Metazoa > Arthropoda > Insecta > Diptera > Sciomyzidae > Dichetophora > Dichetophora obliterata. The sequence goes on from OY986439.1 coordinate 142,082,854, forward strand.
AGTGAAATTTTCTGGAGAAATTTTTTTTGAAAGGTTTTAAAATTTGACCTCCCTCCAAAATTGACTTGTAGGGTCTTTTAAAAAAAGGGTCAAATTGACCCATACTGGAAGCAGCTAGGGGGTTAAGGTGTTCCGAAAAAATATTCCCCGGAAAATGTTAATTTAGGCTTCGGAAGACCACCCTATGTTAAGTTTAACATATAATTTTTCTTTTAATTTCATTTTGACCAAAAAGTTTTATTTTAAAACCCCTGTAAAAAAAAATTTGTGACGTAGTGGGCCAAAAAGGGACTTTGGCTTTCGTCACTGATGTAAAATGTTATCGTTTGAGATTGGTTTGGTTCACCCCCGAGACAATGACCCTCATTTTGTGTCATAGTGTAATTTAAACGATGTTCTGCTAACAGGTGAACATCTTTAAAGCAAAGGTTAAAATGCATCGTTGCATTTTGTGAAACAGTTGTGCCGCCTTGTTATTGTAATTTTTATGGTGCAATATTTGGCGCAAGGGAGTTCTGTTTTTCGAAATACGTCACTAGAGCGTACATAGATTCTGAATAATTAAGAATAAGTGTTTAATGCTTAGCTAAGTATGTCTGTATATTTTAAAGAATAATTTATTGAATATATGTTTAAAGAAATAGATTAAATTTTTTAGCCAGATACAATCTCGGCCAAGAATTCAGGAAATGCGAGCTTAGCATTTCCTAATTGGAATGTAGAATAAGAAATAATGTATGTATCTGGTCTCCGCTAAAATAAAGTTGACTCAATTCAGTCTATTCAGTCTGTTCAGTCTTATCGAGGCTGTGGAATTCAGCGACAACTAAAAAACAAGTTGGTGTACTGATTTATATTCTAGCAGACGAAGACCAGCAGCTACTAAGCAGGAGCTTCCTTGGCTAGCAGGTAGTAAAACCACTCTCAACGCTTGAATGCACTTTGGGCGACGGCGTTACGAGAGGTTTTTTTATTAAGATGCCAATGGCACTCTTAAGCGCTGGCAACCACAACTAGGTAGGGTGTCACTCAGCGACTGTTAGGGCCTAGGTGCATCCTCTCAGAGAGGATACAATAAGCCCTCCTTTAAAATGGCACCAATAATTAAATATATATAATACTAATTTCGAAGTAATAATTTGAGATGACATTGCACGTAAAAAAAAGTGAAACATTTAAGGATAGCGACAACTGTAATTTTTAATTTTTGCGTGCGGATTATATGGATTTTTGCCCCCTAAATCCAAATCTGAAAAAATTTCAGGTCGCTCGCAATTAGTTTAGAAGTTCTAGGCCTCCAAAGTTGGAAAAAATGGCCAACAAATCTTGCTATTCTTTTTAAATTTTTCAAAAAAATTTTATTGGTGTAGAAAGGTAATGAAAGTACCTATTCAACAACGTATCAAACATAAAAATTCATGCATAAATTTTTAAGATATAAAAGGGAAACCACTAGTTTTTCAGAAAAATTGTATATATAAAAATAGTTATATCTTAAACAGTTAGAATGGATTTTCATGTTTGATACCGCGTTAAAAAGGTACTCGCATTACTTTTTTTTTAATATCCATAATGCTGAACACTAAAAAAAAACAGCAAGATTTGCAGGCCATTTTTGCAGTTTAAGAAGCCTATAACTTTTAAACCAACTGCGAGCGTCCTGAAATTTTTCCAGATTTTGATTTAGAATATCAAAATCCATATAATCCAAAAAAAAATATTATAAAATAGAGTTTTCGCTATTCTTGAGTTATACCAAAAAATGTAATAAATATACACCCAGGAAACTTCAGTCAATTCTTACAATAGATCATTTGAACTACGTTTTTGAGATCCCTAACTGTCTTTAATGGTTAATTTTTAATTTTTTTATATCATCATTTTTTGCTACAATTAATAAATTTTAAAAAAATTACTGAAGAATTACTAGTGTCTGTCGGAGTTTCATTTATTTTTTCTTATTATACTAGTAAATATATAATTATTTCTTTTATAAAAAGATATAAAAATAATTGTAATTTAGTTTTCCAATCACACTTACTGTATTGATTTTTGTTTAAATGTTTTGATTTATTTCACTTTATTGTATAAACTTAATCAACCGAACGCATGGAAATCACTTTGAGCACTAAAGATCTAGAAATTGCACAGCACGCATCGAAACCGGTCTCAAAACAGAGCAATAATTTAATGCGTTTTTTTATTCTCTTATTCGTTGTTGTTTTTGTTTGAGGAGACAAAAAACATTTTTTGAGTTTGAAAACATGAACTGACATAACAAAAAAAAAGTATAGCAGTGAGAGGACTGCCGACCAAAGCGAAAACCTATATATAAAATATAAGTATTCCCTAGAATACGTTGTCCTGCCACGGACCGCCTTATTGCTATATAAGAATTTTCATGCTAATAGGGGGTTTCGGACTATCCTACATGTAGGATGTGTCGAAAACGAAATCAAAAAGTGTTAAAAGTTCCGCTCTGATCTTGTTCTTCTCTGTGCGTCCTTGTTTGTAGATTTCCTTGGTAATTGTTGTTGGCGCAGTTAGCCGGAAATTTTTCGTAGACGTTGTGAATTCTAATCGTGTAGCTACAGTCGGCATATGCAATTAGAATTATTTTTGTTAAGAGCTTTTAACAATTTATTAAATTTTTTATATATTACTGAAACTATTTCTTTTAAGCAAAAGTGTTACCATATCAAAAATACATATAATTAAAGTAATTTATTTAAATTATTTCATTATTGAATTAATATAAAAATTAAAGCTTATTTATATCTATTTATATCATAACACTAACACAATATACATGTTCACCATATCTATATTGCGTTGCGTATTAAAAATAGAATATTCTAAAATTAAGAAATATCTATAGCTTATAAATTATAAATAATTCATATAAGAAATTAAAGCTAAACAGTTTTAAAAATAGAATGCTTAGGATAAGCAGACTTTAGTTATTCAATTACTACTGAAAAAATTAATTATTTTGCAGGTTTAATACGTAATTGTTATTATATAAATATACATAAATATTCTTTGAATTTTCTCAATGAGCTAATATATACTATATATAATATATACTATATACTATATATATGTATGCTATATGTATAGTATATATTAGGGCGGGTCGATTTGTAGGCAGTGAAAAAATTCACGAATTTCCCTATGATTTCCGTATTCTATGGGTTATTCCATGAAAATTTGCCGAAGGAACTGCATTTGACACTGCAAAAGAGACAAATTTATTTCAACACACACAAATTTTATTCAACCTGATATTTTCTATCCTACCACGACTGAAAAGTTTCCTTTAGACACACACCCTTTATGAAAAAATTTATTAATAAAACAATGATAGTTGGCAACTCTGAATATAAAATGGCGCAGTGGTGAAAATAAAAAGCCACTGACAAATACAACAAAAGTGAAAATTTTCAAACTTTGTTTGACGATATGTAATAAAATAAGAGCATGCGTGTAATTATTTGAATGTTCAACATATTTCTTTATCACAACTTAAAAATTAAAATGTCAAAACACGAAGTTCCAGCAGAAAAAATCAGAAAAAGAAGAAGATCGATCCATTTTTAAATCTCACCTTGAGTAGCGGCTGTTTGAGTAAAAGAAAATTTTTCAAAAATGTTGACAAATACAACAACTGAAGAAATTGCCAAACTTTAAAAGCATATATAGACCAATATAAAGCGAATTAATAATAAGTTTTGGTTGCAAACATCTTATTGCAACCTAACTTAAGTATTTATATACTAACAAACAAATTATATGCATTAATTTCAGGAGTTGCAAAGTGATTTCTTTGTGAGCTTGCGGCCGATTAAGAACAGAGTGACGATATTGTTGATTTTTTTATGCACAAATACATGCAAACATTTTTGAGGTTTGTTTTCTAATTTACCTATCTTGTTATCCTTGCTGTCTGTATCGATGACGAGAGTTCCTCGGAAAAATACGATGACGCAAACCAAAGATTTACCCTCTACCAAAATCGTTCAACGCGCCTAAAGAAGTTTTCACTTCAAAAAATTATTTTTGTTCTTAAACTATCAGGTATTACATCTTAGGTTATTTATTTTCAAATCGCAAGCGAGGACGTAAAGTTTTGAGTTGATAGGCTTTATTCACGACTGTTGTTACGGGGCATTTTGCTTAACATTATGTATTTACAAATTGTAAGCGAAGGCATAATGACACGTGCTTACAGGATAACTACTTACTGAGCTAGTTATGGTAGTAATGACTTCTCATTTCACCACTGGGAAGCTGCTAAGACTTTTACCATACAAAAATTTGACATTACTTAACAAATATGTCAAGTTTAGCAAGTTAGCAGGATTGAACAAATGTAGTGAATACACTTGATGATAAAAATATAGTCACAATTTATTTATAAATAAATATATAGAGCGTACAGATTTCAAAATTTTGTAATTTTTTTTATGAAAATTTGGTTTATTTCTAAGAGCCCTATTCTGGCAAAATAACAATCGCTACCCAGTATTTTTAATACTTCTATGTGTTTGTTGTAATTTTTGTTTTCAAAACAAAATTTTAAGCTCAAAAAATAAACTTTTTCAATGAAATTGCCACTATCTGAAAAGCAGGTGACAATTTTTATCAAAATTTATTATTTTTAAGCTTCAAATTTTGTTTGAAAATCAAAAAATTACAACAAACACATAGAAAAATAAAAAATACTGGGTAACAATTGTTACCCAGACCTGTTTTGTTACCAAGATTGTTGCAGACCTATAAAAATAAGTACAAGTATAAGTACAAGTACCTAGGAACTTAAAAAATAAGTACTAAGTATAAGTACTTCCATACTTAAACTTGAAATTTTCAAGTTCAAGTTCTGTACTTTCAAGTATTTCTCAAGAACTTTGTTAAGTACTTGGTGATTTTCATACAACATTTTTTTAAAAAATTAGAACGCATGAGTTTGTTTAAGATTTCAGCAACTTCTTATTATTTTTAATTGTAAAAAATTAGTAAAAAACCCTTAAAATAATTAGAGTTCATTAGAGTTAGTTAGTTGGCCTTCATCAAAACTAATTTCTCAAAATAAAATCTGTTAGAGATTGCCTTCTCGGACTGTAAATAAAACCAGCCAATTAAAACAAACACTCCACTGGAGCGGAAGATGTAAGAAGTGTGTTCATCTCGATTGATAAGTCCTTCATAAGAGGGTAACCTTGCAACATCTCAAAATGTGAAGATTTATCATTAATACCTATCGTTTTAATATTTTAACTGTATTAAAATATAAAACAATATATATTTACGAATTTCGTAATCAATTCTTACTAATACTTTTTACAAATTTTACAAAATTTAATACTTTTTAATGCTTGTATTAAAATTTATTCTAAGATTTGTGACCATGAAGGTAGTATATTATTTTAAGAAATTAAGAAAATAAACTATAATAAATACAATATATGTATATACTGTTTTTTGTGTAAATTTGGTGGCCCTAATTTTTAAAAGTTTTTTAATGCCATAGGCTAAAAACTATCCGATTTGATATAAAATTAAAATGCATGCAGTTTTTTTGAAAAAATCCCCAAAAAACTACAAATGCAAAAATCATGTAAGAAAATACATGTATTGTATCAAAAATTTATAATGACGAACTTCTAAGCAGACATTTACAAATATCAGGCTTTTTTAATTGGGGTACAAAATAGGAAAAAATATTAAAAGTATTAATTCTACTATCTGCTAGAGCCATTGGCTGTAGAATAACGTATTGAAATTTCAGCCCAATCAGTTTGATAGATTTTTTGAAACACCCTGGCCGATCAAAAAAAACTTTGTTTCGAGAAAACCACTTTTTTTATAAACGACGATTTTAATTTTTTTGCAAAATATTACATTTGAAAACAATTTAATAAAAATATTATTGATAAACTAGGTTATTTTTTTACTAAAACTTAGGGCGGTGTAGGGATGTCAAGTTTTGGAGTTTTGTCGATCCCGAGATTTTCAGGATCTGGAAATACAATCCCGGAATCCCGGAGTCCCTGAATTCAGTATGTTTGTATTTTGTTATTTTTTTTCCAAACAGTGCAACACATTCACTTATATTTTATTATAGTGCATATTTTGTATCAAATTGAAATAACAAAGAAGTACAATTTTTACCAATTCAACAACAAAAAATCCAATCATAAAATTTGACTGTCATTTATAACCACGGTTGGCCAGTAATGATTACTTTCGTGTAATGGTTACAAAAAAATTACTTATTACAATTAATCATACACAAATTTATTAATTGATTACTTAAAATAAATCATTAATAACTTTAAAGAATTCAGTGATTTTTTTGAGAAATCAGTAATCATGCAAAAGTAATCAGTGATTAATTAAAGTTACTTTCCAGTAATGAATGAATTATTCTGATTAAGAAATTTATCAGTAATCAGGCTTAACCCTTCGTTGATTGCAGATTTCTTTAACTAATATATTGTTTTATATCTGTTTTTATGTCGTTCAACTGTAAAACTGAGACAAGTAAAATATAGAAAAGGTTTTTGAGCATTATTGTTACCACTTCTTTAACAAAACCAATCTAACAAAGTTACATCACTTATATCTACTTCACTAATAGCTGCTGAAGAAAATATTGTATATATGGTAAATAGCAATTACTGGAATAATAAAATTACATACAAATTCTTATTTTTTTGTTTGACGAGAAGTAATCTGTAATCACCGAAAGCTGGGTCTGATTACTGACTACTTGATTTATTTAAAAAATCATGTAATTTCATGTTACGATTACTTAATTTTTTTAAAAATCATGTAATCACCTTGCATGATTACTTTATTTTTTATAATCTCATGGAATTACCTTACCATGATTACTTAATTGAAATTATTTTTACTCGGTTTTCAATGTGATTTTTCTGAATATTTAGAAAAATCAAGTAATCTGTGCAATCTGAATACATGTAATCGTAATCAGTAATCGTGATTTGTAATCATGGCCATCCCTGTGTATAACATAGTTTTTCAAAAATACATGTTCAAATACATATAATTAGTTTAGCTGTAACCGCCTACATTAAATTATTTTAAATCACCATTTAAACAACAATTTTTTGAAAATGTAATTTTTTCCGATTGATTTTGAGCTATATTTTGGTTGCTGCTGCAGAGAAGGATTTTTAGATATTCCATTAGCTGAATAGAAAGACAATTCCGATTCGGCTAATGAAATAATTATTGGATAATAAAAAAAATGTAGCAATAAAATATAATTGGTCTGGCAGTATTTTATAAATTTAAAATAAAACAAAGAAATATTGCAGATTTAATTAATGAGAATAAAAGTTCTATTTGATACAAATTTTACAGGTTATTATTTATATGTACGTGTGTTTTCTTCTTCCATCTTCTTGTAGTTGCCGAATTTAGTTTGTTTCTAGCTGAACATTTTCCTTGTAGCAATATTTTGCTTGCTACTTTAGATACACAACCATAATTTTTAGATACTTCATTAGACCAATAAAAAGACGAAATTCTGATGATTCGGCTAATGAAATTATTATTAGTCAGGACTTGAAAAAATTTTATGACAAAAATGCTTTTAATAAATAAAATTAGCTTGAATTAACAAAATACAAACACCTAATTTCTTCAAAATCGGTCTAACTGTTTAGGAGGAGTTCAGTGTGAAGGCCATGTACAGAAGAATTTATTGTATAAAGATATTCTCCGGCAGACGTTGTCCTACCACCGCATTACTGCCATATATGAATTTTCATGCTAATCAGAAAAAAAAAACATTTTATGTTTTCACCATTTTGAGTAAAGTTGCCGAACGTATCTATATAAATTAAATTACAAAATTTTAGTCTAATACAACCAAACAAGTCCAAAATATAGCATTTTTGTTGATTTGTAGGCGGTAAAAGAGGGTGTGGCAAAATATTTTCCCCTTAAACCATCAAGAACTCAAAACAAATCGAGTGCCAAAATTTGAGCTTAAGTTACTTTCTACCTATCATTTTAATATATAAACTGTATTAAAATGTAAAACAATATATATTTATGAATTTTGTAATCAATTTTTTCTAATACTTTTTACAAATTTTATAAAACTTCCATGAAGGTAGTATATTATTTTAAGAAATTAAGAAAATATACTATAATTAATACAATATATGTATGTATACACTGTTTTTTGCGTAAATGTACATTAAGGTGGCCCTAATTTATAAAAGTTTTTTTTAATGCCAAAGGCTAAAAACTATTCGATTTGATATAAAATTAAAATGTATGCAGTTTTTTCGAGAAAATCCCCAAAAATATACAAATGCAAAATTTAAAAACCGACTTTATGGATAGCTATTTCATAATCTTAGCTATTTCGGAAAAAAAACAACCAAATCCAAAATTCGAATAATTTTTGATGCTATTAAAATGTCCAGCTGGAAAATTCGGCAACCATGCACATGCAAATAAGAATCTGTAAAATTTTATTTTCATTTATAATATTTGCAATATTTCTTCAGATATTCAAATAAGAAGAAACAGGCAAGTAAATTACAAAATACCGTTCTTTTTGCTCCCTTGTGCACGCAGCCAAAATGATCAAAATATAGAAAACAAAATGTAAACAAACTCGCACTTTTGAAGGGTATAAAATAAATGTCCCATTAAAATATCCTATTCTGCCGATGGATGGCTAATATTAGCGAGCAAAAAATAACGAGCGACGAGTGAAATCTCTTATAGATATATACTCGTTGCCTTAATTGAGTGTCGGCTAACTTTTTACGGGTCCGAATTAAAATTTAGTATCCAATGTACTAGAATTCAGTAAAAGTTGCATTAAAAACAAAAAGTAATACAAAATTGTTTTCAAATTTAAACCAAAATGCTAAAAAGAACGCTGTAATATATCTTTGGTTTAAATTTTAGCACAGAAAAGTTTATATTATGAGTTAGTATTTGTAAAGTTTAAATTTTAAGCCGCAAGGTTTAAAAATATGCAGTAATATTTTAGTGCGACTAAATTTTAGTCCAAGATTTTTAACAGTGTACTTAAAATTATTTTAACTTTAGTGTTGCCAAATCACCAAGTACTTAACAAAGTACTTGAGAAATACTTGAAAGTACAGTACTTGTTCTTGAAAATTTCAAGAATAAGTATGGAAGTCCTTGTACTTGGTACATATTTTTTAAGTGCCTAGGTATTTGTACTTACACGATACTGAATAAAGTTTAAACTTAGTACTTCACAGGTCTGGCTGTAAGAAATAAACATAATTTAAAAAACTGCTGAACAGCAGTTTGGATATTTCCTTGTTTGTATTTCGTTTGTTTCCCAATAAGACAATCAGACTCATTTGCTTTGTGCATTGTAATTTCGGTAATACAGATTATAAGAAGAGTTGAGTTGAGAAAAGAAGAGAAAAGTCATGAGTCTGATCGAAAAAATTACGACCAGGAAATAATTTTTATTTCTGATTGTAAAAATAATGATGAAAAATAGCTTTTATTTCTGATTGAAAATATAACGACCAGGAAATAACTTTTAATTCTGATTGAAAATAATAACGACCAAGAAATAACTTTTATTTCTGAAATAAAAAAATAACGACCAAGAAATAACTTTTAATTCCGATTGAAAAAAATAAAGACCAGGAAATAAAATATATTTCTGATCGAAAACAAATACGGTAAAACAATTACTTTTGGTTTGAGGTGATTTTTATCTTTAAAGCATAAAAAATTATGTAAAAATGGAATCTCTAGCTGCCTAGCGTGATATTGCTATATTTAAAAGAATTTTACAACTTTTTATACATGATCTTTTGATCTAAAATTTCAAAAATAATCGTTATTGTCGGTCCCAGAAATTAAGTCCAAGATTTTTAACTGGGAACCTGCCCTTCAGTTTTGAGCCTGAACCCTCATAATGAGTTCTTATAAGTTTCATAAAAGAGCAGTTTTACCTTTGAAAGAGGTCCCTCTTTAAGAGCTCAAATAAGATTGCTAAATGATATTTTTATGACTCTCAAAAGTCATTTATTCGGACTCTTATAAGACCCATTTATGAGTCTTTTATTGGCAGGCCTGTAGCCTGACCAAGAAGACAGAGGGGGCAGGTATGAATCTTGGGGGGAAAATTTTTTTGGTTTTTTCATTTAAATAAAAAAAAAAACAATTTTTTTTTAACTTGTGAAAAGAATACATTACACATATTTATTAAAAAACAGTTAATTTTATAATATTTACATGGATATGTAGATCTTTTTATACATGAGATTAATACATAAAAAATAATATAAAACTTAATTCAGGACTTCGTAATAAAATGAACGTAAAAATACAAGATTATTTAAAGTGGTTGGAAATATAAGAAAGAGAAGCGAAATTGGCTAACATATAGACATTTTTTAAATAAAGCAAATAAAAAAATTGAATTCACCCACATCCGTCGTTTGCATCAAATTGATGCAAATTTTTTATTCAGATTTATATATTAAGAACAAACATGCATATTTTGATTTAAATATTTTGCTTCTTTAAATTTTTGCTAAAATTTAGATTTGCAGTTTTTTCTTATTTTAAAATAAATAAACATTCATCATGCATAAAAAAAAATTTAAAAACTAAAAACATTTCAATGAATAATATATTATTTTTGTGTCTGCATCAAATTGGTGCACAACGTGCTTTTAATTTCTAGAATAGGAACTTCTAGGATGCGGGTTAAAATATTATTAAAATTCAAATTTTATTGTTTTGGTAGCAAATGTTGGCGACCCAGTAGAAATTTGAAAAATTGTAACAATTTGTCTGAAATGTTTTGCTAAACAAATTTTATATACATATTCAAGTCATGATAAGGTGAATGTGTATATTTTTTGTTATTTTAAACTAAACTAATTATAAAGCAATAATCAAATATATGAACAGAATGCATATTAATTATTCATCTAAAGTTTTTCATTGTCTGATTTGGCCAGGGGGCTAACGGTTGTAGTAGGGGGCGTTGCCCTCCTTTGCCCCTGGCTACAGGCCTGTTTATTGGCATTTTTAAACTCATAATAGACTCTTAAAAGTACCAAAAATGTGCTAGTTTTCCTTTGAAAGTGATCGCTCTTAAGAGACATCAATATGAGTCTTAAAATACTCTTTTATGATTCCTATTTTTGCTGTCTTTTTCTTCATAAAATAATCTTAAAATATCGGAAATTAGCATGTTTTCTATTGAATTTGGGCACTGTTTATGAGTATCGAAAAGAATCCTAAAAGACTTTTTTATGGCACTTATTTAGAATTTTATAGTTTCATAATTTTATAGTTTCATAAAGTGGCACAAAACACCAAAGTTTTCTTTAAAACAGGTTACTCTTCACGTCTTGAAATAAAGCAGATTGTTCAACTGTTATGTTAAAATTTCACGACATTTATTGACAATTTTGTAAAAAACCATGCTATGCAGCGAGTTTTTTCAATTCTTTCTGAAAATCAGTGTCTTTTTTTTAAATATGTATATTTACTCTACGATGGCGACCGTAGCCTAGTGGATAGAGTGCGTGGCCCCTAAGCTAAAAATCCGCGGTAGCCCGGGTTCAATTCCAGCTTAGACAAGAACTTTTTCAATTGAATTAATTTTTCTGTTCGGTCGTCACCTCTCTGCAGCCAATGGCAAACCTCAGAGAGTAAAAATTACCATGTAAAGCTTCTTGAGAACATAAGCCAGTCAAAGTCCTTCCAAGGGCTGAAATGGCCAGTTTATTTTTATTTTATTTATATTTACTCTACTTTTCACGTCATTTCAGTGTGTTTTCGCTCAGAGAGTGTTAAAAATATGTACATTATCTCTACTTTTCACGCTATTTCACCGTGTTGTCGCTATGAGAGTCCTAAAATATTTATATTTTCTAATTTATCGATCATTTGTGATCAAACCTTTAATAACAAGCACAACACAATTGATCAAAAAAAGCTACGTCAAAGTCTTTCCTAGGGCTGAAATGATCAGTTTATTATTATTATTAATTTTCACGCTATTCCAGAGTCCCAGCAAAAACTTCGCTTACAAGTAACGTCTAAAATAATCTAGAAAACGTCAATAATCACTTACCTTCAATACATTACAGAATACATTACTTTAACATAGACATGTCATTGGTGGTAGGGGATTGCAATTTCTTATACTAGGAAGCATATGCATATGCATACTGGAGGCGGATAAATAATATCTTATGTGCAAGCCATTTTATAATACTGTTGACATTACTTGATTCTTATAAACAAAAAAAAAAAAAAAAACAAAAAAAAAACAAATGTTATTTTGAGGCATTACAGTCTGCATTACTTTAAACAAAAATTAATAGCTTTTTGAGCTTTAAGTATTATGTAATTCATTAAATAAGCGAATAATAAGTAAAGGTTTTACAAAATTATAAAAATGTTTTGCTGGGGTGTTTTCGCTCAAAGAATTCTAAAATATTTATATATTCCAATTTTTAGAGAGTCTTAAAATATGCATATTCTCTACTTTTTTCGCTATTTCAGCGTGTTTTCGTTCAGAAGTCCTAAAAACGCTACAGCAGTGGTTTTTAACGCCATTGGAGCGGGTGTTACGCTAGACTTTAAATAAACACCTCTGCTTTAACGTCATATAATTTCAAAGAGTTTATTCGAACAAGCGTCCAAATTATATAAATCTTAAACAGTAGATTGGTCACAGCATAATTACTCAAGCCTACTGAAGTTGGAAAGAGAAGCGCCTTCTGCTGAGTTAATGACTCTATACAGAGTTGTTGTTGTTCAAAAATAATCTTTCTTGAGAAACTTCACACATTTCTAGTGTTTTTTTATAAGCAAAGACAAGATTGGAAGAAATAATTTTAGAAGAGAGTTTTTACAAGATCGCAAAGGAGATAATTGTAGGTGAGAGGATTAACGCATTTTTAGCGTGAAATATTTATAATTTTGCTCTGTGGGACTTAACGACAGTAAATGTAGGCAATCAGTTGCCAGCATTTATTGTAGTTAATTCAAGTGAATTTTTGTTCGAGTGTAGTAAACGTATATTATAGATGTTGTGTCGTCAATATATTTAGCAAATTCTGCATCACTAGTTGCCCTAATCTTGTTGCACAAATATTTAAATCGCTTATTATTTGTAAACTAAATTTATACAAAAGGGAATTGTTCAAGTGCCTGCGAAAATTCATGTCTTAAATCGCAATTAAGATCTCCATGTAAAGCTATTGGTGTTTAGGCCGCAACCCTAAAGGTTAAAGAAAGTAAAAGATTAACTTACTACTTTATCGACTCGTTCCAGTATCGATTCTCGATACACGAACGAGTCGCTCGATCGGCTTATCCGACGAGTGAGTTTTAGCTTTTTTTACTTGTGTTCACAAATCGTTTTCTCAACGTAATGCGCTTCATTTTGTAAACCCGCGTTGAATTAAATATTAAATTAAATATTGCCACTAAATTTAATTAAATAATCACTTATTGATTATCAGCAAGCAATCACTTATTGATTGCCCTCAACATAAATATAGTTTTCTTTAACGCTCCTGTGTATGCACTTCATGCAGTAAGAAGCAGCCATTGTAATTTTCACCTATTGAAGATTTGCCTAACAACACGTAAGAAATAAATATTGTAAATATAATCTAAGCTAACTAATCACTGGTGTTTTCTTCTTATTTTTATTTTCTCCGTTTGCATATAACCCGAGCACAAATTGCCCGAAAGTTATATGCAAATAGCTCGACTTACCAAGATTGGCAGCTAAGGCCAGCGCTCTTGGGTGAATCAAAACTTCACCGGAACAGACCCAAATGATCTGCTCATGATCCTTCGAGCCGGATGGTCTTTCTAGAGCTGTCTTGGACAATTTCGAGCATCAGTTTACCTCAGGAAAACGGAGAATTTTTTGCAAAGCATCAACTGCACCAGATAAAAAAGGTTAGTTGATTGGTTTCTATTCAAGTGGATCAAGTTATAGAAGTGTAATTGTGCAAATTAAAGATTAAATTTAACAATTAAAATCGCGAATATTTTTGCGAAACTATATACTTTTTTCATTACAAAAGTTGTTTTTCATAAAATCATCGCGGCACACACACTCACGCACAAACAAACAATTCGTTTCGCGAATTTTTGTACTTTTTATACTTTGGTTTGTGTCGTAATATTTTGTCCGTCCGACGAAATTAGTTTTCTACTTATTAGGAAACTCGCGGAAAACTGCATGGAGTTTTTTGCGGTGCACCAATCGGAAATTTATTTAGCACCAAATAATTATTGCAAATAGTTTTAAATTCTCTTGTTAATTTTATGCAAATTAACTTGTAATAAAATAAATTAACGCAAAATCAAAACACACATTACACACACACTGGTTTATTTGGCCGGCTTCGTTTGTTTGCTTTGTTCGTCGCGTTTTTATTATAACACAAGTTCTTTTTACTTTTATTTTGTTTTTGATAACTTAGTATATTATTTCTTTGTGTTATATTAGTTATTATTTTCACAATTTATAAAAATTAATTGAAACCGATTAACTACAAAGAAAACACGAAGATAAACAAACACGAATAGTGCAGCAAACAAACAAGACGAAAAAATAAAACTAAATCGAAACAGCTGGTCGAGTTCGGAAAAGTGTTGCCAGTTCGTTAAAATTTATCGCACATATTGCGATTCTTATTTTTAGCACTTTTTCGGGAATTTTAACTATATTAAGTTAAATTCCAATTTGTATAGACCGACTCGGCAATAAAAATATTTTACCAAGTACCCGGTGTTGTTTGGGAATTTTTAAAATTTCACGGGATTTTCATTTTCAATAAAAATTCTCCCGTTTTAAATCCAATTCATCATTGGAAACTGTTTTGATACATTTTAACTGTTGTAAATCTAAGCGTTGCAATTCAAATATTTTTTGAAAAGCGAATAAAAACAGTATAAATTGATGAAATTTATTTATTTAATAAATAAAGTAGATTTTTTTCATATAAAATTTGGCAAGTTATTTATATTTTACAGTTTCTACAAATTAGAAACTAGGTAAAATATTATTTTAGCGGTATAAACTTAAATTTACTTAATATTTGCAAGTTTCTGCATATTAGAAACGAGATCAGAAATTGGTTTAAGCAATTTAAGTCTAATTTTTACCGGCAAATAAGGGTTTCTACTAATTAGAAACCAAGGTAAAAAATATTTTCAAGCAATTTAAGTTTAATTTTTCCTACATCTGAAAGTTTCTACGTATTAGAAACTAGAGCAAGAGAAAACTTTAAGCAATCGTTTAATTTTAACAGTTTTAGCTTGACTTTACCTAATTTTTGAAGTTTCTACGTATTAGAAACAAAGGTAAAAATCTTTTAAGCAATCTTAAGCTGCCAATTACCTAACATTTGAAAGTCTCTACGTATTAGAAACTATAAAAACCCTTTTATTTTTAACTAATTCTAGCTTTTTTTATCTAATATTTGCAAGTTTCTACATATTAGAAACTAGGTCAAAAATTTGTTTAAGCAATTTAAGCTTAATTTTTACCGGCAAATAAGGGTTTCTACTTATTAGAAACCAAGGTAAAACAAATATTTTCAACCAATTTAAGTTTAATTTTTCCTACAGCTGAAAGTTTCTACATATTAGAAACTAGGGCAAGAGAAAATTTTAAGCAATCGTAGCTTAATTTTACCTGCAACTGAAGGTTTTGAGCAGTTTTAGCTTGACTTTATCTAATTTTTGAAGTTTCTATTTATTAGAAACAAAGGTAAAAATATTTTAAGCAGTCTTCAGCTGCAAATTACCTATTATTTGCAAGTTTCTACGTATTAGAAGCTGAGTAAAAAATTGTAAGCAAATTAAGCTTAATTTTTACCGACAAGTAATCTGAAAGTTTCTACGTATTAGAAACAAGGTAAAAAAAAAAATAAATATTTTAAGCAGTTTTAGCTTAAATTTACCTAACATTTGAAAGTTTCTACTTATTAGAAACAAATTAAAAATATTTGGAGCAATTTAAGCTTCTAATCTGTTCATAAACAAAACTTATTTTTGTTTCTCAAATAAATAATGGCGAAGATGAACTCCTTTATGAGATCTACTGACACCATTTTTGAGCTGGAAGCAGATTTTAATGCTATTCCTCAAAATGAGCATAATATTTTCGCTCTTAAAATTCACGAAGAGGAATTAAAATCGCAGTGGACAAATGTTAAGGCATCATACGAGTCATGCCTGCAAAAGCTAGCGGCAACGAATGACGATGATGATAATATCAGCGTCGTGAAAATAAAATATCGGTCGTGTTTTCAAACATATGTTCGATGTCTTGCAAAGATGAACGAACTTAGCGATAAGTTGTCCACGTCAAAAGAGCACAGTAAAGTTGATGTTTCGAGAGTTGAGTGGCCAATGTCTGGCCATAATATCAATTTGCCACCGTGTGATACCGAATTATTTCACGGTGATTATTTAACATGGCCCTCCTTCAGAGATTTGTTTTCGGCCATTTATATCTCAAATAATCGGCTAACACCTGTTGAGAAACTTTTTCACCTCAACCAGAAAACCCGCGGAGAGGCAAAAGAGATTGTTCAGAAATCTCCTCTTACGCACGAAGGGTTTGCAACAGCATGGCAAAACTTGACAGACCGCTATGAAAATAAGCGCATTCTAGTGAATAGTCAATTAAAAGTTTTGTTCAATCTCCAGGTAGTTTCAAATGAGTCGGGAAGTGCCATTAAAAAATTGCAAAGAGAAATTAATAATTGCATTACTGCACTCACAATGCACAAAGTCGACATCAACAATTGGGATGCGATATTCACATATTTGTGTTCAACAAAGTTACCTGAAACGATGCTCTCCTTATGGGAGCAATCAATAGAGAACAAGGCAGAAATCCCCAAATGGGCTGACTTGGATAAATTTCTAACAAGTCGATTTCAGACGTTAGAAACGGTGTCTGACTTTAGAGGCGCGGTGCCAAAAGGGCAGATATCTTACGCACCTTCACCAAATGTGAACAAAGTCTACACCAATCAGGCAAAAGAGACGAACACCAATTGCAACTTGTGTGAAACCCAGCATCATGCATTGAAGTTCTGTCCGAAGTTTTTGGCAATGAACGTAAATGACAGATCATCAGTTGCGAGGCGTTTTCATTGCTGCCTCAACTGTCTGTCAACTGGTCATACTTCAAAAAATTGTAAAAGCGGGTACAATTGCTCTTCGTGTGGACAACGACATCACTCGTTGTTGCACAGAGATTTTCGAAATGCAAATTATCATCCAAACGCGGGTGGTCCGGGCACATTCACTATACAGTCCACTCTTCAAGGAACAGCGCAACCGCAGACATCTGCGAGCGCTAGCGAAAATTATCAGACGTGCTTTGCCTCTACCAGCAAAGGTATTTTGTTGGGCACCGCGATGATAAACGTTTGCTACCGAGGATCTAGTTTTACAGCCAGAGCGCTTATTGACTCTGGCTCAGAGGGCTCTTTTATTTCTGAGAGGTTGCAACGACTTATTCAGCTACCTACTCATCGCGTTTCCGCTGAAGTCTCGGGACTTAACAATGTCGTTTCTGCAAAAGTACAAAAAGCTAGCACTTTGGTCATAGGATCACCTATTGATCCAACCATTCGGTTGACTACAAACGCGCTTATACTTTCGAAAATTACAAGAAATCTTCCTACCTGCTCAATAGATCCGATGTTGCAGCAAGCTTTTCCGGAGCTTGTATTAGCCGATAAGCGCTTTTACTGTAGCGATCAAGTCGATATACTACTAGGTGGTAAATTATACCCACAAATTCTTCTCGATGGTATCCGTCGAAATGCTCTTGGGTCACTTATTGCTCAAGAAACCATTTTTGGCTGGATATTAACAGGCTCCACTTCCACAACATCGCAAAATACTCCGTCCGCCTCTGTCGTTTCGTGTTTTAGTAAAATTTCGCAGTTCACGTCTTTTTTGGATAAACCGCCACGATACGGTACGGTAAAAGGAAACCATACTCGGCTGCATTTTGAACCGTATAAATGCATGAAAAAGTCGAAGCCTGATCCTGTGCACGTAGCCAGGCCTAGTTTGTCTGTGTCTTCTCGTGAAGGAGGGACGGGTGCCGGGGAGAATTTTGCCCGGCCTTTTTTGCCGCAGGTCAAATTGAGCGTTGAGGGGGACTCGGTATCTGGAGAAGAAGACAACGTTAGATTTATAGATGGGCATCGCAACCGTGGACAAGGATGGACACGACCAACTCACCGCCGCTCGAATAGTGGCGCTCAGCGCCTGCCCTCGACATCACCGTTGCCATGTCTGCAATAGGTGACTTCGCTCCTCTCCACGGCATCCCATGCCGACTTTTTCACTTCGCCTTTGGTTATCTTTACATATATACATATTATATAAAGCACTGCACTACTTGTAACTTTTTTGAGACCCTTGAATCAATCAACACCTTTTTTAATAGTTTTACGATATTTTAAGTATATTCTAATTTATCTTACAGTAATACTGCAAGGGGGCCGGCATGTTTAGGCCGCAACCCTAAAGGTTAAAGAAAGTAAAAGATTAACTTACTACTTTATCGACTCGTTCCAGTATCGATTCTCGATACACGAACGAGTCGCTCGATCGGCTTATCCGACGAGTGAGTTTTAGCTTTTTTTACTTGTGTTCACAAATCGTTTTCTCAACGTAATGCGCTTCATTTTGTAAACCCGCGTTGAATTAAATATTAAATTAAATATTGCCACTAATTTTAATTAAATTATCACTTATTGATTATCAGCAAGCAATCACTTATTGATTGCTCTCAACATAAATATAGTTTTCTTTAACGCTCCTGTGTATGTACTTCATGCAGTAAGAAGCAGCCATTGTAATTTTCACCTATTGAAGATTTGCCTAACAACACGTAAGAAATAAATATTGTAAATATAATCTAAGCTAACTAATCACTGGTGTTTTCTTCTTATTTTTATTTTCTCCGTTTGCATATAACCCGAGCACAAATTGCCCGAAAGTTATATGCAAATAGCTCGACTTACCAAGATTGGCAGCGAAGGCCAGCGCTCTTGGGTGAATCAAAACTTCACCGGAACAGACCCAAATGATCTGCTCAATTGGCATTAAGTGATAATTTTCACGCAGTTCAATAAAACCTTGCTACTTTTTTTGTTTGGATAGCTAATGCACAATCCTTTTGATCGATTATTAAGATCTGCTGCATCATAACCTCACGCATTCACAATAGAATATATAGGATAGCTAATGCCCAATCCTTTTAATATATTCTTGTCATATTCTGCAACATAGCTTTAGTTAATACTTATTTTTGAACGAACCACTTAATGTAAGGAAGGTGTTTGGATCATGGAGAATAAATAATAGTAAAGAGATTTCAAAGGCGAATTAGTTGAATAAGGCGAAAAATTATAACCATTGTGGTGTGAAGAAATATGGCGGCGATATTGAGAGCAGCGCTGAAAGTCACTGAAATGAGTCAACCGAAAATAAATCGTACTGAGAGAATTTTGTAGTACACTCGCAACTGGTTTGCCAATGAAGACATGTGGCGCAGATGAGTGGCCGGAGGAGAGGAATGAAAACACCAGCAAAGTCAAGCAACAAAAACAAAACAAAAGCACAGATCATATGGCAATTGGCAACTATTGAGTATCCGAATTGACTATTATAAATGAAAATGCAAAAAATCGAATTGTCACTGATTTTACCGCATTTATTTGCATGTTTTCTTTTCTATGCCGAATTGGTTTCTTTTTATCCTCAGCTGAACGTTGTTGTTCTTGTTGTCAACCATATTATAAGAATATTTCTAACTTAGCCGATATTGCTTTTATTTTTTTCTTAGCTGTAAGTTGTCTTAGCCAAATAAATAGAACACCAAGCAAACATCACATTTTGATGATCAATTAAATTTTTGAAAATATTTACATTTATTACGATATATTTGCTACAAATTTTTTCCTTCTTCTAATTAGATTTGATATGAAAAATATGTGATAATAATTATTGTGAAGAATTCTAAATATCTATGTATTTGAAAATTTTTTTCAAATACTTTTCAATACAAAAAATCTATTTCAACAATTTTCAAAACTTAACTAATTAAAGTCCTTACCGCATTAATAACATATATACGAAGCCAACTTTTTGGTTACATATAATCGAATCGAAGAAAGTCATACGACACACTATTTCTTTGTTTGATTTCTGTTAAACATACATATTTTTAATTTTTAATAAGAATTTTAATACATATTTACATTTATTTATGTCTTATCTATTTAACCATCTCTGGACAGTTCAGAAAATCATTTATCTGTATATATTATATTTTAAAGGGTTGCGAAAAAGTCTATTAATAGAAAACTTCATGGTTTTTTTACAATATTGATTTCAGGAAATTTCTTCACCGTTAGAAAAATGTGTTTAAAAATTATGTGAAATTGTCTAAATGGAAAACGAACACATTTAGTTAAACATAACTTTTTCTATATGCTGTTGCGTTTTACAAGATTTGAATTTATGTTTGTAAAAAATTTAAAAATAAAGTAACATAAAAATTAACATAAAGTAACGGATTAGAAAAATAAATTAACATATCATTAAAGTTAAGGTTACAAAAAGTCGATATAAGTTTTTATCTTACCGAAAGAAGTAATAAAAACAGCAATTAAAGTATTAAAAAAAAAACTTGTATGCGCTTCGATTTTTATTTAATTGTTATGTAAAATGAGGTATCAAACATAAAAATCAGGTGAAAAGTACCAGAGTTGTGGCATTTTACTTTTCGAAAAAATTTTAATTTAATAACAAAATTGTAAATGAACATTTCCAAACTGACGTTACGGACGATTTGTACGAGTTAATATTAAAAAAATTTAATGAAAAAGTCTAATTTTTAAAAATGTCTTGTATATGTGCGTAGTAATTAAGTAGCACTATACTTAGAAAAAACAATAACAACAATCGACCCTATGGATTAACAGATATAAGCAAAAATATGAGCTGGCGTTATCTTACAAAAAACGGAAGTAATTTTTTACTTATATTACAAAAAACTCTCTATTGGGCAAGACTATTTGTTTACTACTTTTTTAAGAAGGATTTGATTAAAAAAAAACGGAAGTAATTTTTGACTTGGATTACAAAAAACTCTGAATTGGGAAAGACTATTTGTTTACTACTTTTTTTAAGAAGGATTTGACAAAGTTTGTTTTCCAAGTGCTTAAATTAAAAAATCTTTTCTGTTTTTTTATTGGGCTTTTTGATCTAGCGTTACGTTACTTAAATTTGCATTTCAGTTCAATTGGGAAATTCAGTAATTAGAAAGTTAGTAAATGTGTAATTTAGTAATTAAAAAACAAATTTAGTATATTTTCTTTTCCTTGCCTCAACTATTTTTCCATTATCTGTAGCCAATGCCATCCACTTGCACTTTAACAAAAATGCTTACGAAAAAGTTACTAAGTTAACAGAAAACTTTTTTTTTGGTTAGAATATCACATAATGATGAAACAAAATAATCGCATTGCTATCTTAAGCAAAATTCCACACCGAATATAACACACCATTGGATAAACCTTGTTTTGAAGCAAACAACTGCATGGATATAACTTTGCATGCACGAAACACATTTTTTCTTTGATTTAAAAAAAACACATACCATATTTGATAAAAAAAATTGCATATTGTGTTTCTGCAACTCGTAATGCCTTTGCTCGACGTTTTTTTGACGTAGATTTAATAATATGTTGCCGTTTAGGAGGCATAATGGATGAGTCGAGTGAATCAGAACAATCAAAAGAACTATGCAATGAAATTAAAAATAAACTTTTCTATTTACACTGTGCGTAATTTAAATAGAAAAATGTATATCCAATTCACTTACATTTAATCAAATGCGGAAATTTGCAATTGTATTTAACGCACAGTTGGCTGCTTTTTTGGTTCTATTGATAGCTCGAAATGCAATTTCACTGTTGTACTATTTTACTATGTCACTGCAATTTCACTGTTTTACTGGTTCACTATGTCACGAAAATAAAAAATTATTAAATGAATGATTTGATAAAACCATTTTCTAACCTCACACGATTTTTCTTACGCCAACTTTGATCAATTTCATAAAAAAAATGTTTAACCTTAGAGAAAAATTTAATTTAACTAAATTTTCGTTTTAAGTTCGTACGCTTTTTCGTACGCCAACTTTGATCAATTAAATAAAAAAACTGTTGAACCTTAGAGAACAATTTAAATGCTAAATTATCGTTTTAAGTTTTTGCACTAAGCCTGTTTCGTTTTTTGTCGATGGTCTCGGTTTATGTTCAGGTTTTGTTTTCTTCCCTTAATTCTGTTGCAGGGTCAGGTTTTTTCGCATACCAAATTTTAGCAAAATCGGTCAAGTCGCTTAGGAGTTATTCTTAAAAATGCACTACTAAAAGCGCACTCTTGCGGAAGTCTTTGGAATTTTTTTTCCGATATTTTATCTTGGTTGCAGTTGAACCTATATACCAAATTTCATTGAAATCGGTCCAGGCGCTTAGAAGTTATTATGGAGTGCCACGCCCACAGAATAGCGCCCACTTTTCACATCCCTATGATCTTCCTCCGTATCAAACGTACTCGGCGTCAAAATTTCAGCTCAATCGGATAAACGGTGCGTGAGCCTATACGGAACAGACAGATAGAAGGACAAACATTTGATTTTATATATTAGATAACGTAAAAATTCTCAAACTCAAAAATTACAAAATTTTGAACCTTCAGTAAAAAATTTCATAATGATCAAGTTATTTAACGTAATCACACAACACTTTTTTGTAATTATTTTAAGTTTTGTCACAGAAATTATTTTAACACAATTTTTATTAGCATTATTTAAAATGTTGATTTTTAGAAGTTTGTTATTACAACAGGAAAGAATTTTATATTTTTTTGAAAAGTAAAATACCACTACTCTCGTAGTTTTCACCTGATTTTTATGTTTGATTACTCATTTTAAAAAACTATTAAATAAAAATCGAAGTGCATCAGTATATAGAAAAAGTTATGTTTAACAAAATGTGTTAATTTTCTATTTAGACAAGATATCTTCATTTCACATAATTTGTGAACACATTTTTCTAATTGTGACGAAATTTCCTGATATCAATATTGTAAAAAAAACCATGAAGTTTTCTTTTAATGGACTTTTCCGCAATCCTTTAAAATATAATATATACAGATAAATGATTTTCTGAACTGTCCAGAGATGGATTAATACATAAGAGATGAATAAACAAAATAGTGTGTAGTATAACTTTCTTCGATTCGATTTTATGTAACCGAAAAGTTGGCTTTGTGTATATGTTATGAATGCGGTAAGGACTTTAATAAGTTAAATTTTTAAAATTGTTGAAATACCCTCCAGGAAATGGAAACATTCTCGGATATAAACAGTAAACATTCCATAAAATGTAGGAATCATTCCCTTCTGTTGGACACTCCATTTCTTTTTTTTACATAGCATGTCGTTAAAAGGAAACATTTCTCTCCACTGTGATAAAAATGAATGTGGTAACATTCCTCCCCGCTGTCTTAAAAAATGAATTGGAAGCAGTCCTCTCCCTTGTTCTAAAAATTAATGTGAAACATTCCTCTCCCTTGTTCTGAAAATGCCCGGCCAGGATTCGAACCAGAGACCCATGAGCGACAGTCAAGCGCGCTATCACTAGACTATCGAATTCTATCAGCGGCTAGGAAACAATTATATTAATATTTTCTGTTCTCTTGACAATAAGTAAAAGTTTCCTCATGCATTCTTAAAGAAGCGGCTTGTAAACAAAATAAATACAAAACTACCCTTAAGCTTCCGAAAGATACGGTGGGGAATATTTCTTTATCACTTTTAGATGGAAGCCGATTTTTCCTGGAGTGTAGATTTTTTGTATTGAAAAGTATTTAAAAAAAAAATATTCAAATACATAGATATTTAGAACTCTTCACAATAATTATTATCACATATTTTTCATATCAAATCTAATTAGAAGAAGGAAAAAATTTGTAGCAAATATATCGTGATAAATGTAAATATTTTCAAAAATTTAATTGATCATCAAAATGTGATGTTTGCTTGGTGTTCTATTTATTTGGCTAAGACAACTTACAGCTAAGAAAAAAACAAAGCAATATCGGCTAAGTTAGAAATATTCTTATAATATGGTTACAACAAGAACAAAAACGTTCAGCTGAGGATAAAAAGAAACCAATTCGGCATAGAAAAGAAAACATGCAAATAAATGCGGTAAAATCAGTGACAATTCGATTTTTTGCATTTTCATTTATAATAGTCAATTCGGATACTCAATAGTTGCCAATTGCCATATGATCTGTGCTTTTGTTTTGTTTTTGTTGCTTGACTTTGCTGGTGTTTTCATTCCTCTCCTCCGGCTACTCATCTTCGCCGCATGTCTTCATTAGCAAACCAGTTGCGAGTGTACCACAAAACTCTCTCAGTACGATTTGTTTTCGGTCGACTCATTTCAGTGGCTTTCAGCGCTGCTCTCAATATCGCCGCCATATTTCTTCATACGGGCTGCACCTCAGAGGTTATAATTTTTCGCCTTATTCAACTAATTCGCCTTTGAAATCTCTTTACTATTATTTATTCTCCTTGTTTGGATTATGCGCACCTTACATGATCAATCATTTGACGTCCAGAATGTGTACTTGTGGATTGATGTACACACACACATCAATCCCTTACACACAACAATCATATCGTCAAATTTTCATTCCGCATTATTTTTTATGGAACACAGTCGTGCGATGAGTTAAACGGACGATTGTATCGCGCATATTGCATTACTTGCTAATCAAGTTATTATTAGCTACGCATTAAAAAGCATAAAAATAAAAGGAAAAGAGTCCATAAACTCTGCCAAAAAGTGTTTGTCCTCTTTAATTTATTATTTAAAGCTTCTTTTTTTCCTGCAGTCATGTTTACTGCTCGACGAAAGCAAACGAAATGACGAAAGATTTATCAATAAAGCCCTTACACACATCCAGCCGCTTGACCAGCATTGCAAAATATCTAAAAATTTAGATTTTGCTCAATCAAGCCATCAACGTGTCTATGTAACGCATACAAACAAATATTTACTAACACATATACCTGATTGACGTCAAATGATTGACCATGTAAGGTGCGCATTAGATGGTAGCGTGCTGAACTATCAATCAGAGAACTGATGAGTGGGTTCACTAATATATATAAGCACTCGTTAAAAATGAGAGTAACAAGCAGAGAACTACGCAAGCCTACTTAAAGTTCAAGGCTTTTCAAATACTTCAATTCAAGTATGTACTCAAACTTGAAAAAGCAAGCTTTAGCCTTCTTGCAAAAATACCAAACAGATACAAGTCATATCCATGCTTACTCAAGTCGGGTGGAAAGTTGAAAAGCTTGAAACGATCGGCAAAAGTTTGTAAGCTCGCAAGTATCCAATTGATTGAATTTATAGAAAGTATCTAAAAATTCAATGAGCTTGTATAGAGAAAGCTTAAGCGTATTAGGACTTTTAAGGGTTCTGTGGACCCCGTGGTTGGCGGTTTTAGGGGTTAGATGATTTCGGAATTTATGACAAAATTTAAAATTCAAGGTGGCGGATAGAGTTGCCACCTAGATTTTTTTGTATTTTTGCGAATTCGTGTAATTTTGAAACTCTGAGAACGGATTTGATTTCGAATCTAATGTCACAGTTTTAAAATTTTATATGGATGTTAGGGTTGCCATCTATATTTTTACCACAGTATTGCTAACTAGTAAAATGTATTTTTAAGAGTTTTATATATGTTTTAAAATTTTTATTTATTTATTTATTGGCCAAACAAGGCAATGCAATTTACTTATTCTAACTTATTCTAACAGGTTTTGTTTACTTATTACTAAGTTTTTTGTTTTTCTTCTCCCCTTTCCTTGTTTTTATTTTATTTTTTTATTTGGTGCTCTTAGTGGGCATACTCCGCCCACCGGATTGACATGATTTCAAAAACCATGTCAAAACTAAGAGAAGAGGAGGAAAACAAGAAAGACTATATACACACTTAAGATACGATGTATATATATTATTCTTAAAGACTATAAGGACAAAAGGATGTAAATGGGAGATTTGGAGAGGGATGTTAAAGAATTTTGATTTATTAAACTAAATGCTTATACATATAAATCCATACATGTATGTAGTTTATCTGAGGCCTGTGTTAATTCTGATTTCTGAGTGATTTATATAGGGTTTGCTTGAAAGAGGATTTGGACATAGAAGGTGAGTAGTATATAGAGATATTATTAAATTCTCTGCAACAACGATTGATGGGTTCATTATTTGCATATGTAGTTTGGTGCTGATATTCAGTTAACAATCGAGTATGCCTAGTGCGCCTAATTGGATCGTTAAAGGAAATCATATTAAAAATATATTCGCTGTGAATAGCACCATTAATTACATCAAATGTGAAGCATGAGCCCAATAACGATCTTCTTGTTGATAGTGGCATCAAATTTAAAAGGCTGAGTTTATGTTCATATGATGGAAGGCTACAATAATCATGGGGGTTGTACATATCTCTAAGCGCGTATAGTAAGAACTGCTTTTGAATAGACTCAATTCTTTCTCTATGGGAATCGAAAGATGGATTCCAAATTATGCATGCATATTCAAGTATTGGGCGCACTAATGCACGGTACAAGGATGTAGTGACCCATATATTCTTGAATTCATTTGCACGTCTTTTTATAAAACCGAGCTGTTTGCTGGCCCTGGACACAATTTTATCATAGTGCAGATTAAAGCGCATCTTGCAATCTAAGACAACTCCAAGATCCACTACATGGTTGACCCTTTTTAGTTCGATACTATTGAGGTGGTAGGTATGTAATGTTACGTTGTTTTTACGAGAAAAGCTAATAACATTGCATTTATTGACATTAATATGTAGTTTATTTTGAAAACACCATTGCTCAAGAGACAACAATTTTGATTGCAAAAAATTTACATCTACATCTGATTGAATTGAATAGTACATTTTTAAATCATCTGCATACATAAGATGTGGGATATCGTTTAGAACTTCTGACAGATCGGATATGAATATGTTGAAAAGAAGAGGACCAAGATGACTACCTTGCGGAACTCCCGAGGAGACTGCAATTTTTTTCGATAGAACTCCCTGGAATTTAACAAACTGGGATCTGCCGTTTAAATATGATTTTAGCCAACTTAGTATGGACCCTGCAACACCAAACTTTTCTAACTTATATATAAGAATGTTGTGATCAACTCGATCAAAAGCTTTACTGAAATCAGTATAAACAGCATCTATTTGGTGCCCTTTTTCCATTTTGACTAAAACATCTGATACCATAATCATGAGATTAGTGGTGGTAGATCGCCCTTTTCGGAACCCGTGTTGCTGCTCATTTAGACGTGGGTTAATGAAACTTGTTAGCTTTTCACAAATAAGTTTTTCAAAAAGTTTTGGAATGGCTGACAAGATTGCTATGCCTCTATAATTTTCAACTGATCTTTTATCACCATTCTTGTAAATTGGCGTAAGATGGGATGATTTCCAATATGAAGGAAATGTCCCACAAACCAGTGATTCGTTAAAGATTATGTGTAATGGCAATAGCAGTTGGTCTAAACATCGCACCAAAAAGCTTGTAGGTATTAAGTCTGGTCCTGGTCCCTTTAATATATCCAGTTCTTTTATTGCATTAGAAATCTCTTCCTGGGTTAAATATAAACTATCAACTATAATAGTTGAGCTAGGAGAAGTTTCAGATAAGGTGGTAGGAAGACAAAAGACCTCCTTAAAGTGATCGGCATACAAGTTGCTTATTTCAAGAGAATTGGACGAAGTGACATTACCTTTAAACATAGACGATGGATAGCCGCTAGATTTGCGCTTCATGTTAACAAAGTCAAAGAATTTTCTCGGCTCTTGGACAATTTTTTCTCCGATGATGTTCGTGTACAACTTGTACGCTTCTTCTGACTTGATAGAGAACTCTCTTGATAGCTCGTCATATCTAAGCTTCAGTTCATCGCTTATATTATCAGTGTTTTTGAGAAGTTTGTAGATTTTATTTCTTTGATTCCTCAAAAATCTGAGATTGTTGTCTAGCCATGGTTCTGTGAGCTTATTCTTTTTCTTTATTATTGGCACATAACTTTCAATAGCGGTAAAAATGTGCTGATAAAATATAGAGACAGCACTGTCTAAATCTAAATTGAATAGAATATGATTCCAATTTAGAGAACTAAGATAACATTTTATTCTTTCATAATCGGCGTTGAGGTAATCGTACGCAATGGTGTTATTATAAGACTGGGTAAAGTTGATGTTATTAGCAGAGAAAACAACTTTTAAGGCTGTATGATGAACAGTGTTGGTTAATAAATTTTCTGCTCCCATGCATGGACTAACCTTCACTTCTTCATACGAGTTAGTAAAAATTAGGTCCAACCATCTGCCATTCTGATTTTGTACAGAAGAGACTTGCTGCAAGTCACTGCCATAAAAGGTGCTAAGTAAGTTGAAGTCTATGGCATTAGAAAGATTTACAGGAAGAAGAAAGTTGTCGTTTTCGTCGGTGACAAAAGATATATTTGGGCGATTGAAGTCACCAAGAATAACAACTTTATCTTCCTCTTTTAGGGAGGAGGTAAAGGTGGTCAGTGTTTCACATAGCTCGTTGTATGTTGTTTCACTTGAGCCGGGAGGAATGTAAACGACGCCTATGTACACATTGAGACTTTTACCTGAACAAACTCTAATAATTCGGTGATCGAACAGTTTATGGTTAGGTGTGTCTATTAGCTCACTTGAAAGGGAATTGTGAGATGCTACAAGGACACCACCTCCTCGAGAAAGACCTGTTGAGGAGTAGTCCCGATCCTTCCTGAAGACAGTCCAATTGCTATCAAGAATTTCCTCATTATTAAAGGTTTCGTTTAGCCATGTCTCAGTGAATACTAGGACATTGAAGTGGCATGATTTAGCGTCAACATAAAGTTTGTTTAATTTGCTTCTCATGCCGTTACATACAGTTATGGTAGAATATATTTAAGAAAGAAGAGTTAGGAACGATAATATTGCTGTTGCTCTTTACGAGGTTTTTGAAGAAGAGAAACATGTTTAGCTCTGACATGAGCGCCATAGGTTTCCAGATCCACCTTGACTTGATCAACCGTTACACCGAGGTGCTCGTGAAAGCGGACAAATAAATTACGCAAGTCTTCAACACCGGTAGGAAGACCTTCTTGCTGAATTAGTACTCTAAGATTAGTTTTGGTCTTGCCTTCAATGCATGTTGAATCAGGGGCTTTATACATATAAGCGAGATACAGGCGAACATTGTTATAAACGTTGTTCTCCCTGAGGCGAGAAAGGGCATATCTGCTCTCAGTGCCTTCGCAAGAGTTTAGTGTCAATTTCACTTTTGGAGGAAGTAGGGGGTCTAAAAATGACGTAGGACTACCAGGTTGATTGCAAAGCTCATTTGAAACAGAAGATGGTTTTGGTAAACCACTTCCGGTTGGTGGTGAAGGATTAAGAGTATGAGAATGGATAAAATTTGGATATTTCTCACAATTGGTTTCATTATTGTTAAGATTAAATGAAACCCGTTTACGTGTTTGATGAGTTGGCGGTTTAGGTGCTAGATTGCTTCCAGTAATCATCTTATTATAAGATGAAGCCGTATTCTGGTTAATTATGGGAGAAAATATGGGGAAAATGCTAGTTTTCAGATTCCAATTAGAATCTGAATTATGGTGGGACTTAGGTTGCACAAACTTGTTTGATGAATAAGGTTTGGATTCAAGAACAGGTAGGTTTACATTTCTTTTATATAGAGGATTCTTAGAATTATGATTAGAATTAGAATAAGAATTTAACTTAGATTTAGAATTAGGACGGGAATTTATATATGTAAAAGAGTTAGAGCAAGAACTATAATTACTTTTAGATAATGGATTCTTGTTAATGTTAGGATTCCTTTCAGAAGATTCGATTCTTGAACTGCCAGAACTTTGTAAAGATCTTGATGTTTTAGACTTTTTCCCAGGCTTATTCGTCCATTCGGTTATTAACCATTCGCCGTGTCTCTCACCGCTGTTGTTCAAGAACATCCACGCATATTGACTTGGGATGTTTAGTTTGAAACTGCAGAATTTTTTTGCTTTATTGGATATCTTTGAACAGTTTGTAATAGATATGCCAAATTTATTACGAAAGTAAGTGCTCATCCAGGATATAGTTGTTTTAACTGATGGGCCCTTAATGAACAGAGTGGTCTTGTCAATTTCATTAGAATCATGGAGTTTCTTTATTCTATTCTGCCATTGAGTTGAAGTCCATGACGTTCCAAACTTATGGATTAAGTTGTTACGAGGGGCTGCAATTGGTGGTGAGTCACGAGGTGAAGTGGCAGAGGGAGATCCAGGTTGTGAGTTATTGGTATTTTTGTTTTGTTTTGGAGAAATTGTTGATGAACGAATAGAATGAGCTATTGTGGGTACTGTTGATGGTGGAGATCCGATTTGGGGTGGATTCATTGCAATATTTTGAGGAGTAGCAATCGGTGTTATATGTTCCGTAGTGTCATAGGCAGTTAAAGAATTCAGATTAGCTGGTAAAGAGGTGACCTGTGGCAAACGAATAGATGCTTCCATTATTTCCTCGAAAATAGAGGAAGAGTTATGATGAGAGGCTTGTGGATAACTTATTTCAGCTCTATTGGGTGCAGATCTTATTTCATCCACTACATCTGCAAGCGTCACTCGAAACACTTCAAGATCATCACTGATATCACTTATTTTTTGATGTAATATTTCCAGCATTGGATCTGATTGCGGAGGTGATGGTTTGGGTTTGCCTGACTGAAGTGCGATATCCACATCATAGCGCAAAGATGTTAGCATGCTCAGTATATTTTTGGCTGTATTATCGTTTTTTAAAACGTCGAGGCTTTTTTTTACTTCTATATTAAGCTCGCTTATGGCCGTTTTCCAAATAAAATTTTTTTCGCTATCTTTGACTAAATCTGTTAGAATTCTCAAGTTTTTAGAAACATTTGAGATATCCGAGTTATTTGCTTTGCAGATGGACTCTACCCTTGCAAGATCATCGGATACGTGAGTCATTATTTCAAAATTTGGTATTTTACTGATGACTTGCTTATTAGCCGAATGCATCACGTTCAAGGAGTCACTAAGACATTTTATGGCGAGCATAACATGGGATAGTGATAGATCCATGCACTCATCACAGAAGAATTTAAAATGTGATGTGTATTCTTGAAAGTAGTTTAAACTTCTTTTAGTCATTCCCACACAAGTGCCGTGGTAAGATTTTCCGCAAAGACCATTGCAACTTAGCTTAATTGCACCTTTGTCCTCAATAGAGCAGTTAATTTTGGCACAAGCAGGTTCCATTGTTTATTGTTTACTTTATTTGGTTGTTTATAAAAAGTTTTTTTTTTTTACTTTTGATATTTGCACTTATTTCAGGTGCACTTAAAAGTTGGAGTGGGCTGTTTCTCTTATTGTTATTGTTTTTGCTTAATTGCAATATTCACACTTTTTCTTATTGTTAATGTTGTTGCTTTATTGCGATATTCACACTTTTTCGCGGCACACTTATATGCAACTACACATATATATAGGTCAGAGAACAAATAGAATAGCACAATGAACTATTGATCCAGTGAAATGTGTGTGTGTTTTTTTTTACTTTATTTAATTTTTTACAAAGGTCTTTTGGATAATTTTTATTGTTTTTTTTTTATTGAATTTTAGGTGATTAAAATTGCAAGCCGAAAGAAACAAGCACAAATTCTTGAAAGTTAAATGTAAGAGCGGGTTAAAAACGACTGAACTGTTTGCGGTTACAATTGCAATTGATTGTTAGAGGGTTGCTGATTTCGAATTTGAATTCAGAATTTTAAAATTGTAGATTGAGCTGCCACCTACCTTTTTATTTACGCGCACACTAGGTAAAAATGGGTCGCTAAATCCGAATCCATTGTCAGAATTTCAAAATTAAGTATTTTTTGTATAATAGGGTTGCCACCAAATAAAATGTATTTTTAAGAGTTTCAACATCATTTTATAGAGTTAGGGGTCGCTGATTTCGAATCTAAAGTCAGAATTTTAAAATTCGATATGATGGATATCGATCAGGATATAGGGTTGCGACCTATTTTTATTCGCACGAAATCAGTGCTGGCGCGAACACTAGGTAAAAATAGGTCGCTGAATCCGAATCCATCCACTATATTGAATTTTAAAATTCTGAATTCAGATTCGAAATCAGCGACCCCCTAGCACTGTTAAATGATATTTTAAACTCTTAAAAATACGTTTTACTAGTGGGCAATACTGTGGTAGAAATTTAGGTCGCAGCCCTAACTTCCATCTTAAATTTTAAAACTGTGACCTTAGATTCGAATTCAAATCCGTTGTCAGAATTAAAATTAAAAAAATTCACAAAAATGCAAAAAAAAAACTAGATGCCAACTCTTCCGCCATCTCGAATTTTAAATTTTGACATCAATTCCGCAATCAATTCCCCTAAACTTGCCAACCACAGAGTCAACAGAACCCTTAAAAGTCCTTATACGCTTAAGATTTTCCTACACAAGCTCATTGAAGTTTTTGGATACTTACTTTTACTTGGATATTCAAGTTCAAGTAATACTTGATTGAAAATTATCAAGCTCAAGCAAGCTTGAACTTGTATTTTAAGCAAGTACTTGAAATAGACTTCAAGTAGGCTTGTGCAGTTGTCTGGTAGCAAGCGGGAATCGTATTCTCTATCAACGAATAAATAAAATGCTTGCTCGCTCAAGAAGGTAACTTCGCTCAGCCTGCTATTCGCCACTGCAGAGCTTAAGAGACTCGCTGTAACGAATAGACAAAGTGGAAAACAAGCAGCCTTTCAAAGCTTACCTTATTCGCAGAAAGTTGATAAACTCTTCGCATGACTCTCAATGCTTGAGCAAATCACAGCGAGTCATCTACGCAGTAAGCTACTGTGCTGATTTCAACTACGCTGATGCTTATCGTGCACAAGAAATAAAAAGAAAATGATTGCTAGAGACTATTGTTAAATTTTAAAAGTTATTTATTATTAAAGAACTATTTTACAGCAAGTTAATTGTTTTGTAACTTACAATAAATTTTTAAAGATATTGGCTCATTATCATAAATAAAATAAAAGCCAACCTTAAGTTTAGTAAAGGGTGGTTAAATTTTAAGGGCCGATGTTGATTTTGATAATATTAGTATGGTTCAATTATGTATAACACAAAATGTCGGCCAAATAGCCGCCGCGACCTCGGCGGCATACCACCATGTGATGGTCCGAATTTTCGATGACGCTGAGACATAATTGAGGATCTATGCCGTTAATGTGCCGAATTTTCTCATCCTTTAGTTCTTGAATTGTTGCTGGCTTATCGACGTACACCTTTTCTTTTAAATAACCCCAAAGAAAGAAGTCCAACGGAGTCAAATCACATGATCTTGGCGGCCAATTGACATCGCCACCAAGTGAGATAACACGGCCATTGAATTTGTCGCGCAAAAGAGCCATTGATTCGTTAGCTGTGTGGCAAGTGGCACCGTCCTGTTGAAACCACATATCGTCCACATCCATATCTTCCAATTTGGGCCATAAAAAGTTCGTTATCATCTCACGATAGCGAACACCATTCACAGTAATTGCCTGACCGGCCTCATTTTGGAAAAAATACGGCCCGATGATGCCCATAAACCGCACCAAACAGTCACTCTTTGTGAGTGCATTGGTTTTTCGATAATCATTCTTAGATTATCATTCGCCCAAATACGGCAATTCTGCTTATTGACGAATCCACTGAGGTGAAAATGTGCCTCATCACTGAAGATGATTTTCTTCGAAAATTGATCATCCACTGTTGCCACGACGAGTTGAGGTGGACGGCTCTTCAGCCACACTATAGCAAACAGCAGCAATATTTTCTGCAGTATGAGCTGTACGATCATGCACTGGTGTTTTCACCACAGACCCGGTTTGCTCAAATTTTTGCACGATTTTTATGATTGTACGCACATTTGGACGATTAAATTGACCGAAAAAATCACGAAGTGCACGATATGCATTTTGATTTGAACGTCCATTTTCATAATAAGCCTGAATAACTTTTACGCTTTGCTCGATTTTGTATCTTTCCATGGTTCAAATTGAATTAGTCTGAAATTGAGAAATGTCAAATGAAATGCAGAAAAAGAGTTGGCGTTTAGGTGAGGTTCACATTCAAGATCGGCCCTTAAAATTTAACCACCCTATATAAGCAATTTTGACTGTTTTTCAATATAATATGTTGCAAAATAGCTTGCACTAAATTAAGAGTTCACTTTTTTGTTTATGATAATGGGCCATTATATTTTTTATAAAAATTAAAATTCAAGATATGGCTATATGTTTTTAATATTTGTTGACTTATATCACGAGCTTATACTTAAAGGGCTTATTCCATCAGATTTCGCCAAGGGTGGTCGCCTCACCATCTAGAAAAGAATTGGCAAAAATATATGTGAATGTCCCATTATTGGAGACAACAAAAAACTTTTTTTTTATTTTGCCGTTAGCCCGTGGTGCCATTCGAAACTCTTCGGGGTCGCCCAAAGAAACATGTTTTAGGTGTATACAAGGTTTTGACTTTATTTAAAAACAGTTTTACAGAAAATTAACTGTACTTTTAAGTAAAATAAAATTAAACTTTACTTAATTATGTATAATAAATGAACAAATTATTTAAACTTTTGCCAAAAAATTAAATTTTTCGATTTTAACCCTGTTTTTAGAAGTTAGAGTTTTTAAAAGTTAAGTATTTTTTCCTTAACTTTTATTTAAATACTTTCTTTTTGAATTACGTAAGAAAATGCATAAAAACAATTACTGGTTTGCAGATATCATGCTTTTGAAATTTGAATAAACGACTCCCCTTAATATGCATTGTGAGAACAAAATCACGCGGGATTTTGGCCACACATTGGCAAAATCATCAGCAATAGCAGCCCAGCAAGCGACACAACAGCGCAGCATCATTTATTTTATTATTTCCTTATTTAATTATTTTGTTAAAGTATCATAAGTATAATTATTGAAACAAATGAATTTAATTGCATTACTTTTGCTAATTTACTTTGCTAGTAGTATTTGTATCAAGTCAAATGAAGATTTAAGACTAATATTTAATTTACATGCTAAGACTTAGAGCATTTAATTATTATCACTACATTAGTTGAATTAACGTATAAATAATTGTAATAAGCTAATAAGACGAATGTAAACGCCATCTAGTGGAAACTAGTTAGATTAGCCTAGGGAAATATCATATTGTACACCGACGGCACAAACCACCGAAAGCACGCAACCAGCTGTTCATTAACATCGAAAAGATAAAAGCATCCGATCAGCTGTTATGCCAGCCAATCAGAAAACGAGAAAAGAACTTTTAAGTTAGAAAAGCTCTACGACTGTCCTATATAAGGCAGAACTCTTCTTGAATTCGGGAGTTCTGTTTGGGCCACCGCCGGGGTAAGTCATAGTAGCAGTAGAAGTAGAAGCTAGTCAGCAGACCAGAAGTGCTATTCGTGCTATTGGGACTGCTCTTTATTTTAGAGAATATAGAGGTTATTCTTCAGAGAGTAAGAGCCAGTCAACCAGAAGTGCCATTCGTGCTATTGGCGCTGGTTCTCTCTAGTCGGTAGAATTATTACTGTAGAGAGCGATAGTAAGCGGACCAGAAGTGCTATTCGTGCTATTGGGACTGCTCTTTATTTTAGAGAATATAGAGGTTATTCTTCAGAGAGTAAGAGCCAGTCAACCAGAAGTGCCATTCGTGCTATTGGCGCTGGTTCTCTCTAGTCGGTAGAATTATTACTGTAGAGAGCGATAGTAAGCGGACCAGAAGTGCTATTCGTGCTATTGGGACTGCTCTTTATTTTAGAGAATATAGAGGTTATTCTTCAGAGAGTAAGAGCCAGTCAACCAGAAGTGCCATTCGTGCTATTGGCGCTGGTTCTCTCTAGTCGGTAGAATTATTACTGTAGAGAGCGATAGTAAGCGGACCAGAAGTGCTATTCGTGCTATTGGGACTGCTCTTTATTTTAGAGAATATAGAGGTTATTCTTCAGAGAGTAAGAGCCAGTCAACCAGAAGTGCCATTCGTGCTATTGGCGCTGGTTCTCTCTAGTCAGTAAAGCTATTCCTGCAGAGAGAGCGATAGTAAGCAGACCAGAAGTGCCATTCGTGCTATTGGGACTGCTCTTTAGAGAATATAGAGGTTATTCTTCAGAGAGTAAGAGCCAGTCAACCAGAAGTGCCATTCGTGCTATTGGCGCTGGTTCTCTCTAGTCGATAGGCGCGACGACAACGATACGCAGTTCTGTTCGGACCACGGCCGGGAGAATATAGAGGTTATTCTTCAGAGAGTAGGAGCCAGCGGACCCGAAGTGCCATTCGTGCTATTGGCGCTGGTTCTCTCTAGCCGCTAGGCGCGACGAAAACGATTTGCAGTTCTGTTCGGGCCACAGCCGGGCCGAGCCCATATCATAGTGTGGAGGCTGCGACACGCAATAAAGAAGAGGCGATACAGAACGGCCACGAGATATTTGCTAACAGTGTAAAAACGACGACACCCAATAAAGAAGAGGCGGTACAAAACGGCCAGGAGAAATTTGATATAGTAGGCTTTATATAAAGAATACGAAAGGCACGAAGCGCATTAGTTGTCAATACAATAGTAACGTTATATATAGTAATAAATAAAGAAGGTTTATATGGAAAGAAAACTAGAGGTTGTTTTGAGTGAAGTAGATTCAGCACTTGGTCAGTAAATAAATTTTTGCAACGAACCCTGGCACCGGCGAGTGATACCTCGGCTCAAGACAAAAGGTTCGTTACAATGGCGCCCGAACAGGGACAACGTGCGTGAATCTACAAAACTTAATATATATAACGCGGAGCCGGAAAGAAATATATATATATATAACGCGAAAAAAAAGTGAAACGAAACAAAATTTAAATACGGCAACACGCCGAACAGAAAACCGAATAAGAAAATAAACAAGTGAACAATAACAATAAATAAGAATAAAAAATAATAACTTAAGTGAACTAAAGCGTTGTGAATAACTAAAAGTGGAATAGAATATAAATGAACTCAGCATAATAAACAGTGAGCAAAGAAAATAAATATTCAGTATAAAGAAAAAAAAAGTAGATAAGAATACAATAAGTGAAAACTTTAACAATAATAATTGAGAAAAAAGTGACCAGAATAAAATAACTTGGTGAAACCACTAAAAGTGAAAAAGATGTATGTCAGTGAATTCTGCATAATAGATGCAAACCTGAATAGTGAGAACATGAAAGAAAAAAAAATAATTTCGGAAAAAAAACAGAAGTTAACGATAATAAACCGAATAGATGAACAAACGAAAGTGAACGAAAAATTATGACTTATTAAATTGAACAATAATCAAATGGTTTTGTGAATGAAACAAAAGTGAACGAAAATGTAAAAAAAAAATTTTGAGCGACAATCAAAATGAGCAAATGAAAGTGATCGAAACTTTGAGTATTAAATTAAACAATAATTAACGAAAATGTGAATGAAACAAAAGTGAAAGAACATTAAAAAAAAAAAAAAAAAAAAAAGAGAAGAAAAAAAAGGTTTTGAACGAAATAATAAGAAAAAAAAAAAACCTGAAAATAACAGTGAAAAAAAAAAAGAGAGAAAAATCACAAGGAACCAGTGATAAAACAGTGAACACGAAAAAAAAAACAACATGAGCAAAGTGTTAAGTGTTACGTGGGCATATTCCCTAAAACGAGAAGACCTCGAAAAGTATCACACGGAATTTGAGCTCGACGGATCCGGTACCGTCGAAGAGCTGAGAAAACGATTCGCAGCATTTGTCGGCGAGAAAACGCATACGCCGGAGATGATGCAACGCCTGGTTGAGCTACAAGCCAAGCACCGCCGTGACGTATCACCCAACCCCCAGCCATCCGCAACGATAGAAGTCCCGCCACTCAACGACTCACAGAACCGCGGCTCCGACTGGACCTTTCCACCACGACAGGTAACCCCTCCAAACGTTGCCGTAGTAGAGCAGGTAAGGAAATGGTCAATTAAGTACGATGGGGGCAAGGACCCACTATTATTTGTTGAACGCCTAGAGGAACTGGCTGAGGTGTACCTGGTTGAGGTAAATCTCTTGCCTCGGACGATGCCAGAGTTGCTTAGGGACAAGGCTATCATATGGTACCGCAACAACAACCAGCACTGGGTTACGTGGGAATCTTTTAAATATGATTTCTTAAAATTTTTCCTACCACCTAGGTACTTCGAGGACATTGATGATGAAATCCGGCGTAGGCACCAGCAGCCCAAGGAAAAAATTAAAGATTACGTGCTCGTGATGCAAAATATGATGAGACATGTCAACTACACCGACACACAAAAACTGGAAAGGGTTTTCCGAAACCTACAAACCGATTACCAGTGGTACATACGGCGGAAGGATTTCTCCACACTAGCGGAGCTGATAGAGTTGGCTGAGGACCTCGAAAACCTCAAGGTCAAAGAGACCCCCCGTGGCACCATAATTCGACCGCCTACCGAACAGCATCGAATGGTGTCTCAAGAGACCCACGTCAATACGAGAACAGCATGTAGCAATTGCGGCGTCGAAGGCCACCTCGCCCGAATATGTCGTAGAGGATCAGCAGTTTTTTGCCGAAGGTGTGGACGCCGAGGAGTACGCTCTAGCATTTGCTGCCCGTTGCAGCCGGGAAACGACAGCGGGGTCCGCCACAGTCGAGGGGCGGCGGCACCTGTAATACAGCCCCCTCATTACCAGTAAACCACCTCCACATAAATAATCACCACCTGTTTGCTACCCTTGTGGTTGGCAATATAAAGACATCCGCAACCATCGACACGGGGGCCACAAAGAGTTTCATCAGTGAAGGATTCGCTTACCGATTAGGGCAGCAGTGTCGCAAAATAAATATAGATGCCGATGTCACTCTAGCCGACGGATCCGTAAGACCTCTTACCCATGCAGTCGAAACAAAAATACGCCTAGGTAATATAAATCGCTATTTCGAGTTTCTGGTCATGCCAGATGCTACTGAGGAGGTCCTTTTGGGTTTAGATTTCTGCAGACAGACAGGAGTAAAATTTAGCTGTGGAGGAGCGACAATCCAGCTTGGCCCCGACATAGCCCCACCGCATAGCACTGAAAATTTGGAGGGTTCAGTGAAGAAGATTACAATAAAATATTGTAGCAGGGAACGCGTCGCAGCAGCATCTGCGTTATCAACTGCCGCTGCAGCAGCATCTGCATTATCAACTGCCGTCGCAGAAGCATCTGCGTTACCAACTGCCGAGGCAGCAGCATCTGCATTATCAACTGCCGTCGCAGCAGCATCTGCGTTACCAACTGCCGAAGCAGCAGCATCTGCGTTATCAACTGCCGCCGCAGCAGCATCTGCGTTATCAACTGCCGAAGCAGCAGCATCTGCGTTATCAACTGCCGCCGCAGCAGCATCTGCGTTATCAACTGCCGCCGCAGCAGCATCTGCGTTACCAACTGCCGAAGCAGCAGCATCTGCGTTATCAACTGCCACCGCAGCAGCATCTGCGTTACCAACTGCCGAAGCAGCAGCATCTGCGTTACCAACTGCCGAAGCAGCAGCATCTGCGTTATCAACTGCCACCGCAGCAGCATCTGCGTTACCAACTGCCGAAGCAGCAGCATCTGCGTTACCAACTGCCGACGCAGCAGCATCTGCGTTATCGACTGCCGCCGCAGCAGCATCTGCGTTACCAACTGCCGAAGCAGCAGCATCTGCGTTATCAACTGCCGCCGCAACAGCATCTGCGTTACCAACTGCCGAAGCTGCGTTACCAACTGCCGATAGAAGGGAACCAAGAACACGAGCACCAAAGCAGCGCCGTCGCCGACGCCGGGAAAATCCATATATCAAAGGGGCTCAGTTTAAAAATTTTGTAGCAGCAGTGGAAATTCCTCTCAAGAATAGAGAAGAGGTTATAGCCACGAAGAACGCTCGACGGAGCGACGAGAACGAGTCAATGGTTGAGAACGACCATCCAGTAGCTGAGCTTGAAGGAAAAGAGACGTCCTTGGGAGGGAAAGACGTTGAGGCAAAACTAACGAAAGAATTTTTGGATTTTGAACTTGGAAAATTCGAAAGTATTCACGGGGTGACAAACATCGCGGAACATAAAATCGTGATGACCGACGACCGACCTATTAAGCAGAGGTACTTCCCGCGGAACCCAGCGATGCAGAGCATCATTGACGAGGAGGTCAACAAGCTGCTTTCAAAGGGGTGTATCGAACCATCGCACAGCCCATATAGCGCGCCAATTGTGATTGTGCGCAAGAAGACTGGAGCATGGCGACTTTGTATAGACTACCGACAGCTTAATAGCAAGTCAGCACCCGATGCATACCCACTTCCACGTATTAATCACATTTTGGATCGGCTGCGTAACGCCAAATATGTAAGCAGTCTAGATCTGAAGGACGGCTACTGGCAGATCCCAATGGCGACTGAAAGTAAAAAGTACACCGCATTCACCGTGCCTGGCCGTGGTTTGTATCAATGGCGCGTCATGCCATTCGGCCTTCACTCTGCACCAGCAACGTTCCAACGAGCCCTCGATAGAGTCATAGGCCCAGAACTGGAACCCTTCGCGTTCGCCTACCTAGACGACATCGTGGTAACGGGGGCGACGTTGAACGAGCATATCCAGAACCTGCGAGAAGTGTTTCGACGTCTTCGAGAAGCCAACCTAAAAATCAACGCCGAAAAGTGCGAATTTCTTAAAAC
The DNA here is from genome assembly GCA_963920525.1 of Dichetophora obliterata. NCBI lineage: Eukaryota > Metazoa > Arthropoda > Insecta > Diptera > Sciomyzidae > Dichetophora > Dichetophora obliterata. Next base: position 142,123,891 of record OY986439.1, read on the forward strand.
AAAGATTAAATATTTGGGCCATGTGGTGAGCGGGGATGGTATCCACACAGACCCCGACAAAGTAGCAGCCATTCGAGATCTGGAACCACCGCAGAACGTGAAAGGAGTGCGACGATACTTAGGTATAGCGTCATGGTACCGCCGATTCATCCCGGATTTCGCAGCGATATCACAACCACTGACAGCCCTACTCAAAAAGGGAAAGCATTGGAAGTGGGGAGAACCCCAACAGAAAGCTTTCGAGGATTTGAAGATGAAGCTCACCGAGGCTCCGGTACTGGCATGTCCAGACTTTAGCCAAACGTTCACGCTCCAAACCGACGCCAGTGAGAGCGGTCTGGGTGCAGTGCTTACGCAAGAAATCGAGGGATCCGAACGAGTCATAGCATATGCTAGCAGACATCTGAATAACGCTGAGAAAAACTATTCACCCACCGAAAAGGAGTGTTTGGCAATCGTGTGGGGTATCCGAAAGATGAGGCCATATCTGGAAGGGTACCAGTTTGTAGTTATCACCGACCACTTGTCGCTAAAGTGGTTAAACTCGATTGAGAGCCCGTCGGGTCGCATCGCAAGATGGGCACTTGAGTTACAACAGTTTAACTTTACGGTGCAGTATCGCAGAGGGAAGCAGAACATCGTAGCTGACGCCCTCTCCCGACAACCAGTGGAGTTACAACGAATAACCGTCAGCGACACCAGCCAGCCAAATTGCCCGTGGCTGACCAAGAAGTGTGCCGAGGTAAGGAGATTTCCTGATAAATATTCAGATTACGTTGATATTGAAGGCAAATTATACCGACACATCCCGCGAGGTGCGAGTGACGACGATTGCGCACCGTGGAAACTGTGTGTCGCCACGTCACAACGAGAACGAGTTCTAAAAGAGAATCATGACAGTCCATGTGCAGGTCACTTAGGCATCCGGAAGACGATCGCAAGAATAGCGAACCGGTATTACTGGCCAGGGATGTTCCGGGACATAAGTCGCTACGTCCGCAGTTGCGACTCTTGCCAGCGCTACAAGGCTAGTCAACAAGCTCCAGCCGGAGAGATGTTAGTCAAGATACCAGATGAACCATGGTCAACAGTGTGTGCAGATTTCGTAGGGCCACTGCCACGATCAAAACGCGGAAACACGATGTTATTAGTTTTCTTTGATCGATTTTCAAAGTGGACCGAACTGATCCCGCTCCGAGCCGCAACAGCGAATGGGTTAATCAAGGCTTTTCGCGAACGGATCTTGGGTAGATATGGAGTACCCAAAGTCCTCATCACATATAATGGTACCCAGTTCACCAGCCGCGTTTTTAAACGCTACATCGAAGCCCTAGGAGTACGGCAGCAATTCACCGCACCGTACACGCCGCAAGAAAACCCAACCGAGCGTGCAAACAGAACAGTGAAGACCATGATAGCACAGATAATTGATAACCAACAGCGGGTCTGGGACGAGAGCCTACCGGAGATTTCGCTTGCTATAAACACCAGTATATCAGAGACGACCGGTTACAGCCCAGCGTTTTTGACACAGGGAAGGGAACCACGTTTGCCGCATTCACTGTACGATGAAGTTACCCCAGGCACAGGAACCGAGAGCATCGAACCCACAGAGCGAGCATCCCGACTGAAAGAGATTTTTACGATCGTGCAACACAACCTCTCCAGAGCGGCCGCGGATCAGGCAAGGCATTATAACCTACGCCGACGACCATGGAAACCCACCATTGGAGACGAAGTACTCGTCAAGCAGCACTCGCTGTCAAAAGCGGTAGACAGTTTTGCCGCCAAGCTAGGACCTAAGTATGCTGGTCCTTACACCGTTGTGAGCTTCACGTCACCAGTCATAGTGCGACTCAAACAGAAGGGAGACAACCGTACCCGAACAGCCCACCTGAGTGAAATAAAACCCTATGTTCGTTCGCGATGCTTGGACGAAACGACCGACGACCTCATAAGTCAACCATAACGCACGCAATATACGTTTGAAACTCACAAAAGTCTTTTAATTTAAAGCCTCACGAAAGTCTTTAAATAACCATACCCACATAACTTATATTTAATGATAATGTTCGAAATTTATACTCACTAATCTTTCTCTGTCTTTCTAGTCAAAAGTACTGACGAAGACAAGCAAACCTAGTGACTCCTGGTTGTAATTAAGAGAAGAAGAGAAAATGAGCAAGCGCACTACCAACCCAAAGTTTGAGGCAGCACGGGCAAGATTCCGACAAAATATGTACAGTGCGGCTGCCCGTGGACGCCGTACAAAGGTATTGGGAGAGGAATTCTTGGAGGTACCAACAAGAGCAGATGGAAGCCGCATCCGAGTGGTACCACGGTCCTCGCCGCCACGCCAAACAACACGTCAAAGCCACACCACACCCCGGCGACCGCTCTATTTTCATCGGCGAGTCGTAAGAACCTCGCCAAGAGCCAATCGCGGGCACCAAAGCCCGATGAAGTCAACCACGACAACGAGCTCCACCAAACCACAATACCCAGCCCAGGGCGACGACGAGCCCGGGCCATCCAGACGACACAACCTCGCGCCTGCGGAAGATTTCCATGGGGCAAGCGAGGTTGCCGCACCGCCAACGCTGACCATAACCCTCAGCGATACCGAAAGCGACGGGACACCACTGTATAGTTCTCCGCGCGCAACGACACCTGACGTGTCAACCGATGAAGAAGCTGAAGTAGCCTTGCCCGACAGCGGTCCAGTTCGGGGAAAAACGGACGATACCGAAGAAGAGCGGCTAGACGACACGCTGTCAGACACGCGTAGCGTTCTTGAATATCTCTACTCCAGGCGCATCCCGGAGTGTGAAGAAGATGAGAGACAGCTAGAGATCAGAGAACCAACTCCACCTTCCCCGCCAACGCCTTTGAGTTCATCAGAAGTTTCGAGCGAAGATGAATACGTCCGACTACCAAAACCAAAGAGCGTCTATGGATGGTATCGCCACAACGATCATATCGAAACAAGCCATGGCGTGGGCTTCACAAAAATGGTACGAACTATCCGCACGGAATGCACCGTGTACCATCGCCAGAAGGGAAATCCCCAGATGTTGCTTACTAGCCCCTGGCACGATTACCGTGAGGGCACGCATCCACAAACATGTGCCAACGCCGATCAGAGTTTTGGCCGGCCCAGTCCGGTGCCCATCATGATTGATTCCAACCACTCAGTGGATCCAATACACAGCGAGATCAACGATACCGACGACGCCGTCACGGCTGACCAACCACAAGAGCTCGGCTCTGATACCTCCGATAGCTCCAACAGCTCGGGTAGCTCAAGCGAAGACACAGACGACAGTTCAAGCAGTGAAGACAGAGACGAAGACTGCAGCCACAGGTTGCCGTATCAAAGCGGATCTGAGTCTGAAGGGTCCAAAGCCAGACCGAGGAAGAACCCCAGACTCGACATCGCACACCGAACGCCCTCTCGATACACCGAAGATCGATCCCCTCCCCGATCGATGCTCCCCGAAGAGGAAGATGCCCCCGACATATGGTCGAGGTTTGACGAAGACGTGGTGCACGAGCTCCAGGCAACGATCCGCGCTGCACTACCAAAGCGCCGGAAGATGGCACGCATGACCTTCAAGACCACCGTACAAGGGAAGGTATTCCAAATAATTATTGGCCGGACGGGTCGAGTCAGCGTCCAACAACGTCCTTCCCCGCCCCCGAAGTAGGTGGGACGTGTGAGAACAAAATCACGCGGGATTTTGGCCACACATTGGCAAAATCATCAGCAATAGCAGCCCAGCAAGCGACACAACAGCGCAGCATCATTTATTTTATTATTTCCTTATTTAATTATTTTGTTAAAGTATCATAAGTATAATTATTGAAACAAATGAATTTAATTGCATTACTTTTGCTAATTTACTTTGCTAGTAGTATTTGTATCAAGTCAAATGAAGATTTAAGACTAATATTTAATTTACATGCTAAGACTTAGAGCATTTAATTATTATCACTACATTAGTTGAATTAACGTATAAATAATTGTAATAAGCTAATAAGACGAATGTAAACGCCATCTAGTGGAAACTAGTTAGATTAGCCTAGGGAAATATCATATTGTACACCGACGGCACAAACCACCGAAAGCACGCAACCAGCTGTTCATTAACATCGAAAAGATAAAAGCATCCGATCAGCTATTATGCCAGCCAATCAGAAAACGAGAAAAGAACTTTAAAGTTAGAAAAGCTCTACGACTGTCCTATATAAGGCAGAACTCTTCTTGAATTCGGGAGTTCTGTTTGGGCCACCGCCGGGGTAAGTCATAGTAGCAGTAGAAGTAGAAGCTAGTCAGCAGACCAGAAGTGCTATTCGTGCTATTGGGACTGCTCTTTATTTTAGAGAATATAGAGGTTATTCTTCAGAGAGTAAGAGCCAGTCAACCAGAAGTGCCATTCGTGCTATTGGCGCTGGTTCTCTCTAGTCGGTAGAATTATTACTGTAGAGAGCGATAGTAAGCGGACCAGAAGTGCTATTCGTGCTATTGGGACTGCTCTTTATTTTAGAGAATATAGAGGTTATTCTTCAGAGAGTAAGAGCCAGTCAACCAGAAGTGCCATTCGTGCTATTGGCGCTGGTTCTCTCTAGTCGGTAGAATTATTACTGTAGAGAGCGATAGTAAGCGGACCAGAAGTGCTATTCGTGCTATTGGGACTGCTCTTTATTTTAGAGAATATAGAGGTTATTCTTCAGAGAGTAAGAGCCAGTCAACCAGAAGTGCCATTCGTGCTATTGGCGCTGGTTCTCTCTAGTCGGTAGAATTATTACTGTAGAGAGCGATAGTAAGCGGACCAGAAGTGCTATTCGTGCTATTGGGACTGCTCTTTATTTTAGAGAATATAGAGGTTATTCTTCAGAGAGTAAGAGCCAGTCAACCAGAAGTGCCATTCGTGCTATTGGCGCTGGTTCTCTCTAGTCAGTAAAGCTATTCCTGCAGAGAGAGCGATAGTAAGCAGACCAGAAGTGCCATTCGTGCTATTGGGACTGCTCTTTAGAGAATATAGAGGTTATTCTTCAGAGAGTAAGAGCCAGTCAACCAGAAGTGCCATTCGTGCTATTGGCGCTGGTTCTCTCTAGTCGATAGGCGCGACGACAACGATACGCAGTTCTGTTCGGACCACGGCCGGGAGAATATAGAGGTTATTCTTCAGAGAGTAGGAGCCAGCGGACCCGAAGTGCCATTCGTGCTATTGGCGCTGGTTCTCTCTAGCCGCTAGGCGCGACGAAAACGATTTGCAGTTCTGTTCGGGCCACAGCCGGGCCGAGCCCATATCATAGTGTGGAGGCTGCGACACGCAATAAAGAAGAGGCGATACAGAACGGCCACGAGATATTTGCTAACAGTGTAAAAACGACGACACCCAATAAAGAAGAGGCGGTACAAAACGGCCAGGAGAAATTTGATATAGTAGGCTTTATATAAAGAATACGAAAGGCACGAAGCGCATTAGTTGTCAATACAATAGTAACGTTATATATAGTAATAAATAAAGAAGGTTTATATGGAAAGAAAACTAGAGGTTGTTTTGAGTGAAGTAGATTCAGCACTTGGTCAGTAAATAAATTTTTGCAACGAACCCTGGCACCGGCGAGTGATACCTCGGCTCAAGACAAAAGGTTCGTTACAGCATCTTCATATCTACCATCAAGTGCACGAATAAGATTGCAAGAAAACTTTAGTGTATGTTTTTTTGTATTAAATTCGTTTTAAATACATTTTTAAAAACGCATCTTTTCAAAAACAAGGCAAAACACACCTTAAAAATGTTATCAGTTTATTCAAAATTAGTAATTATAAAAAAATTATAAAATTTGACATTGTCAAAAAGTGCGTGTTTGAAGATCAAGGCCCGATTCTTTACATATTCTTCATAAATTCATATCTTTAAATCAAAATGTCTGCAAACCACTTATCAATTTTATGAATTTTATTACGTTATCTAATCAAAGAGAACTTAAATAAGAATTTATAAGAAAAGAATAAATTTTGAAAAACTCTAACTTCTAAAAACAAGGTGGTTAAAAACGATAAAATATAATCTTTTTGCAAAAGTTTAAGTAATTTTTTCAAACCTTATACATAAAAAAGTAAAAATTAATTTTATTGTACTTAAAAGTACAGTTAATTTTTTGTAAAACTGTTTTTAAATGAAGCCAATACCTATCTTAAAAGTAAAGATATAAGTGAGATCGTATACACCTAAAATACTTTTTTGGAGCGACTCCGAAGCCTTTCGTGTGGCACCACGGGCTTATTGTAAAAGAAAAGAATATACAAATTTTTTTCACATATATTTTTTCAAATTTTTTTTCTAGAAGGTGAGGCGACTTTTTTTTTGGTCAAAATCCGATTGAAAGAGCCAAAGAACATAATAATCAAATTTTAATAAAATGTTTAAAACATATTTCGTTGAAAATTGTTCATTAATATTTCTCATTTTTGGAAGTTAAGTTAAAAAATAATAAACTATTAACAGTCTTGGAAGCAGTACGATATCTTTTTTTAACAATAATATTGCCATAATCATTGTAGCTGGATCGCGCTTGTTGCAGATCTCTGCTATCAATCGAAGGGATACGGGTTCGATTTTCATTGCTGTCATAGAAATATTTGTAATTTTATATTCTCTTGTTGTAATTGACGCAAGCAACAACAATCCTAAGAAAAAGGTGTGTGGAAAAAAGTGACGTTTTTGAGATTTCACTCAAGCAAATCACAAAACGAGGCGTAAAAAGCTTCGCTTCAAAAATAATTTTGAGAAATTTTGTTTTTTGGGGGTTCTATCACTTGTAGTGAGGTAATTTTTTCGAAGTAGGGGTTCGAAGGACACCATTTAAAAATTAAAAATTAGAGTGGGGACTCAATGGGCTCTTGAGATATGGTAGTTCTAACACCTAAACAAAATATTTTTAATTTACATTTTTGTGCAAATGATAAATTGTCCATACCTTATGACCACTCAGTGGGGTGGATACGACCCCACCTTAATTTTTATATTCTTGAAAAGGTACTTTTTCGAGCTTTTAGAAAGAAATAATTTTTAAATTTTTAAATGTTCTTCAAACCCCTTTTTCGAAATCAATTACCTTACCGCAAGGGATGGAACCCCCAACCACCAAAATTTCGCAAATTATTTTTAGATTAAAGTCCTTTTAATTACCATTCCAAAGGTAGTTCAAACGTAAAATTCGGCTTAGAAAATAATTTGTTTGTTAAGCATAAGTTTAAATGGTAAAATTAGCTTATTTCATTAACATATTTAGACCTACCTTAATTTTTATATTGTTGAAAAGGTAGTTTTATCAGCTTTAAGAAAAAAATATTTGTAATTTTAAAATGGTGTTCTTCGAACCTCACTTTCAAAATCAATTACCTTACCACAAGGGATGGAACACCCAACACCCAAAGTTTCTCAAAATTATGTCTAGATTAAAGTCCCTTCAATTACCTTTCCAACGGCAGTTCAAACTTAACATTCGGTTAAGAAGTGTTTGAGATATTAATTTTCGTAAAAATCGATTTTCGATATTTTGGCCGATTTTTGTCAATTAGGTGCACCCTGTAACTCTCCCAAAAATTACACCAATTTTTTTTCTTCCAAATTAATGGCCTTATTTTGTATAACGCACGCAATCACCTTGCTTCGGATTTTTATAGCTGGCAGTTCTATTTACATATGAATAAAAAAAACCCTATCACTGAAATTTTCCTTTAAAATATATTGCCAGATAAAAAATCTAACGCAATTGACTGCGTTCGTTTTACAAAATAAGCCACTAAATTTATTATTTCCGTCACTGATGCTCCATGTAATATTTTACCTAAATCGAATATGGTCATGCCGTAAGTCCGGTACGTTTAAAATGTTTGTACGTTTAAAATATAAAATTGCTGTATATAACAACTTTTTATAGTATGTAAATACCTAGTAATAAACCATGGAGATGAACATAAACAAGTCAATGCTTTAACTTGTTATCAAGATCTAATTCATGATATATATAAAAAGTCACAAAAAGTAAAAATTGGTTTCTTTCTTACTAGCGGCGACCTTATCTTGTCAAAAAATATCATCTCCTATTATTTTCCTTCTGGTTTTATTTTCTGACAAATGGTAGCTTGTTGCAAACAAAAATGTCACTTTTTCCATGTTATACCATATTAATAATAGAGAGAAAGATGCGTTTGCCTTGTTTAATGTTAAATATAATGTATGTATATTCAAAAACTGCATAAAACAAATTACTCGGTACAAAATTCTGCAAAGGCAATAATCTGCAAGCTGTACGCTCTCTAGAGAGAAATGCTAAGCCACGCCTCAATAAATGTGTTGCTACTCTGCATCGGTCTCGTAGGCAAACCAAACCACCCTGTTTTTGTTGTTATCCTTGAAAATCATTGTTGAGTATGTTGTGGTTTAAATTTGTAAAATGAATAAACCAAGCTCGTGTATGTTTTTCCATATGTGTATCTAGTTTTGAATAAGGTAGTCGAACACATGCACATTAAGATTTGTGTGTAGGGTTGAAGAAGATATATTTGAGGTGTGACAGATAAAAAGTGTTGTATATACTTATTATCATACGCACTTTCATATGAGTGGCAGTGAATTGACGGAACACGGAAATTATGTGTGTTTTTACTTTGATTTTTTTAATATATATATAGTGTATTTTTTATCAGAATTTTTTAAAGATTTTTGATATTTGAATTTAAAGTGATTCAGTGCAACTATTTAGTGTAATGTTGACATTATATCTAATAGAAGAGTGCATCAAATTCATACCTTTCGGGCGCATTGTATTCTTTTGTCTTACTTTTCTAAACAAGATTAGTTTTTTCATTGACTTAAGGAGCCCATTATGCAATTCACATAATTATCGTACTTATGCTTGATTGCTTCAAACACTTATAAGAGCGGTCTTATGATGGTGTTGATTCCAACTCCTGTTTTTTGTAGCTTCATTGTGACGGCCCCATTTCAACTCTCACTCTCATTGCTGCGCTAAGGAAATTTTTACACTTTTCAAGGTTTTTCTTCTGTTTTCAAATAAAAATGCGGAAGAATGAAACTCATAAAAATGCGGAAAAGGTGCACGAAACTTTTTCTGCTGCGAAATGGTACCACTGCGCCAGTGTACATAAAAATGCTCTATAAACTTGACTTTGAATTTCAACGTTTTTTTAGTTACAAAGAAAAATTTCAAGAACAAGAAACTAAGCAGGCTACTTACTTTTACTATTTTACATGAGTTTTGTTGCGTTGGATGAATGAATGAAGATTTGTTTGTGTTCGCCAATACATAATTTGAATAAATAAAATTACACTTTTATTGTCTTCTTAAAACATGAAACTAAAATTTAGATAAAAAAATTATAATTAAGTTTTTTGGTTTGAATTTATTATTATGTATTATTATTTTTCAATAATTAAGATTTGTTATTGAGCTCGAAGTTAACTTCACATGAATGCTTTAGAAAAAACACAAAACCCGTAAATAACAATTTATGGGAATCAATAAAAATGTGTCACTCACAAATAAACCATAGACTTGCAGAATTTTCAGAGACTTTGTTGAACTTTTTGTGTGTGTTTGAATTTGTAGTATGAAGTATCGAAAAGTATTTAAAATTTATATATTGTAAATAGGGCTAGGAATCTCATGCAAATGCATGTTTTTACTGGACATCTTAAAATAGAAATAGTTAAGTTGTTTCTATGAGTTATGAAATTTCCTTTAAGATGGCATTTAATCGTTAGTGCATATTTTTGCATATCTTGCATTAAATGCATGGTTTTGCATATTTTACAAAAAATGCCTGTTTTTTCATATTTTTTGCGCATATTTTTGTGTATTTTAAAAGAAATGTATGCAATTTTTACATATTTTTGATTATTTTGACTTGCAATCATTAAAATTTAATGCGACATCTTTTGGTAAAAGATTACTTATGATCAGGGCTCGGATTTTGATGACCTAAAAAACTGCCATTACCTAAAAAAACTAAAAAAAGTACCTAAAAACGCAAACAATTACATAAAAAATATACGAAAAATAAAGCTTTTCAAATAAAAAAAGTATAGCAGTGAGGGGACTGCCGACCGAAGCGAAAACCTATGTATAAAATATTAGTATTCCCTGGAAGAAGTTGTCCTGCCACGGACCGCCTTACTTCTATAAAACAATTTTCATGCTAGTATGGGGTTTCGGACTATCCTACATGTAGGATGAATTTGACAGGTCGGACGGACATGTAGGATGTGCAAAAGCTCATACTGCAACCCATCCTACATTAGGATGAAAATCAAAAAGTTCTAAAAGTTCCGCTATGATCTTGTTCTTCTCTGTGCGTCCTTGTTTGTAGATTTCCTTGGTAACTGTTGTTGGCGCAGTTAGCTGGAAATTTTTTATAGACGTGAATTCTAATTGTGTAGCTACAGTCGGCATATGAAATTAGAATTACTTTTTTTAAGAGCTTATACCAATTTATTAAATCTTTTATATATTACTGAAACTATTTCTTTTAAGCAAAAGTGTTACCATATCAAAAATACATATAATTAAAGTTATTTATTTAAATTATTTCATTATTGAATTAATATAAAAATTAAAGCTTATTTATATCTATTTATATCATAACACTAACACAATATACATGTTCACCGTATCTATATTGCGTTGTGTATTCAAAATAGAATATTTTAAAATTAAGAAATATCTATAGCATATAAATTATATATAACTCATATAAGAAATTGATGCCAAACAGTTTAAAAAATAGAAATTTCTAAATTAATTCGATGTCATATGCTGACTGTAGCTACAAGTAAACATATACAAAAAATTAAAGCTTACTGTACAACAATAACTACTTAGCAAATTTACAAAACAATGTAAAGAGAATGACAAGATCCCAGCGGTTGCGCAGCGTTAGAGGGGATGAACCGAATTGGCGGCGTAAAATATACAGCACTTTGCATGCTATATTTTCTGTTTGCCTGCTAGCAAGATCTCAAGTGGAGGGAGGCATTAAAAGAGACTTCAGAGCTAACTGCTGAAATAAAATGAAGTTTCAATATTTCATATTTGTATTTTGTTTGACTGTCGTGAAGTCTCTTTTAATGCCTCCACTTTAGATCTTGCTAGCAGGCAAACAGAAAAAATAGCAAGCAAAGTGCTTATTTTTCGCCGCCAATTCGGTTTATCCCCTCTAACGCTGCGCAACCGCTGTGATCATGTCATTCTCTCTGCGTTTTTGTTGTAGATTGGCTTGGTAATTGTTGTTGTGCAGTTAGCTTGAATTTGTTTGTAGATGTTTTTTAGTAGCTACAGTCAGCATATGACAATCGAAGTATTTATATAACACTTTATACATATGTACATAAAAACACTTACACAAAAAACCTGCAAAATAAATTTATATTTACAGTTGTAATTGAATAACTACAGTCTGCTTATTACAAGCGTTCTACTTCTTACCGCTTAATGTTGTAAATCGAAAACGCAAACAAACGACAAGTAAGACACGAAAAGCAACACTTTTTCTATACAAAATTCTATTGCTTCTCGTGTCTTGCTTGTCGTTGGTTTGCGTTTTCAATTTACAACACTAGGCGGTTAAACTGTCTACGTACATTTATTATATTAAATTATATATATTTTATATTCTATGTCTATTTCTTATATATTCTTATTTTCATACACAACACAAACTATATATAGTGTGCATGTATATTGTGTTATTATATAACAAGATATAAATAAGATTTAAATTTTTAAATTAATTCAATAATGAAATAATTTAAAAAAATGATATGAATTATATGTATTTATTTTTGATATGGTAGTACATTTAGTTACAAGAAATAGTTTCAGCCATTTATACAAAATTTCAAAAATTGATTTAAACTCTTATCTAAAATAAATCAGTTGTCATATGCCGACTGTAGCTAAAAAAGTCTAAAAAAAATTCCAGCTAACTGTACAACAACAATTACATGGCAAATCTACAACAACAACGCAGTGAGAATGGAAAGGTTCACAGCCGTTGTGCAACGTTAGAGGGGATGAACGAATCGGCGTCAGAAAATAAACCGCATTTTGCTTGATATGTTTTCTGTTTGCCTGGTAGCAAAATCTCAAGTGGCGGCATCAAAAGGGACTTCACGGCCAGTCAAACAAACACCAAATACCTATAATTGGGTGATTACATTGCTTTTCAACAACACTCTCAACCTGACCCTCTCCGATTTGGTTTAAACTTTGTATACACGTAGTGTTGGCTACAATTTAGAAAATAAATTTGTAATTTTTATTTTTTTCGAGTGGTTACTGAGTTACAGGTACTCAAAAATTGAAAAAATTCGATTTTTTTTCTTGAGGACTGATTTTTATTTGATCATAAAACGGTTAAGTTCGAGATAGAGAAACGATTTTAGATTTATATTAAAGATGTTTCCAAAAGGCTTATTTTGTATTATAAAACTTAAAAATTTCTCAAATAATTACGTTATTTTTTTTTGCATAAAAGTTAAAAAAAAAAGTATAGCAGTGAGAGGACTGCCGACCGAAGTGAAAACCTATACATAAAATATAAGTATTCCTTGAAGACGTTGTCCTGCCACGGACCGCCTTACTGCTATATAAGAATTTTCATGCTAATAGGGGGTTTCGGACTATCCTACATGTAGGATGTGTCGAAAACGAAATCAAAAAGTTTTAAAAGTTCCGCTCTGATCTTGTTCTTCTCTGTGCGTCCTTGTTTGTAGATTTCCTTGGTAATTGTTGTTGGCGCAGTTAGCCGGAAATTTACATCTACAAAAAAGTAAAGCTTACTGTGCAACAATAACTACTTAGCAAATTTACAACAACAACGCAAAGAGAATTACAAGATCCCAGCGGTTGCGCAGCGTTAGAGGGGATGAACCGAATTGACGGCGTAAAATTTTGCATGCTATATTTTCTGTTTGCCTGCTAGCAAGCACTTAGCACTTGCTTGTGCTATTGGTGATGGCACAAAACCAATTTTGCACTGCACTTGCTGGTGGTGGCACTTGGAGGACGCTCGCCAGCAAAGACAGCCAAATTAATTTTGCTTCACTTGCTGATGTTGGAGACCGTTGGCTCACACACACGCACACACAAACTCAAGCATTTTCGTTCATTTTTTTTCATTAATTTGTTATTTTTTAATTTTTTTTAAGTTTACAATATTACAAGTTTACGAAATACGTTTCAAGTACAAGCTCTCGAATTAAATATGTCGCAAATTAAAATATTGCAAATAAAATAAAATATTTGCGCTAAAACACGACCGAAATTTGAAACGTCAAAATTTGCAACTGTCAAAATTTCATCGTCCATTTGACACTGCAAAAGAGACAAATTTATTTCAACACATACAAATTTTATTCAACCTGATATTTTCTATCGTACCACAACTGAAAAGTTTCCTTTTGACACACACCCTTTATGAAAAAATTTATTAATAAAACAATGATAGTTGGCAACTCTGAAAATAAAATGGCGCAGTGGTGAAAATAAAAAGCCACTGACAAATACAACAAAAGTGAAAATTTTCAAACTTTGTTTGACGATATGTAATAAAATAAGAGCATGCATGTAATTATTTGAATGTTCAACATATTTCTTTATCACAACTTAAAAATTAAAATGTCAAAACACTCAATCCATACATTATTTTTCTTGTTTGCAAACGAAGTTCCAGCAGAAAAAAGCAGAAAAAGAAGAAGATTGATCCATTTTTAAATCTCACCTTGAGTAGCGGCTGTTTGAGTAAAAGAAAATTTTTCAAAAATGTTGACAAATACAACAACTGAAGAAATTGCCAAACTTTAAAAGCATATATAGACCAATATAAAGCGAATTAATAATAAGTTTTGGTTGCAAACATCTTATTGCAACCTAACTTAAGTATTTATATACTAACAAACAAATTATATGCATTAATTTCAGGAGTTGCAAAGTGATTTCTTTGTGAGCTTGCGGCCGATTAAGAACAGAGTGACGATATTGTTGATTTTTTTATGCACAAATACATGCAAACATTTTTGAGGTTTGTTTTCTAATTTACCTATCTTGTTATCCTTGCTGTCTGTATCGATAACGAGAGTTCCTCGGAAAAATACGATGACGCAAACCAAAGATTTACCCTCTACCAAAATCGTTCAACGCACCTAAAGAAGTATTCACTTCAAAAATTACTGAACTTAAAATGTATTTTATATGATTTTTATACATAGCGTTATAGTTAGAGATTACAATTTCGGGTTGTTTTGGCGATCCTGGGATTTTCGGGATTGAAAAGTTCGGAATTAGTCCTGTGATTGCAACTGTATTGAAAAAGATTTTAAATAATTATGTTGACTTTATATGATTTAAATACTAATTCTAAATGTTTGATAGTTTAAATCATACTTGATTTTAAATACAAATTCTAGTTGTTTGATAGTTTAAAATCGTTTATTGAGCTTAAGGTCAAAGTTAGAACAATTAATTGTTCTAACGAATCTTTCCAAAGAAACAACAACAACAACAAAGTTTTTTCAATATGAAAAGGAAAAAATCACTAGCTGATCTGATTGCACAATTTCTGGCTGGCTAAGGGCGTCATCAGAAATCTTTGTGATACCCGTGCAAGCGCGCACTAACGCACTGCACCACCGGGGCGATGAGATTTGAAGTGTCAATTTCTCAGTTTTTCTCAATTTTCATCATTTCACATTTGTTGTTGCATTTCTGTTTTACTTTAGTCTCTATGCTTATGTTATTATATGTAGTCGAACAGCCTGCTGGAAGTCTGCACTAACAAGGCATGTTTGATGAAGTTGTTTTTAGAATTTTTGCTGATTTTGTTTTTCAGCTGTTTCCGTTTGGTCGAGCTCCACCATTTGATATTGAAAAACTTTGTTGTTGTTGTTGTTGTTTCTTTGGAAAGATTCGTTAGAACAATTAATTGTTCTAACTTTGACCTTAAGCTCAATAAACGATTTTAAACTATCAAACAACTAGAATTTGTATTTAAAATCAAGTATGATTTAAACTATCAAACATTTAGAATTTGTATTTAAATCATATAAAGTCAACATAATATATATAGAGGTCATTTAGGAAAAAACTTTAATCTTAAATAATTTTTATAATTGAAATATATTATTTTTTTACAATATAGTATTCGTAAAAAAATCTGAAATCGATTTTAAACTAAATGTTATTGAATCAACTGGACATAATTATTTTTTGGAAATCAAAAACAATGTTCTACAAATTTTAATAGCAATGAAACGCAATAAAATTCTTTTAAAATGTTTATTTTGCATAAAAGGCAATTCAAACAAAAAATTTAAAAATATTATAAAAAGGAACAGTGAAAAGTGAATACTGAAAGTATAGTCAAATTCTAATTGCTTAATGTTTGATTGTTAGCTTTTATTTCGTATTAAAAATCAAGAGACAAATCAGTTTTCTCACATAAATAAAAAATTCACATTTAGCAGTGATATATGCAGTTCGAAATCACACCTATATACATATAATGATTCTTGGCAATGCTCTGCAAAATGTTTTTCGATTGGTTGCGTTAAATCATTTAAATACCTTGGCTTACTACTTGATTGGAAATTGTCTTGGCTAGACCATACTGCTGCCCTAAAAAGATATCTCATGGATGTTATCAGGCAGATATATCTCTTAAAATCTTTTTGCTCGCCTAAATTGCTCGAATGCATTTACCATGGTATTTTTCATTCAAAACTTCAATATGGCGTAATCTGCTGGGGAGGTACCCATGCTAATAAAATTAATCCACTACTTTTCGCTCAAAAACATGTTGTATTATATGTTAGTATTATATGTAACAAAAAACGACTAGATAGAAGCTTTCCTCTGTTTAAAAACCTGAATGTCTTACTACTTAAGCACCTATATTTCTATAGAGTGCTAAAAGAATTTTTAATTGCTCTGGTTATCTACTGAACAGATCCACGAATGGTTATGACTTAAGAAGAAATAATCAATTTACTGTTAAAGTTCCTTCACACAAATTACAGCACTTTTTCTACTTCTACTCTTGCACTGCTCCCAGACTTTTCAATAGATTACCAAATAATGTTCGGCGCATATCTAACAATATATATATATATATATATATATATATATTCGTTAGGTTGTCTTGTTTCTAAAAGAAGTGAAATCATGGCTTTTTAATTACGATTTCAATGTTATTGATTTCCTTATTTCTGTCTTACTATAATATTACTTTCTACACTGTGGAAAATAATAATTTTTATCGGATTATACATATATATTTTAAGTTTTGTTAATAATTTCAACTGTGTTTGACCACACCACAATTAAATTTGTTGTAAGCTTGTAACTGCATTCGCCACTTGTTCATAATGAACAACAGAGTGTAGCATTTGTTAATCAAATTTGTATTTAATGTCTTTTGTATTCGTAGTTTCTAGCCATTAAGAAAATTATTGTTAAATCTTTTGATTGATGAATAAAAACCAAACTAAACTAAAGTGTTAACAAAAAGTTTTTTATGTAAAATTTAAATTTGTAAGTTCTTCTGTCTTATAATTTTGTTTATCTAAAAAATCAATTGAATTTATTATTTTTATATTCTTACCACAATATCACTTTTTGTATTCATTTTAAGATAAATAAAATTCCCTAAAGAAGCTGAAAAAAAACCAGCGAAACGTCGGAGAAGAAAAATTAAACATAATAAATTCTTTATTTGCATAAAGAACACAGACCATTTAGCCTGAGGACTAGTGTAAGGAATTATATAAATTCAAAAAGTTGGTCAAATACACTTATTTAAAAAGGAACAAGTCCAGATCAAGTCTTTAAAATAACACAACAAAAAATAGACTGTCTTCTGACACTTTAAAAAAAACATTTTGGAAATAATTATAAAAAGGCACTATTTCATTATATTATTTGAAATAATACGTTACAAAAAACTTTATTGTGTGATGGCTAAATAAGTTTTAATTAAGCTATGCGGCTACATGATCCTGATATGTTTTCTTTAAATAAAACAAAAAGGCTCTAACAATATTAATATGTTCCACGTTTATTGTATATACTTCAGCAGCTTGAACCTCACTGCTCGTAACATTCTTTTGCTACATGATCGAAATGATTGCATATTAACTTCTTCCAAACTAAAATTTAAGCTTTAAATTCATAATTCAAATCTTACGTTATTTATATAAAAAACTTATAAAAGTAAAAAGTTACAAAAGTAAAGCTAAAATTAATAGTTCAAATTTTTCATTGTTGATATATATGTTTATATTAGAGTGGTCCCCATTTTTAAGAGTTTTATTTATATTGACGGCATTTTTTATTTATGTTGAAGAGCCTGAAAGTTGGAGAATCGTTTTGTATGGGTTTTTCTTGGTTTTTAATCAAAGAAGTAATAATAACAATACCTAAAGTATATTTTTTAAAAAACTTGGTATGCACTTCGTTTTTTTGTTTAAAAGCTCTTTAAAATAAGGTATAAAATGTAAAAATCGGATGAAAATTACCATAGTTGTGAAATTTTACTTACTTACTTACTTAGTTGGCGCTACAACCAAATGCCGGTCTTGGCCTCATCTAAGAATTTGCGCCAGCCATTTCTGTCTTTCGCTTGCTGGCGCCAGTTAGAAATTCCAAGCTTCGCTAGGTTGTCCTCTACTTGGTCTTTCCAACGAAGATGGGGTCGTTGACCGCCGCTGGGTACCGAATCGAATGTTTTCTTCACTGGAGCATCGTCTTTCATACAAAAATACAAAATATTAAAAAGCATTAATTTGAAAGTCATTTCAAATGAGATATAACGTTTATACGATTTTTCAATGTTGTTTTTTTTGTGTACGCAATGCCAGAAACAGGCACTCAAGTTTCACCAGATATATCTTTTTTCTTAGAATTTTGGTTTTTTTTAATTTTGTGCACAAAATAGCTCAAGACTATGCTTTAAGTATTATTGTTGTTATTGGTTAACATTTTGAATTGTTGGATTTTTGAGCTTTTTTTTTGTAAAAATACTCAAACTCGACATTTTCACGGTACACTTCTAATATAAAATTCCATAACGCCCAACTTATTCAAAGTAATCTCACAATTTTTTGTATGTGTAACAAGTGTTGTTTCAGAAAATAGTTCAACAACATTCCAATGAAATTTTTTAAAATTTGCATTTTTAAGATTTTTTTATTACAACAAGAAAGAAAATGTTCTTTCAAGAATAAAAGTTCATCAATCGCCACGAAACTTTCTAGATTTTAGTTTTATACCAAATCAAATATTTTTAGCCTATGCCGTCAAAAATTCAAGCTAACTTTTTTGTTTTCATACAAACGGGGGCCACCCTAATATATGTATGTATAATACATGAATGCGATTTAGCAATTAATAATAAAGAGTTAACAAAATTTTCTTTAAAATAAACTATATTCGTTGCACATATTTTGAAGGCAGTCTGCTTGCTACAGCTTGATCATTTTGATTTTCAGATTTTATTATTTTTGATTTTATATCTAATTGTTCCATATTAGTTTTCTTTTGAGCTCTGTTATTGTAATTGCTCTCATTATTTGTCTTATAGCACTTCCAAAAATTTGAGAACCTAACTCTCTTTATATGTGCCTTTCTAAGTTGATTAACATGAGCCTGAATATTTCTTAAATTTTTTTCTACCAAATATCTTATGTAACATAATTTATTTATTATTCTCACTGGTGCCCAATTTAAAAGTGCTTCTACACTATATGTTTCATACATATGACACGTCAATAATTAGAAATAGTTTTTAGCTACAGATAGTGTGGAACATATGAAAATGTCGTTTTGAAATGTCGTTTGTGTTTGCGTCTGTAAATTTTTGAATTAGAACAGTCTCTAATTTCGTATGTTTTTCTATCTGTACAATATGACAGTTTGATAAATTTTTTATGTGAAAATAGAAGAAAAGGCAAATTTTAAGATATTTATTCAATAAATTGATTTTTAATGAATTTATTTTTAGTTTGAATGGCCAAAGGTGGACATTTTTTAGCTTTACGGCTCACAAAAATTTCAAAAGCTGTATTTTATTTTCAAATGACGTGTCAGATAGTGTGGAGACAAAAGAAAAAACTGAATGACAAAAACTTAATTTTGACACACAGATGAAATTCGGTATTTAATTTTTTTGACATGCCATCTGTATGCAACATATAGTCTGGGGGCACCTTAAGTAATTTTTAAATTTACATGTATACAAAACAACTTCGTTTTCTTTATATTCATTTCTAAAATATTTAGGAGACTCTTTCCCAAAACCTTCATCTCTTCTATTTTCTCTATTTTTTATTTGATTTTTTTTTTCACAGTGCTGCTTAACAAGGTCGATTGTAGTTCCTGGTTTGTATGCGAAAAGCATATTAGATGGTGACGTGCAATTGGTTGTTGTTTTTGTATTTCTGTAGTTAAACAGTATATAGTATATATTTTTTTTAAAATTAGTTTTTGTTCTTGGACGATTTAAGCAACTTTTTTTTAATGCGTTCTTAATAGCTTGAACACCTCTTTCGGCTAATCCATACTCAGGATGGTACGGTGGGCTTTTGACTGTTATATCATTTGCCTCACAAAAACTTATCAACAACCCTGAACCAAATGGAGAACCATTGCCCGAAACAATTTCCTTTGGCAGACCATAAATAGCAAATCTATAAGACAACTCCTCTTTTACAGATTGAGCCGTTGTATTCTTCATGATTGCGACATCAAACCACTTCGAGTAGTGATCAACGAAAATCAAAAAATCTAAACCTTCCAATTTGAAAAAATCAATATGTACTCGTTCAAAAGGACAAAATGTCTTCGGCCATTCCGGTTTAACCCTAAGTGAAGACTTTCTTTGCGTTAACTCACATAGTGAGCAAGTTTTAGTAAACTCTTCAATGTCTTGATTTATATTCGGCCACCAAATATGAATACGAGCTAGGATTTTCGAACGTACAATACCAGGATGTCCGGCATGTAATAGCTCAAGTAGCTATCTCCTAATTGTACATGGCATAACCACTCTTGTACCATAAAATTCTGCACCATTTATACAAAAAAGCGAATTTCGCTGTTTAAAATATGACCCCAGTTCGTTAGAAAATTTTTTGTTTGGCCAGCTTTTTGCTTTTTTTTTTTTCCTTCATGACAGACATTAGTTAACTAATAGTTTAAACCAGAGATGTAAATTCAATAGCTCTTTTAGCTCACTTACAACAACTTCAATATTTCCGTGTGAGTTGTAATTCGAGGAGTTATGTACATGGCATTGTTGTTGTGTGCTCGCGTCGAGAGCTAGCTATCAATGGCCGCATTCCGCGCAGACAACAGTTGGCAACTATTGTGTATAAATTCGTTGAATGGTAAAATTTTGGTAGCTCTCATTAAAACTGATCAGGTAGCATACACCATTTAATCGAGCGAAAAAATTCTATGCTACATGAACACAACTGTCGAGTTAACTGTCAGATGCTGCTACTGACGCTGTTAAAGTAAAAAACATGGAAAGAACGAAGCAAATTTAAGTGAGAAAACTTTGCAATTAAATTAAATTTACATACAAATTATATATAATTGAACTAAAACTAATTTCTGACGTGTAGAGTAGCGGCACATTCAGAGAAAAACATCGCTTACTAAGGTAGTGCTACCATTACAGTTCACAACAGTTGTCTGCACTGAATGCGGCCAATGTTATTGCTGCTATGTGTTTTTTTGTTGGTATTTGCTCGTAGCGCACACGTGGCTAGTTTTTTGTTATTGCATTTTCAATATCACTTATCTGGAATAATTTTATTTTTTTTATTTACTGGCTGCGTGTAACATTTGAGCCTCGTCAGATGCTTAAAACCTATTTTTGCAATTTTTTTTTTAAAAGACATTAGCTCAGCATACTCATTTTGCTGTTTTTTATTTTTTTCGTCGCTATCAAAGCTGTAATTTATTTTTATTTTTTTTAATTTGTAATTTAGCTCACTGCCACGACACCTCTGGCTTAAACCATCACCAATGATGGCTTTAACCATTAGTTAACTTTGAATGTAAAACTCAAATCTGTTAGTTAACCTTTGGTCAGTGGTTAACTAAAGATCAAGAAACTGTCCCTAAAAGGAAACAATTAATTAATTCAAGTTTACTATAATAATAAATGAGATAATTTTTTATTTTAATTGTTATTACAAAAGCGTTGCATACTTTATATCTTCAGTATATACTCAAAATAGTATGCACCTACAATGTACATTTGTATAGAACTAAAAAACAATGTATTTTTGTTTTTCTTAAGGTTTAGTATTATTAAAATAGAAATATTTCGTTTTCTTTTCCTTTATTCCACACACACAGAATTCGTTTGGAAGTTTAATTATCAATTTTTGTCTTCAGTACCTATAAAATTTTAATATGAATTGCAATAGAGATGATAAAATCGAAAATGATAGTATTGAACGCATAAAATTAACCAACATTTTTTTGCATTAACACGAGAAATCAAATTATAGATAAATTCATAATTTTTGTTTTGTACAATGCGCTGTAAATATTTTTATATTTGAATTAAATGACTGATGTAAGTAGTTTTTACCAAAAGCTTCAGCTAGAAACTGGCCGAAACTGACAAAAAGGGCCGAAACAGGCCGTAAACGAAAACGAAACCGAATATTCGGTCGGACACTAGTTGGTATTAAACATTTGCATGAATTCATTCATTCAATGAATGCACAACCGAATTCATGGGTACGCAATCCATCGCTTTTAAATGTGTATTCATGAGTCCAGCCACTGAAGTTGAGTGGTGCGTCGTTGTGCCTCGTCTTCCGACAGAATGTGTTCGTTCGTGCCATACAACAAAACTACCCGACCTCACTGCAGGGTTGATAATTGACTTTTTCATTTGGTATACAAATTTAGAAAAAATTGTACGAAATGAAAAAAAAAGTATGGAATAAATTTTGTTTTCTCCACGCATACTGCGTTATCCTTGTCACTCCGTTTGTAACGCTGATAAGGAGGCGTGGCAGGTATAGAAAAGTATATATAGTCTTGATCAGCATCACCTCCTGAGCCGATTTCGCTAGATCAATCTGTCGATACGATTACAGCCGCAATTTTAAAGCTATCGTATTTAAATTTTGTGTATGTGCTTATATTAAAAAGCAAAGATCAAGTTCGAGAATGAGCAAAATCGGATGAAAACCACGCCATCTTAGAAACAATAAAACTTCTAAAAACACCACAAAAATTTTGCAGTTATTTGGTATTGTGCACAAAAGCTTTGAAGTACTATATTCACCATATATTTAAAATTTTATAAATACATCGTTACTTTATTAAATCTTTAAAATATCTAAAAATGACACAAAAATTAATGTCATCATTAAAAATTTGCGTATAAACTTTGGCCGCAAAATTTCACCATATAATTGGAATTTTTAAAATCGAAAAAACAACACGACATTAACAAAATGGTAAGCTAATGTAATAACTTGAAAATTTGCAGATGAACTTTGATTTCAAATATTTACCATGCATTTCAAATTTGTAAAAATAGTATAAAAACCAAGCCTACCTCCTAAACAAAGTAACTATAAGAAAACTGTTAAGTCTCTAAAAATTCCGCAAAAATTAATTTAGAAAATTAAGATAATGAACATATGCTCAGAATATTAGAATTTACTTTGAGTTTGGAATTTGGCAAAATTGATAAAAACTTGACCAATCTCCCATACAATGTGACGTCATCAAAGTAGCATAACTTTTTTAAATTCCACAAAAATGTGGAATATCTTAAATGTGTTCTGCATTTGAGTTTTCGCAAAATTGGATGAACACCACAACCGTAATCTATAAGGAGTGACATCATCAAGAAAATACTGTATAGCTAAGAATATACTGTGGGTATCTAAACTTCGCTATCGAAGATAATTCCTTGCTAGTTTTTATTTAAATTAAACTGAATGTGTTTTGAACAATTCCTTTCATAAACCTTATAAAAAAAATTGCAAAAGATTTTACTTATTTTCAATTAATCACAAATTTTTTTTATAATCACAAAAAGGAACACAAGTGATCTTATAATATTCATAAAATGAGATCAATAAAATCTATAAAAAAAATCATATAAACATAAAGTTTAAAGGTTTTATATAAAATTAAAAAAACAAAAATATCTATAAACGTTCGAATTTCTTTCGTTACCTTAATATAGAAAGGCCACTAACATTTTTTAAAATCAGGTTTTTGGCAGATGCTTTTAGGTCAACTACCCATCTATCCGAAATCTGACACAATCCAGCCGAAAATTTTTTTAAAATGTTATCCTGAGCCTTTCTATGTTAAGATTACGAAAGAATTTAATGGGAAAATCTTTCAGTCAAGCAATTTTTTCATTCAAATTTTAGAAATTTTTTTCATTTGATATATTACTTCTGATATCAATATTGTGGTATTTAGTTCACTAGATTTCAAAAAATATTTTCTTAAATTAAATGACATAAATTGTTGCAATCTGCAGTTTGCTTCTGTTATTGGTTTTTATTAAACTTTGAAAATAAAATATTCTTTTAACATTTGCAGTCGAATGAGAAATTAAAAGAATTCTTTAAGCTATAATAAATAAATTGGATAAAAACGACTCTTTAAAATCGATTTTTATGTATTTTACAGAGTACCAAAATTCAGAACTAGATAAATTTTTAATTCTTTTAAATCGTTTGCTTACTTTCAGTTCTAAATTCTGTGTTTATTATAGAGTTAAATAAAATGTACCGAAAACTCTTTGGTAGTAGGAAAGTAGAAAAATATAAAATTGTACCAAAAAGTGCAATTGTACCGAAAATATCAACCCTGCCTCACCGTGTTCATTACAAGAGAAAACAAGAAGTGATGGAGCCACCGAGCAGCGAATGCGGTGAGGGATGATCAGCAATATATTTTGTACAACTTTCATTCAAGCAGCAGAGCTGAGAATTCATGAAGCCATTTATTAAATCAAAAGACTGAAATTAAAATGTGTGGTTTAAGAAATGTGTGTGGAAAGAAAACACGCATATTGTATGGCATTTAATGTTATTGAAAACGAAATTTAAGGTGTCATTTATTACTAATATTTTTGTAAATGGTTCTTTTTATAGAGTAATACAAGTTTAAATCATAATAAAACATAGTTATATATTTTTAATATCAATGAAACGGGCTTTATTGGATAGAAAATTTTATGACATTAATGTTTATATATGATTTCGGCCATTTGGCCGCCACGGTTGGCGCGTACAAGGTGCAATCTGGAACACCAATTTTCACAAACTTTTCGCAGCATTTGCGGCCGTATCTCGCCGATAACTCTTCGAATGTTGATTTCCAGGTGTTCAATTGTTTGTGGTTTGTCGACGTAGACAAATGACTTTACATAACCCCAAAGAAATTAATCCAATGGGGTTAAATCACACGATCTTGGGGGCCAATTAATTGGGACATTTCGTGAAATTCTTTTTTCGTCAAAAGTTTCCTTGAGTAAATCAATTGTAGCGCCCGCTGTGTGGCATGTGGCTCCGTACTGTTGGAACCACATATCAGTAAGATTAATGCCAGCTAATTGAGGTACGGAAAACTTCGAATCATGTTCTTATCCCGTTCACCATTGACATATAGACCAATAACTCCGCC
The DNA here is from genome assembly GCA_963920525.1 of Dichetophora obliterata. Lineage (NCBI taxonomy): Eukaryota > Metazoa > Arthropoda > Insecta > Diptera > Sciomyzidae > Dichetophora > Dichetophora obliterata. The sequence goes on from OY986439.1 coordinate 142,148,668, forward strand.
AGCCTATAAAGCGCACCAAACAGTAATTTTCTGTGGATGTAATGGTGTTTCTACAAAAGCTTGTAGATTCTCCTCACTCCAAGTACGACAATTCTGTTTATTTACGTACCCATTCAACCAAAAATGGTCTTCATTGGAAAATAAAATTTTCCATGGAAATTCAAAATCAGTAGCTGCGTTCCTTTCGCCTTAATATAATCGCGATAACAAATTTTCTCAAAGGAACGGCAAGAAAAACGACTCGTAGAGGGCACTACCGTTGCAGTCAAAATTAAATTCAAACAAGCAATCATGGTACAATAACTATAAGGTGTCATGAGAACGTGTGTCGTTCAAAACTGTTGTGTACTGTTATGGTACAGCGATACCTAAGCGAACGATGTTTATCTCTGAATGTGTTTTACTCTAACGTTAGAAAAATTGTAAATTATTTAATTTAATTATTAATATTTTGCAATTATTTAAATAATTTAAGAGCAATTGTTGGCTCCGCTGAATGCGTCCAATGTGTGTGACACATGCGGTCTATTTTGTTTTCTTTTGTTTAACATTCGATGGTCGCAGCTCGTGAGAAAATAGGTAGGTGTCATGGCTACCCAATAGTCATTGTATCAAACTAACAAATAATTCAAAAAATTAAATGACAGCTCATAAAAATATACAGGTGCGGCACCTGTGTTTCAAATTTTTTAAAGGCTATATCACAATTTTATATGGATAGCAAAAATAATCCTATTTGTTATAGGATTATTTTTTTTGTTTTTGCTATGCATGTAAAAAAAATAGTCTGGATTATTTTGAAGCGAATGCAACGCAGCTAATATCAATTTGTGCTTCAGCCCTTTCGCCGAATTGGCCGATGGTCGTTTGGCTTTAATTCCTGCACAAGTTGAATCTTGAAAGGTTTTAAGCCAAGATCTTTTCGTAAAATCTTCCATAAAGTGGAAAAACACAACCCCAGTTGCTGAGAACGGCGACGAATTGATTGATTAGGATCATCTTCAATGCTTTCCTGTACAGCGGCTACAGATTCTTCAGTGCGCACTGTTCGGTGTCGCACGGGATGCACATTATCAGTAACAGTGGTCCGAAAACGATCTATTGTTCTTCAAATTAGCAGCTCTGAAGGACGATTATGTACGGCATAAAAAGGACGAAGTGCACGATAAGTTTGACGAACAGATATTGATTAAAAATTTCCACAATTTTTACGCGTTGCTCTAGTGCAAGTCGATCTATAATAAAATGTCAAAGTAAATTTAACAAAAAACAACTATCAGCTGTTAAATGGGTGGTCAAATAAAGCAGTGATGCCAACTCAAAGTTGTATCACTCTATAAAAAACACCCTTTATTATGTTTTTTGAGAATATTATTTATGATGTTTGTTTGTTCGTAAAAATTTTTTTGGAAACGACATCGCGTAATGTTATGAATTTAACAGTTTCATCACCCTTAGACAGATTTTAAGAATTTTAAATTAATTCTACAATTTTTAAAATTGGGTATGATGGATTTTAATGCAATTTAATCAAAGAATATATGGCAAGAAAACGGCACTTAAAACGAAACTATGCTAAAACAGATACAATTGTAAATATAAAATGCAATTATACTGCACATAAGTATAATTTTACGTTTGGTGGAAACTATTTCTAACACTTATATCTTTGGTGGATCTATGAATAAATTCTATTTTAAAAATCATATGTATGCACATATCTTATATTATGTGCAAAATATAGAATTTCTTCATAGGTTGTAATATCTTAAAGCAGTTTAACATAATTTTATTTGGTGGGGTTAAAAGACTTTTTATCAAGTATATACATTTTGTGATGGCGGTTTTTAGTAATTTTTTTACCAAGGGTCTGATCTGTTGGCAGCTCTGGAATTTTAACATTTTTCTAACTAAAACCAGAAATATTTTTTTTAAATAATTGAAGTTTTTTTTAAAGAGATATATAGTTTTATCGATTTCTTATGTTTTTTTTTTGAGTTCGCAGTGCAAAAAACAGGTACTTTGAGGAGTTTGAAAAAAAGGCAAGCTTCACTGCTATAACTTTTTATCCGCATTTTGGTTTTTGCAATTTTTTGTAAAAATAGCTAAAGGTTTTTGTAAAATTGTAAAGTTACCCAAGATGTCGTTTTTTAAATTTAAAATTTTTTAATTTTTTTTCGTAAAACACCCAAACTCAAAATTAACAAAATTTTACATTTATAGTAAAAAATTTTTTTGCGAACATTTTATTTAACGTAATCGCAAATTTTTTTGTATTTGTATAAAGTGTTGCTTCAGAAAATACTTTAACAACATTTCATTGCAATTTTTTCAAATCGCAATTTTTACTAATTTCTTTTAATGCAACAAGAAAATTAAATTTTTTTCGTTGAAATATCAGTGAAATATCACAGCTCTTGTACTTTTTATCCCATTTTTATGTTTTAACGCTCATTTTAAGGAACAATTAAAAAAAAGATGTGCATACCAGTTTTTTACAAAATTAAGTTTTGTGAGCAAAGAATGAAGAAAAATGTATAAAGTCAATAATTTTTTCGTTGTTTCCATATAAAAAAGAAAACGAAATGAGTGTGACTAATACACACTTGCATTATTATTATTTGCTTGGATGATACAAAAAATTTTAAAAACAAAATTTTAACTATGTTATTAATTTTGTTTTAATTCATATAATTGAAAAAACTTATTTTTCGAGTTATTATTGCCAAAGTATTCTCCATAGTAATGCTCAAATCAAGTTGATGACGTAGCTTTGTTTGGTGGGATTTAATTTAATATTTTTTTTTAATTTTAAAAGCATTGTACACCTTATATCATAATAAATTTTTGCAAAAAATAGCAAATTTATTAAGTTTTGAGGACTATGTTTCTATGTTGACTATGTGGTTTCTATTCTATTTTGAAAAACTGGATTGCTCATTTCAGATAAAAATTAAAGCGTTATATATGTTTTATTAGTAGACATTAAAAACTGTTTCGTTTAAATATGTTTAAGTTGTAAACAAAATAAGTTTTTACTTTAATTTTTTAAATGCAATACAATCTAAACGTGTCATTTCTCAAAATATTAGGAAAATGCTTATACTCTCAGAAAAAAGTTCGGCTTTTAAATAAAAAAAGTTTTTGTTTTAAAAATATGAAATTTTTTAGTTATAATGGAAGTTCTGTTTGAAACAGAAGTACTTGCATTTGTTTAAAAAAAAATTGAGACTTTTGATTCAAAAGTAAAAATTTCTTTGTTTTATTTTATATTTTGTTTTTAAAAATTAATTACACACTCAGAATAAAGCGTACTGAAATGAAAAAAACTTGCTCAATATTTAAGAAAGTTTTACTTTTTTACTAATTATTAATTACTAATTATTGAGGAATTTTTTTTATTTTAGTATCCTTTTTTCTCAGAGTATATAAAAATTATTCATTAAGTTTAACTTTTAATGCTTTTTAATACGAAACAAATTATAAAAATATAGTGCAATTAGAATTTCACTATTCCCTTCACTATTCCTTTAACTGTTCCTTTTCATAGTATTTTTAAATTTTAAACATTTTAAAAAATATTTTTTTTGCATTTCATTGCTATTAATATTTGTAGAACACTATTTCGATTTTCAAAAGTTATTATTTCCGGTTGCTTCAATAACTTATAGTTTAAAATCGATTTTAATTTTTTTACGTGTGTTTTATTGTAAAAAATATCTTTCAATTATAAAAATTATTTACAATTTTTTTCAGTCAGTTGCAATCCCGGGATTAAAATTTGCAATCCTAAAAATACCGGAATCGCCAAAACAACCCAAAATTGCAGGCTCTACATTGTACGTTGTAAAAAATGAAAAGGGTCAAATTAAAACATTTATTGTGATAAAACTACACAACAAAGGAATTTTTTTTCTTTTTACTCCATTTATAGCATTTATTTTGTATAGACTATAATATACTTAGTACTTCTAGTATAGATTGTAGTGACAAGTAGCCTTATGACCCCAGATGAAAACGAAAAACAAGGAGCTTTAAAAACAAAATCAAAAATATTTTGCAATACTGTTTTTTGTTAAAGGCTATGTAAAAAGATTTGATGAAATAGGAGCGTTTGTATGGTAGCAAACATTAATTACATAGGAATCATTTTTTGACAAAAAAAAAGTTAAAATTGCCGCCATTTAGCAAATTCTTAACCGATTTCGTGCAATTAATTTTTGTGAAAATGCAAATGGCATTAATGGAATATTATTTCTTTAAAATTTATAGAAACATCATTTTTTAATGTTAAAAAAAGAACAAGAAATTGCTTCGCTACACACTTCTTTTCGTATGAAAAAAAGTGAATTTTATTTTTCATTTGCAAATGGCTGTAAAAATGCCATTAATGTCGGCACAACAAAATTCGAACACTTCAACTTTAAAAATAAGTTGAAAAAATTGTGATGACCTTGAGAGGTCAAATCAAGGGCGATGGAACATGTCCTTCTTTAAGAATTTTTATAAAGTTTGGATGTGCTTGTTTTTTTATGGTTTTGGCACACTGTGTTATAATTCAAGAAAAATAATATTAGTTATCAAATTATTAACTCGACTCAGTGCAATGTAGTTTTAAGAAAACTAAGCTATGCATACCTAAACAATTATGGGATATTACTGCAGGTATAATATTAATAAAATTTTATAAGTGGCACTACTGATCTCTCGCATCATTTTTAAAAAAACAAACATCGCAATATATATACGCGTTTAAAAGACCTGTGCAATTAAGAGTTTAATCAACAAACCCTAAATAAATCTTTCAAACAAAGTATATTATTTTAAAAAAGTAAAGATGATGATTTCAATGTTTCTGAGAACCAATAAAACATTAATAATTTAACAATATAATTGTCTCATACAAATTAAATCTTAACTAGTTTGGTTGTCATATTGCACATTTAATTAATTTAATATTATTTTCATTGGCTCATTATCATAAACAAAATAAAAGTCGAGTCTTAATTTAGTATAAGCATGTTTGACCGATTTTTTATACAATATGTTGTCAAAAAGCTTGCATTAAATTTAGAGCAGACTTTTATTTTGTTTATGATTTTTAAATGTAAATGTATTTTTGAAAAAAATTAAGTAACTCTTATCTCTTAATGTATATATATATTTATTTACATATAAATAAAAGTATCATATAAATTAAAAAAACATATAAAATAACTTTAAATGAAATTCATCCCTTTTTTTCATGAACTCATTGCGTTTCATTGCGATAGAATTGAATGACGTTTTGACGCAAATTTCAGAGAGTGTCTCTTGGGTAGCTTTTTATGCATTCATGCAGATGTGTAGTTGGTATGCACCAAACAAATCAAGAACGCAGAAATAAGTAAAATTTTTAAGACCCGCAAATATTTCATCTATTTTGGGCAAGGGATAATGTTCTGTACAAATTTATTTACAGAAACCTTGCAGTTAGGAACTACGACAATGGGCAGCGCCCAACTACTGTGTCGCACAGAAACTAATATACCTTCCGAAAAAAAGCGCTCCAACTCTTTTTGTACGCTTTCTCGTATTCCAAATGGCATTGTATAAGGTTTAAAAAATATACGCTTGGCGTTTTCCTTCAACACGACTTCTGCTTCAAAATTTGTTATAGCACATTCTGCATCTTTAAAAAACACACTACTATACTTATTTTTGAAATAGTCAACCTGTACGATATTGATATTTTTATCACTTACAGTAAAACACTCACGCCAGTTTGGTATAAGCAAATCTAACCATGGTCTCCCAAGCAATTGTGCAAAATTTATATCGGACTTAACAATTACAAGTTCCAGGTTAAAATATTTCTTACCGCATAACTCACGAACGCGAACATCGATTACGCCATCAATAACCACCTTATCGCCTGTAATCACACTTAACTTATTTTCTACCTTTCTTAAACCGCACTCCGAAAACAATTTTTTATAATCGATGCTGCTGATAACTGAAGCTCCAGTATCGAGCTCTATATTCACCAAACTACCATTAATTTCTGTACCCAAGTGATATGCTTTATTATTATTAGCAATATGGTTAAAGTAACCTAACTGTAGATTATCTAAATTTATATTGTTTGCGTTATAACTTCTGACTCTGCTTGGTGATTTCTGAATCTTCGTACTGTGTAACGGAACGGCAATTTCTCGCGTCGGTCCGACCATATTTAAAACACTTATAAAGTCGAGTTGTTGTTGTTGCCTGTTCTACTGCTATATGCAGGAGATCTCTCCGTGTCTTCTCGTGCTGAATTATAGTTCGGCATATTCTCTCTTTGCAGAATACGACTCTGACGATTTTTATTCATCCTTGGATGACCGATTCGATGAACTGTTGTCAGATGCATTAATTGCATGTTGTTTTTGGTTAGCTCGTACGACTTCGCAATTTGGCATGCTTTTTCAAAACTAATAGTGGACTCATTTAACAATTTACGTTCAATTGTTTCGTCCAATTCAAACCAATTTAATTGAACCAAACTCACATTTTTTGGCTAAATTTTTCAGCTCTACAACGTTGTCTCCGATACATTCATGTACTTGTTGTATTTTCTTATGAAATTGAAACCTTTCTGCTTTAATATTTGTCTCTGGTCTTATCATCCACAATCATTTTATCATCTCAGCTTTTCATCCACAACATTATTAATTTTCAGCAAATTATCTAATCTTTCTACATAGCTAACAAAGTCATCGCCGGGTGAGAAAAATTCAATAGTTCCAAAGAACTGAGCCATAGTGTCAGCCACGGGATCAGGTTTAACCTCGAAATTTTCCTGAGTTTCTTCAAAACTATCTGAATCACTACCTTCTTGGTCAGAGATTTTCTCTGAGCTATTTAATTTTTCCACCTTTACCTTTACATCCTATCCTCGTCACCAAACTGATATGTTTTCTTTAAATAAAAAAACAAGGCTCTAATAATTTTAATATATTCCACGTTTATTGTATGTACTATAAACTTCAGCAGCTTGAACCTCACTGCTCGTAACATTTTTTTGCTAGATGATCGAAACCCGTTACAGCAATATTAGTTCAGGGTTTTATAGTGAATCGAAAGTACTAAATATTTAATGCATATTAGATCCGACATGTTGTTAAGCCTTATTAAGATAAAGAATTTCGAATGGACAGCATGTATAGCATTTTAGCAGCAGTGGTGATAATAAATTAATTATTAGAAGATGAAGATCATTTACTGTTCCTAAACTATATTTTTATAAATTTGTTTTTAATATTTTTATAATTTTATTTAAATATATTTTTGTATAAATTTTTGTTGAAAATTTAACCAAATCCCGGGATCCCGAAAATCCCGGGATTTAAAATTTTAAATCGGGACGGACTGTCGGGACCGGAAAACTCCTGGGATTGCATACCTTAGTTATAGTTTATACCACAACGGACCAAATATCTGGTCTATGGACAAATACCGGCCCATTTTAACCTGTAGTATATTACAAGGTACAATTTTGAAGTTATTAAAATTGAAGGAACGTCGATTTTCTGGCAAAATGTGTTTGTAAACAGAAAAACTTCTTTCTACTTCAGCACTGATGAGAGGAACATATTCAAAAGAGTATATGTCATCGGATGTAAGTTCCTCTTATAATTACATAGTATTGCAATTTTTCCCCCTAATATTTTATTAATAGAACATAAAAATAGAGTTAATAAAAACTAGTCTTCTAAAAAATAAATTCTGAGTCTTTATCTAACACTTGTTTTATCTTTTTACATGCCCTTTCGTCAGTTTCACCACGCGCAGCTTTTTTTTATCGAGGTCCATAAACAAAGCTACTCCTTTTTCGAGAGGTAATGTTTTTAATTGGAGGAACTCTATTGTTAATGTAATATGTTTAAATTACGCTTAAATGACCTAAAAAATGCTATAAAAATTAAAAATGTCTAAAAATTACTATAATATTAAAAATCGCATAAAATTACCAAAAAATGCCTTTAATCTAGTAAAAATTACCTGAAAACTAAAACCGATAAAAACGATTAAAAATTACGAAAAAATTACCAAAAAACTTTTCATATTTGGAATTTAGGAAATATAAATAGACATTCTCAATAAGCAGGAAATGTCTTAGAAGCAGCAAAAAAAGAGGACATGTAATCGAAATCCTAGCCATGCTTATGATTATTGCTTGTAAATATGTTCACTTCATGCTTTTGTTGTTTTTTGAAATTAATGTTATATGCATATTAAAAGAAATGGTTTTTCTATTTTTTTGTTAAATTACAAGCAATATTTATTTTTGTACCTGTAATAATATATTAGAAAAATATTTTTAATATCCTATTTTCCATGTTTTTAGCGCATGTTGTATGTGCATATTTTCAATTTTTTAATGCATTAGATTCCTCGCCCTAGTTATAAATAATGAAATGTAAGCATCATCAGTTCGCAAAAATCAGAAAAACTGTTGCTAATGATGTTTAAATAATAAACATTAACACTGAGAAAACAAAAAATTAAGAACGCACATTTTAAAAACGTTAAGTAAAATTAATATTTTTTAAGCCATACAAAAATTAAAACGCTAATTTTTAACAAGCAAAGTTAAAAGGAACGTTTTAAAAACAACTACGAATGTTTTAATGCAGTGGTCATCAAACTCTATCCAAGCATACTTTGTATTTGCATAAAAGCTCACTGAAAGCTTTGCACTGGAAAAAAATACTACTTGAGTCTTAGTTCAGCTTTCATTCAAGGTGAAGGTGCGCTTGTGTGATTATTTTCATTATTGTGTACATGCATGCCTTCAGTGTCGCCAGAAAAATTTTTCTGTTGTACTACAAATCTAGGGCCCTCCCCTGGAAAGGGGGAAATGTTTTGAAAAAATTTTCGTTTTACGTTGTCTTACTAATGTTCATAATTCATATCGAAGAAACATAGCATTTACTGACTTATGCACTGTTCCAAATTAGAATAAAACTTTTAAAATTATTGGTTAATCCCTCCAATTAAAAAAAAAAATTGTAAAGCAATTTTTATTTAGAAGTGAATTTATTATAATGTATTAAATAAAGGTTTGAATTTCTAAGAAGGTGTGATTTTATAGAGAGGGAAGTTAGAGTTTTTTTAATTTCGATTTGTTTCTGAGTAATCGGGATAAGCTATTTTTACTTTTTTGTTTTTTTTTTTAATTTTTGTGTTTTTTTTAATTAATGTTCGTTTTTTAGCAAGGAATATAATTATTAATTATTTGAGTTAAATATTTTTAAATATTTTTTTTTTCTGAAAAAAATGTATGCATTGTTCTTTGGATTCATTTGCTCAGTAGTTAGTTTGCTATTTTTTTCAATAAACGCTTTATTTAAGCATATCGCTAATTCCCTACGCTCAGTTTCATTAAAATTTTTGTTTATTAAACTATGACAAGCGTTATAATGCCGTTCAATATTATATTTTTTACGAACAGAAAGAGTTCGGTTGCAAACCATGCATCGAGGTTCAGAAAAAATATTTTCTGCAAAAAAAATTGCAACTCCCATTCAAGAAGAGACATTTTGCATAGAAATAACAAAAGAGTATATATTTATGAGTGTAGCATAAGTTGCGTATGCGCAGCAACAACAACAATCTAACAAGCATGCATGTGACACAGGTCCGTTCTGCATAAAATCTCAATAGATACTGACTAGAGGTGGGTAACTCAGTGCTGTGCTATGGCACTGTGCTAACTCTCTGTAGTGTGCCATGTGTGCTAGCACACTACGTTGACTCACATAGTTTCGCAATAGCACGCAAAGAGCAGAGCTTAGACGAACTTTTGCGCGTCAAGTTACTTTTGTGTACAGTGTTGGGATGAATAGCAGAGTGTTGTGCTAAGCTTCTTCACGGACACTCATTGGTTATCGCTGCTATGCACTGCATTACTTATATTTTGTAAGTTTTTGCTTAGTAAAGTTATTTTTTGTTTTACTTTGGTTAACTTGCAATAATTGACAATATGAAATTTGTGAATATTGTAAACAAGTCAATAGAGAAGGGTGTTAGCACTTATTTGTAATCGACACTTTTATAAGTGCTTTGTTCGATTGTGGCACAATTGTGCTAGCACAGTGTGCTGACATACAAGGGTGCACATGTGCTGGTGAGTCAAAACACAAAAAATTGTGCTATTACCCACCTCTAATACTGACGCAGTTTTGTGCTCGTTCGTGAGTTAATATCTATACAGAAAGCTTTTAAGCACAAAAGCTCAAATGCCCGCGGTCATAGGCTGTGAGGATCACTGTTTTAATGTGATATAGTAGAGTAAAATGAATATTTTTAAAAACATTTTACGCCATACAAAAATGAAAACGAAATTTTTAAATAGAAAAGTAAAACGAAACGTTTTTAAAACATCTACGAACGTTTTACCATGACATAGTAAAATTATTATATAATTACAATTCAAGAGGGGTGTTGGTTTCAAATACTTTGTTTAACTGAATGATAAATTAACTGAAATAAAACTATAATTTTGAAAACCAATAAAACGTTTTTAAACTAATAAAAAGAATGAAAGTGGGTATTTTTGGAAATTGTTTATAGCAAACAAGTTAATTTTTACAAGAAATATGTTTTTTTTTATAGTAAACTGCAAATAAGCTTATTTGTTGCTAAAAATATAAAATATTTTTGAGACAAGTCAGCTAATATTTTGCTATCTCAACAAAAAAAGTCCCTCTAAAAGAAGGTAAATAAAAGGGAGTCTTGAAAGGGAGTCATGAATTCCATCCTTTCCACTTTCATACCCAGAAGGCTTTCCTTAGTCTTCTTTAGAAGTCCCTCCAGAATTTTTTTCAATGAAAGATTTATTTGATCTCTTCAATGAAAGGATTCTAGTAGGTAAACACCTACTTCAGGAGAACTTTAAGAAGGAGTTCCATAGAATGGAATGTTTTGGAACGGAGGGGTTTAATATCTCCGTAAATGAAAACTTCAACTTACTCGATCAAATGCAATCTCAGGACTCACTCAAATTCTTTATTTTCTTTTTATCATTCTTTTACTTGTCCCAAACATGTTCAGTGTTGTTAACGTACAATAATATAAATGTATACAGTAGTGTTGTTAACTTACAAAGTCGTAGATTAATGTATAAAGTCGTAGATTTTACTAATATAATAATAATGATAATAATAATACAATGATTCTTTTTATTTCTGTTACAGCTGTTACACCTTCCTTCCAAAGAAAAGAAAGAGATCGGCAAGGTGATCAATCCTGCTAACACTCTGTCTTCTCTTTGCTTGAAATAAAACTGATGTCAATGAACGAATCATGATCTTAAATCTATGTGGGCCACCACCCTTTTTTACTTAAATTCGTTTGTTGAGTCTAGTTTTTATTTTTCAGTACTTTGTACATAAGATTAGTTTTATTTCGTTTATATTTTAAATATACATATAACTCGGAGAATTACATTTAGTAATACTTAATTGATTAAGTTTAACATCGCATGTTTAGTTATTACATATATCGATTAAAAAGACTTCATAGAAACTAACATTAATAACTAGAGAAAATTGATGCAAAATTAACATGTTAAGACATACTTGCTATATATATTTTTGCAAACTACGACTTCATTATTGTATAAAGAATACAAATATGCAACTTTACACGTAAATTTTACGTATTGCTACTTTTCTTTATTTTTTTTTTGTATATATATATATAAAAATGTTACAAAATTTATGAAAAATTAATATTTTATAATTAGAACTAAGGAGAAGTAAAAGTTACTATTTTATTTAAATAAGTATTGTGAAGGAAAAAATTTAAGTTGATTATTTATACTAAATTGTTATTTTTTCTGAGCCTATTCTTATGTATAGTTTTTTCTTTTTTATTTTTATCATCGTAAACGGTTACGTTAACACCATCGATATTTTTTATAGTGTATGGGCCTTCATAAATGTTTTTGAATTTTTCGTAAGGTTCTTTCTTAATAAAGACTTTGTCGTTTTCATTCCAAATAATTGTGTTTGCATGTTTGTCATATATGTCTTTATTTCGAATTTTATGTTTATTAATTAACTCTCTAGCTAATGCATGTGATTTCTGGAAACGGAATTTTACTTCGTTATGATAATTCTCTTCATTGTAAAGGGGATCAATTGTTTCTTTTTGCAAGTCATGTGGAAAAATAACGTTTTTGCCAAAAACTAACTCATATGGAGTAAATTTGTTGTCGAAAGCCGTATTAGAAGTAGTATTGTGAAAAAAAGTAAAATATTTTAAATAAGTGTCCCAATCAGACAGGTTTTCTGACACATATGCATGGAGATACTCATTAAAAACTCTGTGGTTACGTCCAACTGTTCCAACGGTTTCATGATGATACGCGGTTGAAAAGTTATGTTCAATATTTAAAAGTTTAGCGAGCTCACTTATCGTTTCATTTTTAAATTCTGTTCCTAAGTCTGTTTTTATGGACTTCATAGTGCCGTACACTAAAATGAAATTTTCAAAAATTGCTCTAGCAACTGTCTTAGAACTTTTGTCTGGCAATGCTATTGTTACTAAATATTTCGTTAAATCGCAAATCAATGTAATTGCATACTTGTTACCTAAGTTTGATTCTGGTAATGGGCCTATAGTGTCTATTACCACTACATCAAAAGGCTTTACTGGTGTCGGAGTAAACACTAACTGCTCTTTATTTCCTAACTTTACTTTATTAACTGCACATTTTTCACAATTTTTTACAAAAGTAGCTATATCTCGCGTCATATTACGCCAATAGTGGAAAATTTAGTTCTGATTTTTGCATATAATTTCTTCATTCCGCAGTGACCTCCTGTTAATGGATCATTATGATAAATTGTGAGAATATTTTTTTTCCTATCCGTATCCAAAATGGTTTCTATGGGATTCGTTAGGATTATCTCTAGGGTATTTAAAACTTTTACACCGTGATCTTTAAGTTTTTTCTACTGTACAGTATGTAAATAAAACGTCATCTTTAGGCCATTCGATTGATTGAATATTATGACTACCGGCTTCAGACTGGAGCCTTGAAAGCAACAAATCTAAATCTATTGTTTCGTTGACAATCATTAAACTCACATCAAATACTTTCTTGAATTTATTGTATATATTTATTCTAAGCTTTTTTGATTTATTTTCCCCTTCGATAATTTTGGACCTGATTTTGAAGTTGCGAGTATTAAAGCCGTGTGAAAATTTATCATATATTAGTAAATTGTTACATGGGATAGTTACATTTGTAGTTTTTCAGCTCTTTCTTCTGATATTCGCTTCGACATCGCGCGAGTTGTCACAGCGAATATACTATTAGTGCATTTCAATTCGTCAATTGAAATTCGCGACAAAGCGTCTGCAACTACATTGCTTTTGCCTTTTATATATTCAATAGTAAATGTAAAATCTGCTAGCTCTAACCTAATTCTGGATAGTTTAGAAGAAGGGTCTTCCATATTATACAAGTATACTAGAGGTCTATGATCTGACCTAACAGTAAACTCTGTACCGTAGGCATAGGGTCTGAATTGCTTGATGGCAAAGTAAATTGCTAATAATTCAAGCTCTATAACTGGTTTTTTCTGTTCCGCACTATTGAAGGATTTAGATGCAAAACATATCGATAAATCACTACCATTATAATATTGGCTCAAAACGGTACCACATCCAGCTTTAGAAGCATCTACTGGAATGACAAATTTTTCGTCGAATTTTGGGTATTGCAACAACTTAGGTGATATTAAGGCAGACTTCAATGCCTCAAACGCTTGTTGACACTTATCATTCCACTCAAACTGAACATTTTTACGGGTTAAACGATTCAATGGTGCCGCTAAAATGGAAAAACCTGGGATAAATTTACGGTAATAATTTGCGAATGCTACAAAACGTCTAACAGCGTCTTTATCAGTTGGCTTTTCATAGCTTTTAACTACTGATATTTTTGAATCATCCGGTAGTAGTCCATTAGCGGTGCACTTGTGCCCCAAAAATGTTACCTCAGGCCGTAAGAAATTGCATTTCTTAGGGTTGAGCTTTAGGTTAAATGATCTACAAATTTCAAACACTTTCGAAAGATTCTTCAAGTGATGCTCTTCACTACACCCCACTACAATTACGTCATCGACGTATAGAAAAGCTTGATTTGGCGAAAGCCCTGAGAACGCAATCGACATCATTCGTGAAAAGAGTTCGGTGCAACATTGAGACCGAACGCTACAACCTTCCACCAAAAAGCTCCACGATCTGTGCTATGTCTCGCGAGTCGACGTGAAGTGGGATTTGATGAAATCCGGAAAAAAGATCAAGAGTTGAAAAGTGTTTAGCTCGACCCAGGTTATCCAGGATATCGTCTACGCGAGGCAAAGGGAATTTATCTGCAACTAATTTCTTATTTACTGCCCTGAAATCAACGCACATAAGTTATGACTTTTGATTTGTTGTGCCTTTCTCAGGAACCAGAATTAAAGGGCTATTATAGTTTGAATAGCTTGGTTCTATCAAATTATTTTCTAAAAGATTCTCCACTTGTTTGTTTATTTCAGATTTTTGTGAATGTGGTAAACGATAGTTCTTTATATAAACTGGGGAATTATCAGTCAACCTAAGTTTTTGTTCATAGAAGTTATTAATTGTCATTTTGTCTGAATCTAATGCAAAAATGTCAGAATACTGTTGACATAATGGCAAAAATTTATTTTTGACATAGCTAGGAATTTGATTTTCCAGAATACTATTCAGTTCATTTATTCTATTAGAATCCTTAGGGCCATTTTGTTCACAGAGAGATAAATTTATCCCCGAGTTAATTCCATGATTTTTCCAGTTTTTCATTTGTTCACAGTGAGTTAAGCATTTAACTCTTCAAGCTGGAGATAAAAATGGTGGCGAGATAGCTTAACCCCAGAAATATTTAACTCGTGAAAATTGGTGAGTTAAGATTTTTAATTCGCTCTCCTCACTCTCATTTTAATATTTTTTATTTACTTGGTGTCAAAATATTGAAAATACAGATTTTTAAACATAGGGAAACAGTATTTGGGGTTACTGATTTCGAATCTGGTGTCAGAATTTTAAAATTTGGATTAATTTTTTATTTTTACGAATTCGGGGCTGGCGCGAACTAAAGGGTAAAAATGGGTCGCTGAATCCGAATCCGTTGTCAGAATTTCAAAATTCGAAAATTTTTCTACACATAGGGCTGCCACCTAAAAATGTTTTATTTTAAGAATTTTAAACATGAGGGAACAGTATTGGGAGGTTACTGATTTCAAATCTGAACTCAAAATTTTTAAATTCAAGATGGTGGATAGGGTTGCCACCTTAATATTCTACATTTTTACGAATTCGGGGCTGCCAAAAAAAAAATGGTACACCAAAAATGGGTCGCTGAATCCGAATCCGTGGCCAGAATTTCAAAATTATAAAGTTTTGAAATAATAGGGTTGCCACCTAATAATAAGTCATTTTAAGAATTTTAAACATTATTTAACAGTATTAGGGAGTCACTGATTTCGAATCTGAAGTCAGAATTTTAAAATTCAAAATGGTGGATAGGGTTGCCACCTTAGTTTTTTGTATTTTTATGAATTCGGGGCTGGCAAAAAAAAATGGTACACCAAAAATGGGTCGCTGAATATGAACCCATGGTCAGAATTTCAAAATTATAAAGTTTTGAAATAATAGGGTTGCTTTTACTTTTGAAAATGCATATTATTTGGTGGCAGCCCCATTATTATAAAATTTTATAATTTTTAAATTCTGACCACGGATTCGGACTCAGCGACCCATTTTTGGCATACCATTTTTTTGCCAGCCCCGAATTCATAAAAATACAAAAAATTAAGGTGGCAACCCTATCCACCATTTTAAATTTTAAAATTCTGACTTCAGATTCGAAATCAGTGACTCCTTAACACCGTTAAATAATGTTTAAAATTCTTAAAAATACTTATTATTAGGTGGCAACCCTATTATTTCAAAACTTTATAATTTTGAAATTCTGACCATGGATTCATATTCAGCGACCCATTTTTGGTGTACCATTTTTTTTGCCAGCCCCGAATTCATAAAAATACAAAAAATTAAGGTGGCAACCCTATCCACCATTTTGAATTTTAAAATTCTGACTTCAGATTCGAAATCAGTGACTCCCTAATACTGTTAAATAATGTTTAAAATTCTTAAAATGACTTATTATTAGGTGGCAACCCTATTATTTCAAAACTTTATAATTTTGAAATTCTGGCCACGGATTCGGATTCAGCGACCCATTTTTGGTGTACCATTTTTTTTTGGCAGCCCCGAATTCGTCAAAATGTAGAATATTAAGGTGGCAACCCTATCCACCATCTTGAATTTAAAAATTTTGAGTTCAGATTTGAAATCAGTAACCTCCCAATACTGTTCCCTCATGTTTAAAATTCTTAAAATAAAACATTTTTAGGTGGCACCCCTACGTGTAGAAAAATTTTCGAGTTTTGAAATTCTGACAACAGATTCGGAATCAGCGACCCAATTTTACATAGTGTTTCTCCCAGAGTTGAATTCGCATAAATAAACAAGAAATTAGGAGGCAACTTTATCCGCCATCTTGAATTTTAAAATTCTGACACCAGATTCAGAAGAAGTAGCCCCCAATACTGTTTCTTCATGATTAAAATTCTTAAAAAAATGTTTAGTTGGCAGCCCTGTGTAGAAAAATGTTAGAATTTTGAAATTCTGACATCAGATGCAAAATCAGCGATCCATTTTTACCTAGTGTTCACTCTAACCCTCAAATTCGCAAAAATAAACCAAAAATCCCCACACATTTTTTAATTAATGAGCAACACTCTAACATTCCAATGGAAATCGATATAAACTGAGAGCGAATTTATGCTCTAAGCATAAAGCTGGGATAAAATGTGAACAAAACCACTTTTTTATCTCCCGATTTATACGCTTGGTATAAAATTAACCTAGAGATAGTTATCCCCGAATTAAATCATATTTATGCCCTTTGTGAACAAAATGGCCCTTAGAAACTTTATTTACTTCATATATATAATAGTTATCTAAACTTTCAGTTTTAATGTTTCTAGTTTTGATATATTTTACTTCGTTTGTTGTATTTATGACGCGTAGTATCGGATTTGATGAGTCAACAATACATTTTGCTGTAAAAACGCCGCTACAGACTTTTTGTGAATCAACAAATAGCGGTTGTGTGGAATGACCTAAATTAAAAATCGAAACTGGGTGGAATAACGCAAGAATCTGCACTTGTACCATGTAAAATTGGAAGTTTAAAATGATTGTTGTTTATAAAAACGGAAATTGTATTCGATTCGTAGCTGATTTTACACTTATTTGCTTTTAAAAAATCTTTTCCTAATATGCCATCTGTTGGTATGTTGAAATCATCATTGACTACATGGAAAATATGCGGAATAAAAGAATTTTATATACTTACGTTGGTACTAATGGTACCAAGCGTTGAAACGAAATTTGGCGTAATACCGGTAATGTTTATGATGTCTTCTGTATTTATTTTTAAGTAATTATTCACACAAGAATATTTAATTAATGAGATATCGGCTTGCGTGTCAACAAGGAATGTACAGATTTTAGTGGTGTCGGGACAGTTTATTACAATAAAATCAGAGTACGTTAAATTTAACGAAAAAATGGATTTTTGACATTATTTTCCTTTAATTGTCTTGTTCTTCCCTCAACTGCCGCTGCTGAGGGGTCTCCTCGTTTAAAGTACGGATGGTTGCACTTCTATTTTGTCTATCACCGTTGACATTACTACCACTACTGAATCGGTTATAACATCGATTACTGTATCGATTATCGGATCGATTATTGTATCGATTGTCGGACCGATTTCCACCAAAACGTCCATCGCCACGCGCATTGTTATTGTTGTTACTACGAAAACGACCATTATTTGAATACCCCCGAAAACTCTCGAAATTGCTATTGGTTCTATAATTATTGAAATTGTTGGAAAAATTATTGTTGTTATGTTTGCGTGCGCCAAGTACTAAAACCTGTTTTTCCTTAGACTCGATCGTCTGTTCTACAATTAATTTTGCTACTACGTCCTTGGCATCCGTAAATGAAGTCGAAGCAAGTATTGACTTAACCAAATCTGACCTAGTATTAAGTCTGCATGTGCTCACAGTTTGTTCGACTGTCATTTCGTGCGCTTTGGATTGAGTGATGCCTTCTATAATTAAAGAACGTTCGAGTGCATCTGCTAACTCCTCTATATTTTTCGCAAATTCCGAATAATCGTAATTTTTTGCCTTTAGGGCTGAAAGTTTACCAGTTATTACTTTAGAATTTTCAGGTCGTATTTTACTTCGCAATGCTGTTTTTATTTCGAGCACGGAATTTATGGTTGCTGGTAAAGCTTCGCGGGCCTTTCCCTCAAGCTTTGATTTTATGAACGATATGAAAGTGCTTGTCATATTTGCATTAGCTAATTCCTCAATTAGATCGACCTTGTCAAGAAATGATTCTAGCGCCAGTGGATTTCCGCTATAATTTTCCCTAATAATAGAAGCACACATGCTTATAAACGATTTTTTTTCTTCCATTGTTGCCATTTTGAAATTTTTATCAACAAAATTACCTGAAGCTAAATTAAGCGAGCAAGATGACCCGTAAACTGGTTTAAATAAATCTATTAAAGAGGAAGAGTGCCTTGATTGTTCTGTCTTAACGTCCGATGTTTCAATATCTACTGCATCTTCACTTAAAATATCTTTATTGACAAAATCTAAACTTGAAACTTTTGGTATACTAACTTCACACTTAAGTTTTAGAAAATACTTAACCAGAAGATTATGACAGTTTTGTAGGGTTAAATTTACTGACTGTGTTTTGTTTGATTCTACTTCCTCAATGTGGCTCTTTACGTATATAAGGATGTCATTATATGTTTTGATAAGCAAATCAGTATATTCTCTTAATTTTTTTTCTTTAGATGATAATGGTCTGTTTTGCAAGACCCTCTTTGTAACTGAAATGAATTTTAATTTTATGACCTTAAATTCTTCTTTGTCAAAGCTGGGCATTTGTTTATTTAAAAAAAATCAAATTAAATTATACCTCTAATTATATTTCACTCTACCAATTTTATGACCTCAAATTATTCATTGTCAATTTGCTTATTTAAAATATTCAAATAAAATTATTAATTTTATCATATTTCATTTTACCATATTGGTCTTACCACTTTAGCAAATAGGTTTTAATTTAATTTAAAATTTATATAAATCAACTATAAAAATAAAATTTTAAACCATAATTTACTTTAGATTATATTTGACTGTTGAAAACTCATTGATGACCACTGTTGTTGAGAAGAACCGCTGTACACTTGCTGTTGCTTCGAATGTCGCATTTTTCTGTTGTCGCTGCTTCGCTGCGTTGCCATAGCGTGTTGGAAATTATGTTGAACTGCCCTTATTTTTGTAGCATGATAATGCTGGTGTTGTTTTTGTTGTCTTCGTTGCAATTTTATTAGTTTTAAAAATGAGTCTAATAATATTTGTTTAAATGCTTGTTGCTGTTGTTTTCGTAGCAACCTCATTACAGTTTTAAAAGTGTCTGTAAGAGTTGTGTGAAACATAAAATGTTGTTGTTGCTTTTGTTTTCATCGTTGCAACTTAATTATATATTTTTTTTTGTTTTGAGTCTATTGAAGCTTGAACACTTATTATTGTTTATGTTGTTTTTGTTATTGTCATTTTTGTTCTTTTTGATGTTTATGTTGTGTTGTTTTGTTTCGTTAATATTTTTGTAGCTTTGCTGTTAAATTTTATTTGTTGATTTATCATGAAAATGCGAAAATGCCAAATGTGTTGCGCAAAGTATAAGCTTGTAAGTTTTTTCACTGCGCACGAATGTTAAAATTACTATTTGCTTCTCTGGTGTTTCACTTTGCTAAACTGTTCCCAAATATGACACGAGACGAGACGCGCACCAATGTCAAAAGTGACTACTTGCTGCTCTGGTGTTGCAATTTGCTAACTTTTGCATGAGCCGATTGCTTCTAACGGGCTACAACAAAACAAGCGTTTGGCTTATTTTACTGAGCAAACGCTGTTGCTAATGCCAATTGTCAAGGCCATGCTGACCGACAAAAGTATTTTCCTTGTCACTTATAACTGTTATTATTGTTTCCACAGGTTTCGCAGTGTGTTAGGATTTTAATAATTTTCTTTAAATCACTATTTATTTTTATATATTTTTCTTATTTTTTCAGGTTTTCTATTCGTTATATTTTCAGATTTTATTCCTATTTATTTTCAATCGTTTTTCAATCTTAGCTCACTTTTCTTCAATAACTATTTATTTTCCCCGGTTTTATTATTTTTTTTTCTGGTCTAATGTTCTCACTAACTATGGCAGCAGCCATACTTTTCCTTGTGCTCGTCTTTAGATTGAAAGTTTACGTTGAATTTCCTTGAGTTAGCACCGGCTTTGTAAGCAAAAATTTGTTGGAGAACACGCGGATGATGCGTGCTTTTTTCAACTTAACCGACTCGCCAACGAAAAATCTAAAAATCGCAGTCCGCTATTTTAGTTTAGTTTTTGTTGTTATTCTGCCTGTATTCGTCGCTTTGGTCGCCCTTGCTGAACTCACGAAAGTCACATAGGCAACAATGCAGCGCTCGAGTACAATGCGTTTGGCAACGATTTGAGTTTTTCACTTGTTGCAAACAACTTTATTTTCGACACTTTCCTGCTTTTTCCACATTTTATTGTTTTTGTATTATATATATAAATAGGTATATGTTTTTTGTTTTAACCGAGGTTATTTATTAAATTAAGCGTTTGGTTTTTTTCTCGATTTTTTTCTTTTTGTCACGGTCGCCATTTAATATCTCCGTAAATGAAAACTTCAATTTACTCGATCAAATGCAATCTCAAGACTCACTAAAATTCTTTATTTTCTTTTTATCATTCTTTTACTTGTCCCAAACATGTTCAGTGTTGTTAACGTACAATAATATAAATGTATACAGTAGTGTTGTTAACTTACAAAGTCGTAGATTAATGTATAAAGTCGTAGATTTTACTAATATAATAATAATGATAATAATAATACAATGATTCTTTTTATTTCTGTTACAGCTGTTACAGGGGTTTAAAAATCTGACGTAAATATCCTTTTTCTTGATTTTCACTGGAAGAAGGAAGTGGTTGGGTTTTGTTTGAGGATTTCAAAAATCCCACGGAAAATATGTAAAATATATATTATTTATAATTTTTTTTTTACTTTAATTAAATTTAAATTCTATTTGAATGACTTCCAGAAGTAATTTATGATAATGTCTCTTGGAAGCTATTCTCGATAAGACTAAAAAGAAGCACAATTGGATCTTTATATGTATTCTATAAGCAGTGCCCCTTATAATGCATGTCACATTTGTATCAAAAATTTAGCTGGGTATATTTTAGTTATTTGTTTAACTTATTATATTAATTTTTACTCTTTGAAGTTTGCCATTATCTGCAGAGGAGTGGTGCACAGTTGCTTTTCTCAGTGGAAATAAAAAATGTTTGGTCCCGGAATTGTAAAATTGTTTTACAACAATTTTTTGCTTAAAAATAAGAAATGTAGGCACAATATCATGCAAGTGTTCGTTATGTTCTTGATGCTCATAGGAAAGATTATTCTAAAAATAAATTTTTAATCAAAATTAAATTTTTAATCAAAAATAAAAATTAAAAAAGATTTAAAAGAAAAGACTGTTCCATTTTTGCTTTTTAGAATTTTTGAAAAAAAAAAATAAATGAAATTTTGGTGAATTTAAAAAACAAAACTACCATTAACGACAAATTTGGATATTTATGAAATTTGTTCCGACTTTTTGCAAAAATCGTTTTTGAATATACATCTAAGTTAATAAATTGCTTGAAATTTCAATCACTTTAAAAATTACTATAAGTTCAAGGGAGAGGTACCCCTAACAACGAAAAGATTTGAACCATTTCAAGTATACTGTAAAATGCCACCTTAGCTGTGTTAAATCTTTTGCATAGTTATATGTCTTTTTATTTGGAAGTCTTATTGAAACTCCACACAGTAGAATAAAACGCGCTTTGCTTCAATACGTATATTCATACATACATACGTATCGAAGCAACTGTATGTACCCACCGGGAAAAAAGAATCAATTCACTTTTCCATTATTGATTCTAGAATCGATTATTTTTAACATTGTGATACATTCTTTTCTGCCTTCTACTTGAATCACTGCTGAAATCGATTCTATTATTCGCTTTAAAAATGGATTCGAATGGAAAAATGCATAGGTTTGTATGGCAGAATTGAAAATCTTTTATTCTTTTTTAAATAATTAATAAAAAAATTATATAAAAATAATTCAAATTAATAGAGAT
Source organism: Dichetophora obliterata (assembly GCA_963920525.1). NCBI lineage: Eukaryota > Metazoa > Arthropoda > Insecta > Diptera > Sciomyzidae > Dichetophora > Dichetophora obliterata. Next base: position 142,171,111 of record OY986439.1, read on the forward strand.
AATTATTAGGTAATTTGAAAGAATAAATAATATTTAGACAAACCAGCAATTAATGATAATAATACCACTTGCAAAAATATTGATGTTTATGATGTAGGTTGTTCCTTCCGTTTTGCTTTGAATGTATCCTTATATTGAATATTTACATTTTGACTTGCGAGCTTCTTTCATATCTTTTTGGGACTGTTCCTGGTTGCATCCTTCCTTGCAAATGCACTCTGCATTTAAAACAAAAACATTAAAAAATGATTTAAGCAAGTAAAGAGCAATGGTTTTTCATAACTAACCAAACAATACATTATTGACATTTTCGAGACTTCTGAAGCAGTTTGTTCCTTCAACGCTGACAAATCAAACAGAAAGTAAAATGTTTAAGAAACGCGTGAAAAAAAAACAACAGAACAATCTTTTTTAAAAAATATCTGACAAACACAAAAACATCAACAACAAACAGAAAATATAAATCATAACAGATTGATTCTTTTTTCGCTTATAGTGGAATTGGTTTCAGAATCAATTCGTTTTTCACTTACTAGCAAGCACGGAATCTAACAATGTTTACTTTATTATGAATTGTTATATACTTCGTAATCGATTCCTGCAGCAATAAAAACGAATCAATAAATTTTTTGTTTATTGATGCCAATTCATAGGTTTTGCTTTAACTTTATATATTCTTTGGAATACATTCTAAAATGCATCACAAGAATCCATTCAATTCCCGATTGTTTTACGAATTAATTCTCATTTTCCTGGTGGGTAGAGATCAGGGCTGGGCATTCCAACACAGTCACATTTTGTCTTGTTAGTATTTGTCTTGTTAGTGCGCTATTCGATAGCGCACACTGAACGAAATAGTTGTGACAATTATCTGGATTTGCAAGTTTGTATGTTTCTTTTTTATTTTTTGTCATTGGTATTGTTCACTATTTCTTCTATGCCATTATAGCACCAGCATTTTCTTCTAAGTAAAAACATTTTATTAGTTTTGCTTTTAGTAATATTAGTGCTTGCCAATTGTGAATGCAGTAAGCCGTCAGGAATTCAGCCATGACCGGTAGCGACACCGGCAGCAAAAAACCCCGGTCGGCAGCGGAAAGCCTATAGCAAAGGAGCAAGTACAACAGACGCAATAGGAGCCGAGAAGTATCAACTTATTTTATTTATTTTGCATATAAGTTGTATGAGTAATTGAATTAACCCTCCGATGGGTGAGTCATCCGTTGCCCTTATATGCAGGGACCTATTTGTATTTGTATGGAATTTTGTAGGAACAATATTTTTTCAATTTATTTTTTTTTGTTTTGTTATTATTTATTAATTATTGATTTTAAATGAATTCAAGAACTTCTTTTTTTTATATACTAACACTATGAATTTTTTGGAGTTTTATATGAAAAAAGCTTAAATAACTATTGTTGAGTGCATTATTGTCCCTCGTCCAAAATATTTTCTGTGCAGGTGTTGCATCGATGCATGAGTGTAGAATGCTCTGCACAAACTGGATTGTTGCAGGAATTGCAATAGGACCTAGTTTTCCGCTGCCGTCCGTACTCAGAACGACATAGGCGATATGACGGTCTGTTTCATCTAGGCGCAAATGGCGGTGCAGCTGCTTCTGCTTCTGTAGGTCTTGATAATATCTAAAAAGAACAAAAAGGAAAAAGAACAATAATATGTAGGTATTCCTTGAACATAAGAATTGATTTTTCTCACCTTTACATCAGATGCTTCCATTGCGTTCAGTATCCTTGGATATGCGGTTATGCGGGTGTTGAGCGCTCGTTCCTCTATGTTTCGTAGTGCCAATAGTTTTGTCAGCATCATCAGGAATGACCGTTGTCTGTCACTTATTTGAATTGGCTGCATTTCATTATATAAAATAAATGCTGCTAATGTAGCAACGTCCACCATATTATAAAACATGGCCAGTGGCCAGCGGTTTGTTGAGCGCTTGCATGTATATGTGCCAAGCATCTGGAACATTGTATCAACGCCTGATTTGTTGGTAGTCCAAATGTTGTAGTTCAAAATAGCAAACGGTTTCTGATTCTTAGATTGCATGTCCACACCGCAAGTATAATGCTCTGTAGACAGCAAATGACCGCTTTGTTCTTCTTGGGAACATATGAACACAGCGCTACATCGCCTTCGTTGAAGCCGAACAATGTGCTGTTGACAGGAAGCATATGATTTTTGTGGAACTTCTAAGTCATAAATGTCTTATTTGAGCGCACTGTTCCAACAAATTCAGTTTTCTTCCTGACCAATTTCAAAGTGGAGAAGAAATTGTCTGCATAAATTGTACGGCCTGCATCCAAATAACTCTGCGCAAGTTGACGTACAACATTCTGCTCTTGATTGGCCTCTCGTGTTTGGTCAGGCAATTTACCAGAGTAAAATATTCCTTTGACAGGATAAAATGTTTTCGAGTCGCACAACCACCATACCTTTATACCATACTTGGCAGGCTTCGACGGAATGTATTGTGTGAAGCGGGTGCAGCCTCTGTATGGGCCTCAGTATAACTGCTCATCAACGGTCAGTGCATCATGCGGAGTGTAAGCTGCTGCCAAGTTAGACTGTAAAATTTGCCAAACATCATCAATATCCGCAGTTTTGCTTCTGGTTAGTCGCTGCTTTCGCGTATTTCCATTGTCGAATCTAAGACATTGTAGTATGCATCTGAAGCGATCATACGATAATGCAGCTTTGTATATTGGACTGCGCGTTGTGCCCCATAGCTCTGAAGCAGGTTCACTATTCGATTTGGTGAGTCCAGCATACAAAATAATAGCCAAAAAGGCATCGAACTCCTTCAAAGTGATTGTTTTCCCATTCTTTTGTGTTCGTTGGATTTGCCAAATTCCATGCAGCTGTCACTTCACGGCCTTTTGGATTTGTTTCGCGTATTATGATGTACACCATGTCTTCGGTGAATATCGAGCGGAAAATGGTAAAGGGATCATGTGTGGTTCCTACTGGTCCCGGTTTCCTCCTTGTGAAGTCGACCACGTTATTAGCACGAGTGCGGGAAGTCGGTGGTGCATTTTTACTCCATTTGGTGCCATCTTTGGAAATGAAGTAATTGTCACTTGCTTGCGGAGCATCAGTTTCTTCCTCTTCATCATCGTCGTCATCACTAATATCTACATTGATCTCTACATCTGCTTCACTTTCGGCATCAGAATCACCAACATGAAAATTTGGTTGATATGTCAAGTCAATCTTCCGCACCTTCAAGATCAAATGCAGGAACATCAACTTCATCCTCCTCACTCATCAAGTGAGGAAATCTCCCATCCACTGCATTTATTTCTTCCTCACTCATTTGCTGGTAGCGTGTACTACGACGTACCACCATTTAAGCAATATCTAAATTTCTATCTGCCATTGTATTTTCTTTATGTAATTCAGTATAAAACTTAGTACACGATATTTTCTGCTCACTGTGTAAACTTTGTATGATTTGGTTTACGAAACGGAAGCCGCTTTTATACACTTTTTCTACGTTTACCTGTGCTCAACCATAAAGCAGGCAAAAAAATTCAAAAAGGGATGGACCGTTTATTATATTTTCAAGCAAAGGCTCAATAAAAATAGTCCAAAAGGTACCTTAAATTCGAAGAATACATTTTTGATGTGTTCACACAACAAAATAATTCAAAATTCAAAAAGTGTTGAATTTCCCCAGACAGGTAATTATGTTTTCAAGGAAAGGCCAACAATAATCTAGAAAGTACCTAAAATTCAAAGAACACGTTTGTGATATGTTCAAATAATAAAACAATTAAAACCAAGCCAAAATAAATTGCATTTACTAACAATTGCTTGCAATTTTAGTACAAGGTCCCTAGGGACCTTTTCACCCTTTCCCGTACTAAACACCTTTAAACCCTTATAAATATTAAACTATTGGTCGGATCGCCTTGATTTTCTTTTTAAACGATTTTGCATAAAATTCCCTTGAAATACATATAAGGGTCGGGTATATCTCCCATGGACCATCAAGGAGTAATTTCAGTTTGAAAATGAAAAAGGTCCCCAGGGACCTTCTCACCCATCGGAGGGTTAACATGGTTAAGTTAAATACTAAGCAAATATTCATACAAAAACATTTAAAGTAATAGTAGGGTAGTGTAGTAGAATATTTACATATAAACACACTGTTATATTTACATATATAGTATATTTTTGCATATTATGTATGTTAAACTTCATATGTCATATGTATATTTCCAGTTGCTGTGTATTTCTGTTTCTTAGTTCTGTTAGCGTTTTAAGTATCAGACATGACAAACGGATTCATTTCCGAAATATATGTTAAACCAAAGCGGACGTGTTTTATTTAATCTCTGCTACAGCTTCAGGGATTGTGCCCAATCGACATGCTAAAAGTCTTTGAATATATATTTAAAAAACACTCATATTTGTTTAAAAACGAATAATGAAATAAGTTCATTGAATAATGAACCAAAAAAAAAAAAACACATATAAAAAACACATATAAATAATAATTGACAATAAATGATAGAAGAACTTGAAAATAGATTGCACATATGTGAAGAAAAAAAAAGGAAAGTTGAAAAGAGATCGTGTTGTAAGATTGAAAATTGTAAGAAACATTTTGTCTTAAAAAATTGTAACAAAAAAATTGTTACAAAAAAAAAATGGCTGACTCTATAAACGCGGCCGTGTATACAGTAGCACATCAAAGAGAGTGGTTGGCGCAGCTTGGTCAGCCAACAAACGGTGGCAAGAGTGCATTAGTTCATCGCCTAAATGAAATTCCAGCTGCTCATCGTAAAGAGTGTCCAAGCGCAGCTAATCTGGGCGCTTTAGAGAGGAATGTTGAAGAAGGGACACAGGAGCTAGGGGAGATGATCGACATCGACGGCGACCCGTTAGTCCAGCAAGACAAAAGAAGTAGAGTAAGAAACTACGAAAAAAATACAACTTCAGCGCCACGAAAAAGAACTGCTTGCAAGAGAAAACGAGCTGTTAAAAAGAGCCGCTGCAGTGGAGAAAATCGCTGCGCCGAATGAGGTGGCATCGTCTTCATCCCACATAGGCGAGCTAACAGCTTTGAGCAACAACACGTTCAACGCCTCTTTCGCTATGTTTAAAGAGATGTTTCCTGAGTATGATGGTAAAGGTATATTATTGAACTAAAGCGGTGAGTGTTGGCTAAAGCTCATCAGTCAAGCGTTGCAAGCAATGCAACGATGAAGGGGCCTCAAGCGCGTCGGAAGCGAAATTCATCTGGGGGCAGTGCAAATGGGGGCCAGTACAAATGGTGGTGCAAAAAAAGTTAACCAAAATTTCTTCACATGAAACATGAAGAAGAGAGAAAGAAGAGGAAAATATATAATACAAAAATATTATCGTTGTAAAAAAACTGATATTTTGAATAACTTTTCCTTTTAAATTGTTTATCTACCTAAAAAAGTGGAGGGGAAACTGCCCCTTCGCCCCGCTTGCTACGCCAATGAGGGGCCTGAAGCCAAATTGAGGTGCTTTAATGCAATTCGTTGGGCCATTTTGCAGCCGAATGCAGAAAACCCAAACGTGCGTTTGGTGCGTGCTCAAAATCAATTAAAAATTTATGGAAAGATTAAAGGTTTTATAATATTTGAATATAGACGATTTTTTTAAATTTAATGGTGGCTGCTAACGAGTCTATGAGTCGCGAAGTTGTTTAAGGTAGGGATTTTATTAGAAATCGTAACTTAAAACTTGTGTTGGCAAATGAGAGAACTGGCAAAGATCTAGATAATGAATGTCATTTGAGAAAAGCTAAAGAATATGATTTTTATAAAATGAAAAAAAATGATTTTGAAAAAAATTGAAATTTTAAAAAATTAAAGAAATAAAATTGAAGAAAGCAAAGTGATAGATACTGATTTTGAAAACAAATATAAAGTTATACAAAATGATAAGTCCTATATGAAAATTATTGTTAATAATATTGCAAACAATGCAATAGTAGAAAACAAAATTCTGCTGTAAAAACAATCGATAAAAGTTTTGAAAATCATCTAATGACATTCGATTTGAATTTTGATGAAAAAGAATACAATCTTAACATAGATTCTACTGTAAGTTATTTGGAAAAAGAAAAATTTTGCAAAATGTTTCATGATTACTACATGAAACCAAAACGACTTGATAAACCAGAAACTAAATGCATAATGAAATGAAACATAGAAAAAGAGAAACCATTTTGCTGTGCTCCTCGCAGGTTATCTTATTCAGAAAAAACTGAATTGCAAAAGATCATTAACGAATATTTGTGTAGAGGTTATATTAGGCCAAGCGAATCAGAGTTTGTCTCACCTATTGTTCTTATTAAGAAAAGGACTGGTGAGTTAAGAATGTGCGTTGATTATAGGATGCTTAATAAGGTCACGTCTGAGGATAATTATCCTATTCCGCTCATAGACGATTTATTAGACAGACTAGTTAAGAAAAAACTCTTTACTAAGTTAGATTTAATGAATGGATTTTTCATGCTTATGTCCTCTAAGCCAGTTTGAGTTTTTGCGAATGCCATTCGGGCTAAGAAATGCTCCATCTGTTTTACAGAGGTTTGTTAATAACATTTTCGCTGATATGATCAAAGAAGACAAATTGAAAGTATACTTAGATGACATAATTATAGCCACAAGAACCGTTGAGTAACATTTCGTTATTCTGACTGAAGTTTTTAGTAGATTGGTAAAAAACCAGCTTGAGTTAAGACTAGATAAATGTGAGTTTTTGCAGTCAAATGTGTCTTATTTAGAATACTTAATATCAGAGGAGGGTATTAAAGCAGATGAATAGGGGCTAAAAGCGAACAGAAACTATCCAATACCCGACAAGCCACACTCAGTTCAAAGTTTTCTCGGATTATGTTCTTACTTTTGGAGGTTTGTTGAAGGCTTTTCTGTAATAGCAAATCCTTTATATGATTTAGTAAAAAAGTATCGCAAATTTAAATTTGGTGCAATGGAGCTTAAATCTTTTGAATATCTTCAAATCTTTTGAACTTCTTAAGCGAAAATTGTTAGAAGCTCCTATTCTTGCTCTGTATGGTCCAAACGAAGCAACAGAGCTTCATTGTGACGCGAGTCCAATAAGTTTCGGGGCAATTTTAATGCAAAAGAAGGATAACTGTAAAATGCATCTTATTTTCTATTTTTCTAAACGAAATACACAATCAGAGTCCAAATATCATAGCTTCGAACTTGAAACACTTGCTATCATAAATGCATTGCAACGTTTCCAAGTCTATCATCACGGTAAGCACTTTAAAATTGTAACCGATTGCAACTCACTGTACAATGACTTTGAGCAGGAAATATCTTAATCCTAGAATAGCGAGGTTAACGTTGGAGTTGCAAAATTATGATTATGTTTTAGAACATAGGTCAGGCACGCGAATGCAGCATGTTAATGCTCTCAGCCGGTCCACAAATATATTAGTACTAGAGACATATAGGGGAAATTGGGGGCGATGGAACAATGTAACATGTCTGACTGTCTCAACCTGGTGAGGCCAGCATAATCTTTGTGAAATCGCCTCAAGTCGACTCAAACCTCCACGTGGTGTTTCCTGGGCAACGTCAAAACTGACAACCGTTAGTTTGGCGGCTAATTTGAGCGGCGGGCCTCCCTAGGCTTAAAATAGGTTGTGCGTCGGGTTTGAAGCCCACCCGTAAAAACCAATTTCAATGAAAACATATAAGAAAAGAAGAAAAATGATCCCCAAATCTGATGACGACTATCGCAAACGAAAAACTGATAATGATTTACGGATATGCACCTGGAATGTCCGAACCCTTAATTGGGAAGGTGCCTCTATCCAACTGACTGATGTCTTGGAAAGATACAAAGCTGATATCACTGCTATCCAAGAAATGCGATGGAAGGGACAGGGTTGCATTCGGCATGCACCCTGTGATATCTACTAGAGCGGCCATGCGGAGAAGCACGAGTTTGGATGCGGATTTGTAGTTGGCAAGAGACTACGGCCCCACGTCATGGGGCCTGCGATTCACACCTGTGAACGAACGACTTGCCGTAATCCGCATCAAGGTTAAATTTTTCAATATAAGCCTAATATGTGCGCACGCTCCGACAGAAGACAAGGACGATGAGATCAAGGAAATTTTCTACGAGCACCTTGAAAATGCTTACGAGCGCTGCCCCCGCCACGACGTAAAAATCGTGCTTGGTAACTTCAACGCTAAGGTGGGCAAGGAAAATATTTTTGGTCCAACAGTCGGAAAGTTCAGCCTCCACGACAACACCTCCGATAACGGAATGAGGCTGATTGACATCGCCGCAGCACGAAACATGGTCGTAAGTAGCACTAGATTCAAGCATCTCAATATTCATAAAGCCACCTGGATGTCCCCTGATCAAAAAACAAAAAATCAAATTGATCACGTTTTGATCGACGGAAGGCACTCTTCCAGTGTATTGGATGTACGCACGATCCGTGGTGCAAACATTGACTCGGATCACTATCTTGTTGCAGCCAAGATCTGTACACGTCTGTGCGCAGCTAAGAATACACGCAACCCTACACAGAGAAAGCTAGAAGTCGACAAGCTGCAATCGAAACAGACAGCCTATGCTTTCGCCACTCGACTCACACTCCTGCTTCAAAGCACTCCTCCAATCGATGATATATGCGCGCAGTGGACACACATTTCCAACTCCATGCGTGGGGCTGCTGAAGAGGTGATTGGCTACCAACGCCCTCGCCGAAACCAGATGTACGACCAGGAGTGTCGCAACGCCACTGCAGAGAAAGACGCCGTCTACAAAGCCACCCTGCAGTCGGTTGTAACGCGCGCTGCTAAGGAGCGATACAAAGAAAAAAGGAGGGAAGAGAGACATATTTTCAGGCGGAAAAAAAGAGAGGCAGAAAAGCGTGAGTAAGAGACGATTGAGATGTATGGTGACAGTAACGAGGCCCGAAAATTTTTCGAAAAAATAAGACGCCTTGCCGATGGTTTTAAAACCGGGGCCTCTTCCTGCAAGGATGAAAACGGGAATCTAGTGACAGATGTCCAGAGTACACTGACGTTATGGAGGGAACACTTCTCTAAGCTTCTAAATGGCGACGCTGACAACAATCCCGCCAATAGAGATGATATTCCGGAAACCCCAATTTTGGATGACAGCGTTGAGGTTCCGTTGCCCGACTATGATGAAGTTCTGACAGCTATAGCTCGGCTCAAAAATAAGAGCTGATGGCTTACCTGCTGAGCTGTTTAAGAAGGGAGGCGAAGCTCTACTTAAATGCATTCACGAGCTTCTATGCAGAATATGGTCGGAAGAATGCATTCCGAACGATTGGAATATCAGTGTGCTCTGCCCAATCCACAAGAAAGGCGATCCCACTATCTGTGCCAATTACCGATAAGCCTTCTTAATATCGCATATAAGGTCCTGTCGAGCATTTTATGTGATAGATTGAAGCCCATTGTAAACGAACTGATCGGACCTTATCAGTGTGGCTTCAGACCTGGAAAGTCCACCATCGACCAGATTTTCACGCTACGACAAATCTTGGAGAAGACTCAAGAAAAACAAGTCGACACCCACCATCTTTTTGTCGACTACAAAGCCGCCTTCGACAGCCCAATAAGGAAGCACCTGTACTCCACCATGTTTGAATGTGGTATTCCTGCAAAACTAATACGACTTTGCAGGATGACACTGAGCAACACCAGCAGCGCAGTTAAAATCGGGAAGGACCTCTCCCCACCATTTATTACCAAACGAGGTTTCAGACAAGGTGATTCCTTATCGTGCGACTTTTTCAACCTAATGATGAAAAAGATCATCCGAGCTACTGATCTGAGACGTAGTGGCACAATATTCTACAAGAGTGTTATGCTGCTTGCATATGCTGATGACATCGATAGCATTGACCATAATATGCGCGAAGTCAGTGCAGCATTTTCCAGATTAGAAAGAGAGTCAAGTCAAATGGGTCTGTCAGTGAATGCAGATAAGACGAAATACTTAGTGTCAACAAACAAACAGTTCCAGCGTCTTGGAACCCACGTTACCGCTGACAATACCTCCTTCGAGGTTGTGAAGAACTTCGTTTATCTGGGATACAGCATTAATTCAACCAACGACATCAGCATTGAGATCAAACGAAGAATAACTCTTGCCAACAGGTGTTACTTTGGGCTCAGTAGGCAATTGAGAAGCAGAGCCCTCTCTCGACTAACGAAAATCACGCTCTATAAATCGCTCATCATGCCCGTCCTACTTTATGCATCACAAACCTGGACGCTGAACAGTTTAGATGAAAAGACTTTAGGAGCATTCGAGCGAAAGATTCTTCGTAAGATCTACGGACCAATCTGCGTCAATGGCGAGTACCGAATACGGTGGAATGATGAACTGTATGAGCTGTACGCTGACATCGACATAGTCAAGCGCATTAAAATCGAGCGGCTTCGCTGGCTTGGTCATGTTCAGCGCATGAAAGACGATGCTCCAGTGAAGAAAACATTCGATTCGGTACCCAGCGGCGGTCAACGCAGAAGAGGACGACCGCATCTTCGTTGGAAAGACCAAGTAGAGGACAACCTGACGAAGCTTGGAATTTCCAACTGGCGCCAGCAAGCGAAAGACAGAAATGGCTGGCGCAAATTCTTAGATGAGGCCAAGACCGACATACGGTTGTAGCGCCAACTAAGTAAGTAAGTAAGAGACATATTGTTTTGAAAAAAATTTAGTGATAATCATAATACACGCCATCGAAAAAGTTTATATTTGTTAAAAAATAAATACGTTCTTATTGTGCTGGGTGATTTTAACCTACCTTTTATGACTTGGAGATCGTCTGACGATTCTTCATTTCTTACTCCTGATCTGTATTTTCAAGAAGTCAATGATATTTTAAATATGAACCACAGAACCCTAGACCTTGTATTTGTAGATATATGTACGACTGTTAATCTCCATTGCTCGAATACCGTATCTCTTCCAGAAGATGTACATCATCCAACTCTTGAAATAACAGTTTTACTCTCCCACGAAAAAGAAGATGAAGTGACTGCTGATGCGCGAAATAAAAAAGTTTATAATTTTAAAAAAACGGACTGTGTAAAACTTAATTCCTTACTTTCGCAAACTGATTGGTCTCCAATTTTAACTAGCGAAAGATCATATTTATATTATGACGTCAAATCTTCGCTACAATTTTTTAATGATACTCTGCAAAGGTGTTTCTTATTGTCCGTCCCAAAAAAAGGTGTTGCTCCAATCCTTTAAATCCCCCTGGCTAACAAATGATCTGAAGGCACTAAAAAATTTAAAAAATCGTTTATTTAAATAATATAAAATATCTGGTTCTAGTTTAGACTTTGCTTCCTATTCTTCTTGTCTTTATAGATATCAACTATTAAATAAACAATGCTATTCTGCTTATTTAATTAACATAAAATCTCAATTTAAAGATAATCCAAAACTTTTCTATAGTTTTGTTAACTCAAAACGTAAAGCCTTCAGCTTTCCACCCCTTATGAAATTCAATCAGGAAGAATCATCTTGTGACAATGTGATTTCTAACATGTTTGGGAAATTCTTCAAATTAACTTACTCCAATATACCATTTAATACAGTATTTTTTCCCCCCCGCCAGTTAACTCTTTTGAAACTCCTGCAATTGACCTCTTACAAAGTAAAATCCTCTTTTACGACCGGCCCTGATGAAATGCCGAGCTGTATTTTAAAGCAATGTGCTACAAACCTGTGTACTCTTCTAGCAAAGATTTTTAAAAGTTCCTTGCGTAGTGGTTATTTTCCTATTATATGGAAGGGTTCTTTTATTACACCCCTTCATAAATCTGGCTCCAAGATAGATGTGTCTTACTTTCGAGGTATGGCAAAATTAAGTGCAACCCCAAAGATATTTGAGAAAATTATAACTGATTAATTAATTTACTCCGTGTCTTCCAACATTTCTGTCTCTCAACATGGTTTTCTGAAAGGTAGGTCCACTACAACAAACCATTTAGAGTTTACTACGCGTGTTATAAATGGTTTTACTTTGGGACTGCAGACTGATGTTATTTATACGGACTTTAGCAAGGCCTTCGACAGTGTGAATTGTAATCTTCTTTTGAAAAAACTCCACCTTATTGGGTTTCCTGTCATATTATTAAATTGGATAAATTCGTATTTATCTAGACGTACTCAAAAGGTTTTATATAAGAATTCTCTTTCAAAATTTTGAAAATATTCAGGGAAGAACCAAATAATAGTTTCAAAGAAAAAACGATGTTGTTGAGATAATATTTGAAACACGAATGAGAAAATTTTAATGAAAATTTTCTATGTTATTAGTCTTTACAGGACACTGTAAACTCAAATACCACCTGATGAAATTGGGCATAGGAACCGATAGTAACTGCCGTTTCTGTGAAGAAGCAGAGGAGACTCCAATACACCTACTCACAAACTGCGACGCCGTGGCTCGCAGACGTAAGCTAACACTGGGGAACTATGAGCTGAGTCTAGAGCAGGTTTCATCCCTTGAACCTAAGAATATTATCAAATTCATTAGAGAAATAGGGCTGGATGGAATTCTGTAATCCGCAAACCCAGCGGAGCTTTGAGAAGGAGGTACAATAGATCTAATTAAGGTCGCAGTACGCATCTCCACCACACAACATTAACATTAAGTTATAAAAACCAAATCAAATATTTCTATGAATGACTATTAATTATCAAATAAAGTATTTCGTAATAAAGCATAGCATTAACAAATTAATTCAATACTCCCACTATTTGTTAACAATACCTTTAAAAATAACTTAAATTTTTACAATATTTAACAACTTTCTTAAAATTTCAAAACGAGATCGTGGTAACGCTTTTCGTAAACACATCCGCTAGCTGTTCATCTGATGGAAGGTAATTAACTGCAAACAAATGTTCTTCATACTTCTCTCTTATAAAATGATAACGCACATCAATATGTTTTGTGCGTTTGTGGTATTCAGGATTCTTAATCAATTGAATAGCGCTTTGGTTATCCATATTGAAATCTGTTGTAAAAGCATATCTAGTCAGTTCTCCAATTAAGCGCTGCAACCATACAAGTTCTTTTATAGCTCCTGAGGCAACAATATATTCGGATTCGGTAGTTGATAATGCAACTGACTTTTGTCTTTCCGAACACCAACTTATTACACCAGATCCATAAATGAAAACATATCCTGAAGTAGAACGTCTTGTAAGCTTATCACCAGCATAATCTGCATCGCTGTAACCAATCAATTTCTGTGATTTCTTGCTTTCAAAATATATTCCAAAACCCAACGTTGATTTGATATATTTCAGAATTCGTTTTACTGCTGTTAAATGAGCATATTTTGGTTTTTCGAGAAAACGGCTTACTAATCCAACAGAGTAGCTTATGTCCTGTCATGTAGCAATAGCTTAATACAGTAAACTTCCAACCGCCTCCCGTGGAAAATTAATTGCTTTACATTCATCGAAATTATTTTAAACCTGGTTAACATCGGATGGTGTTGAAACGCCACTGCTTTCGTTCATATGAAATCTATTCAGAATCTTTTTTGTATAATTCGTCTGATGCAAGTAAAGAGATTCATCTCCAAGTCTTTTTATTTCCAACCCAAGAAAGCATTCCGCATTCAACACCTTAATTCCAAATTCTTTTTGTAAATAATTAATTACCGCTTTGATGTGAACTTTAGATGTTGCAGCCATGAGACCATCATCTACATATATGGCTAAAATCATATGCATTTGTTCACATATAAACACGCAAGAGTCAGCACGCGATTCTGTAAACTTGTATTTCTTGATTAATGCTGTAAACTTTTTATTCCAGCATCGAGACGATTGCTTTAGTCCATAAAGGCTTTTCATCAGTTTACAGACTCTGCCACTGCTATCATAAAATCCATCTGGCTATCGCATGTAGATGTCTTTGTCCAAATCACCATATAAAAACGCTGTTTTTACGTCAAACTGCCAGAGAATCATCTTTTCCATAGCCACTATTGACAAAATCGTACACACAGATGTAAAATTTACTACTGGATTTTATATTTCGTCGTAATCTAATCCGTATTCTTGAGTGAATCCCTTTGCGACCATTCTGGCTTTGTACCTCTCAAAACTTCCATCTGTAGAATGCTTTATCTTAAACACCTATTTATTTGCAATAATCTTTTGACCAACATTTGGCTTCACTAATGTCCATGTTTTGTTTTTAGCTAACGAGTCTAACTCGTCCTTCATTGCGCAAATCCACGGATTTTTGTCTTTTGATAGTGCATATAGCCTCCTCATAAATTTTGGGTTCTTCCGGAGTATTATGAGCCACCAACGCAACTATTTTAGCCATGTTACATATGTCACCTTTTCGATCATTACAAATTCTTCTCGACGTGTTTTTTCGCACTTCTGGTATTTCTGACGGCATCGCTTCTAGTTCAGCTGGTTCTGCGATTGACAAAAAAATAAGGTTCTGATGACATCGCGGCTTCTGCATCAAAATAATCATCTTCTTCAGAAGCTATGCCTTCAATCCGATCATCGTCATCTTCACGGGTATGTTGATGTCCGAATGGGATGATAACTTCCAGATTCTTGCCTTTCTCATTCGAATTTTCAAATCGCGTCTCTACCAAATCTAGTGTGCTTTCAACAAACTTCACATCTCGAGTTACGTGGATTTTTTTCGAGACTGGATACACGAAAGACCTTTACATTTTCATCATATCCAAAGAAGGTACATATTACTGATTTTACATCCAATTTTCGACTGCCTTCCTTCGGAATATGCATAAAAACATCACTGCCAAAAGGTTGTAAATAATGAAATGCCGGTTTTCTTCCGCACTACAACTTATAAGAAGTTTTGTCAATCACCGTGCTCTTTCCTGTGGGATTAAATACGAATACTGCTGCATTAACTGCTTCCGCCCAAAACTTAAATGGGATTTTGCGAGCGTGTATCATTGTCCGAGCAGATTCCATTATCGTACGCATTTCCTGCTCTGCTGAGCCATTTTGCTCCAGAGTATATGATACTGACCTTTGATGTCGTATACCCTCGCATTCAAAATATTTTTTCATATTTGCATTTATAAATTCGGTTCCGTTGTCGGATCGAAAAATGCATACTTTGTGTTCGTATGCATTTTTGACCATTTTAATAAATTCTTTCACTCGTTCTAACACTTCAGATTTTTGTTTTATGCAATAAATAAATCGAAAATAAGAATACTCATCCTTCAGTAACAAGAAATACCGCAAGCCTCCAATAAACAACTCTTGAATCGGCCCACATAAATACATCAGCATGAATGATTTCACCGCATTTCGTCGATCTATCTGTACGTACTGGAAAACTGCTGCGATGGTGCTTTCCATACATGCACGCTTCGCATGTAAATTGTTCATTATCAAATGAAACTTCAATTCTTTTTAAAAAACTTTGAACGTAATCCAAATTTTGATGAACTAATTTTCCGTGCTAAGCTCGGATTGATGTCATTTGATGAGATGCAGCATTTGCCTCCGCTCCAGATTGGTTTCCCGCGCACTGTACTTTAATGCCCATTACCATAAGATTTCCGCGACGCATTCCTACTAGCATTGTTTCATCGGTTGATATACGCTTTACCTTGATTGAATCACTGACACCTTCGATTTTTAATCCTTTATCCAGAGTGTGATTTTGAGAAAATAGGTTCATTTCCTGCATCATGGAAAAATGCCTTTGTAATGCCAATTGCTAAAAAAACTACAGCTAGTGAGACCAAGGACTTCAGGCCTGTAAGCATTCCTTCGTGTTCTTTTAAGGTTTGTGAAGCACTTATGGCTGATCAAATTACTATATATTTAACATCTAAGCAGCTTTTGTCCCCGCTCCAGTCAGGTTTTCGTGTCGGCCATAGTTGTACAACTGCTACTTTAAAGGTATAAGACGATATAAGAGGATTTTATGACGAAGGAAAAATAACGCTACTTTGCTTACTTGATTTTTCAAAAGCATTTGACAGTGTCAGTCATACTCTACTCTGTCATAAACTTAAATACTTTTACGGTTTTTGTCAAAATACAATAAATCTTATTAATAGTTGGAAATCATTTTTCGCAGCGTAAGATTATAAGTAGTGGTGTGCCCCAGGGTTCGGTTCTGGGCCCACTGCTGTTTTCTATATTTGTTAATGACATTTTTGATTGCTGCAATTACTGTCAATGCATGCTTATGCCGATGACGTCCAAGTTTATTTATCGGGTAGAGGAAATTTATTGGAGGATTTAGTGTTCAAATTGAATGAACACTTAAATTCTATTTGCCAATGGGCCAATAAAAACAAACTCCAGTTAAATACTCAGAAGACTTTTATATTGCCGTTATCCAAAAACAGAATTCTTTTTGAGGATATTCCAGACATATGTCTTAATGGCACGAGACTTCCTGTTGTTACCAATGTGAAAAGTTTAGGTTTCAGCATCAATTGTTATTTGACGTGTACTGACCATATTAATGCTGTAATACGAAAAATATATTTCATCCTACGTAATCTACGAGTGTCGCTTTAACTTGATTGAATCACTGACACCTTCGATTTTTAATACTTTATCCAGAGTGTGATTTTGCGAAAATAGGTTACTTCCAATTTCGGAAGCATATATAACATCC
Organism: Dichetophora obliterata; assembly: GCA_963920525.1. Classification (NCBI taxonomy): domain Eukaryota; kingdom Metazoa; phylum Arthropoda; class Insecta; order Diptera; family Sciomyzidae; genus Dichetophora; species Dichetophora obliterata. Next base: position 142,187,819 of record OY986439.1, read on the forward strand.
GTAAGACTTCCCTTGTGCCATTCATCACCGTCGTAAAATAAAACATTAATTGTGCCGGTCCCTACACCCACTATGACACCTTTGGCTATTTTAATTGACGTAGAAGCCTCCTTGAAAGCACTGATCCAATAGCGCTTCTACGGGTTGAGCGACTCCCTAAACGATCCTCTTCAATCACCAGTCTTGCACGTAGATTATCAAGCGATCGTTCACTCTTAGCAGCAGATTCCCATGCGCTGCTGAATGCGCTGTACTCCGCCGGAAGTGTCATTGTAATTCCAACGATTTGTTGAGCCCTTGCATCTTTCTTGCGCCACTCATTCAGTAGGTCAATATCTGAAGGTTTTTCTTCATCGCCAGTAACGACTTCATAAACGTCCGCAGCAATTAATTGATTGATTGATAGTTTAATTAATGTCAAATTAATTAAATAATCTAAAAATTGATCGATTTTCGGTCAAAGTCATGTGTAATTGAATATTTGGTTATGAAAATAGCCACCTTTCAGTTAGAACACTAGCTTCTGGCGCAGCAAAAACTCTTTTCATTTCTATGGTGCATTTCGACAATTTATCGAACATCAATGAACATTGAAATAAATAAAGAAGCAACTATAACAGATAGCAACTTTGGTAAAGTTGATGGCGGTGATCTATAAAATGGCCTTCTGCTTTAAAATGTCATATGATTAGCAGCCATACAATTCATAAGAATGAATTCCAAAATCTGCACATTCATATAATAATTTAAACAGTGAGTTGATCACAGCTTAATCACTCAAAGACTACTGAAGGGAAAAATGTAGCGATTTCCGAAACTGACTGTCTAGTCAGCTAAGTGATTGACTCTATACAGAGATGTTGTTGTTGTTGTTGCCTTCTTAAAAACTGACTTGATCTAAAGCTCACAATTTCAATTCATATATTATGTTTAAATAATTAAATTAATTTAACTTCATCCTATTATACGTAACGCAGTTTTATAACAATGTAATATCGGTAACTGAGATTGTTCTGTTTCTTCTTTTTGTCTCAATATTATGTTTTATAAAGTAAGCACCATCAATTATGAATCTTTTTTCAAAACTTGCTTTTTAATTATTCAATGTTTTAGTTTTAAATCGAATTGTGATTTACGTGCTCACTTGGCTTCCTGATTTGAAATTAGACTGAACTGACACTATTACCTGGATTGGTGTGCCAGAGTATATCTCTTTTCCACACAATTTTATGCCTGCGTTGGCCCAAATGCATATCCAACTAATTGGGATTTTGATTTGGCGGATATGAGACTTATCTCATTTTCACGTAGGTCCCTGGGGTGGACAATGGTCGCAAACCAGTCAAAATGAGTATATTGTTTTGGATTGCTTTTGAAGTCAGGATTGTTATTTCGAGTACCTTAAATTAATAATCACTATTTTTTAAATCGATGTTGTTTATTCATATTGAATCAAATAAACTTAAATACGCGTTTCATATATATTCAATTTTTAAATTCCGCTGAAAAGCCAACTAATGTGCGTAGTGGAAAATCCTAATTGCCAATAGGGAGTATGTTTCAGTACGTAGGTGCATTCTGTCTGTCCCGGCTGATCCGGGCAGGATCTAGAACATAAATCGTTCATGTGTATAGGAAAGGTATATGTATCTTTGGAAGATTTCATACCTCCGAGCGAATTAAAAAAAAAAAAGGAAAAGACAAAATGATAAGCAAACTGCGTGATATATTGGAAAAGTCAGAACATACTTTCTATGAAATAGGAAATGGCGTCATTTATAGGAAAAAAGAAAGTGGTGTAGTTCTGCTCGTTGTGCCAGAAAGCATGGTAAAGGGGTACCTAGGTGCAGATTAAATGATCGACTTAACATCAAAAAGTTATTGGTTTTCAAAAATGAGAGAAAAAGCTATTGAACATATAAAAAACTTAAAATGTGCTGTTTATTCTCCAAAACAGGGCCGACAGTTTTCTGAATAATATTCCGAAGAGTAGCGTCCCATTCGAGGTAGTACACATAGATCATTAAGGGCCGGTAGACCATTCTAGGGCAAAGAAACACATTTTGGTAATTGTAGATGCGAGTACTAAGTTCGTAAGATTGTATTCTACCAGAACAACCAATACTAATGAAGTGATTAATTCACTATCAGAATATTTTAGATCTTATAGTCGCCTGAAGTATATAGAGGAAGCAGATAGAGGAAGCTGCTTTACGTCTAGAGAGTTCAATGAATTCTAAGAAAAGAACAACGTTAAACACATTAAAATAGCCACAGGGTCTCCACAGCCCAATTGGCAAGTAGAGAGGATTAATAGGTCATTGGGACCAATGATTGCTAAACTCGTCGATCCAGAGAAAAACATTTGGGGTTTGGGGTTAGTCAAAGAGGTAAAACGATAGATTTACTGAAAGAAAATTTTTCGGAAGTTAAGCAAGAAATAGAAAAGCTAGATCTTAAGGACGTTAGAAAACAAGCAGCTCTAAACCAAGAGCGACTTCAAAAATACAAAAAAAGAGTACATTGATAAAAAGGGGCAAAAACCAACAAAATATGAAATTGGTGATTACGTAATGATAAGAAATTTCGATTCACACTTGGGTTCATCGAAAAAATTAATTCCGAAGTTCAAAGGTATAACAACATACAAGATAACAAAAGTTCTACATTATGATCGATATGTAATAGAGGATGTGGAAGGGTTTCAGCAATATATCGCGCATACCATATAAAGAAATTGGGCGGTGGGAAATATCCAAGATTGGTTTCAAGCAGGATTTGAAATGTGTCAGGATGGCCGAATTGTAGTAGAATATTTACATATATACACACACTGTTATATTCACATATATATTATATTGTTGCATATTATGTATTTATCTTTTTAGTTCTGTTATGTTGCCCCCAGACTATGTTTTATACAGATGACATGTCAAAAACATTACATACCGAATATCTTCTGTGTGTCAAAATTAAGTTTTTGTCAGACAGATTTTTTCTTTTGTCTCCACACTATCTGACACGTCATTTGAATATAAAAAACTGCTTTTTAAATTTTTGTAAGCTGTAAAGCTCTAAAGTGTCCTCTCTTGCCCACTCACACTAAAAGAAATTCATATTATTCAATTTATTGAATAAATATCTTAAAAGTTACCTTTTCTTCCATTTTCACAAAAAAAAAAAATTTAAAAGTTTATCAGACTGACATTTTGTACAGATGGAAAACATACGAAATTAGAGACGGTTCTAATTCAAAAATTTACAGACTCAAATACAAACGACATTTAAAAATCACAGTTTCATATGTTCCACACTATCTGTAGCTAAAAACCATTTGTAATACCATACCATAAAAAAAAAACAATAAAAAAGAAGACAATCGATTTCTAATAAATTAAATATTTAATCTGGAGCAATTTAAGTGGCTTAAACGAAATAAAAACAAGTCACAGTCTAACACATTGTTTGGCGCAATTTAAAACACAATATACAATAACAGAAACTTTATGTGAGATAAAAAAGGCTAAAGGAAAACTTGGTGCTAAAGTGCATTGCTTTTACATAAAAACTAAATAAATATATAAAGAAGAAAAAGAACGAGAAAAAAAAAATAAAAAAAGTACTTGTTGATACTGTGAATCTTGCACTCGAACTAAAATCTCAACTACATAATATGTCGACTAGAGCTAAGACTTCGAATGCAAAGAACATTCTCTCAACGCCTACGCAGAATTGCTCTCCGGCTACCGTTAACTCCAACATCACTCTACAACAATTAGATGATCGTCTTGCTAAACAAGGCGATTTATTTATTAGTAGCACGAATACAGAGATAAGTAAATTACGAGAGGAGTTTAACAAGATAATTGATGCGATGGAAAGAAGCTGGGCAAAGAAGGTAGAAAAATTTAATGTAATTCTCAGCGGTGTTATTGAGCGTGTTGACAAAATTGAAACTGAGGTGAGTGCAGTGGAGGTAAACGAGCTCAAAGAAGCAGTAAATGTAATAAATAAGCAGATTGGTGAGCTTGAGCGGCGACAGGTAGCTTCAGATGCTGTATTGCTTGGAATAACTGTGAGCAATGAGGAGAACCTCTCTGTTATGTTTAACAAACTTTGTTTCACTGTTGGCTGCAGACCTCCTGCACTAAAAAGTATCTTTCGAGTGAAAGCAAACATGCGTAAAAAAGAAGGGATACATGCACCGATCATTTTAAAATTTATAAGCCCCCATGAAAGAAACAATATTCTTCGGTCTGCAGCTGTGTTTCGTAGGACTAACCGGAGAAATCTCTTGCTGAACGGTGTTGGTATAAATGAGAGCGTTACAAAGTGCGGTCGTTACCTCTTGCAGGATGCAGTTAAACTCAAGCGGAGTAAGAAATTAGTCTCCGTGTATGTTAACCGAGGCTGTATATACGTCAAGAGGTATGTGAATGGTGAGAGTTTTATTATGGAAACTGAAAATGAGCTCAATAATATCGTGTCAGCTGATTTCGTGGATGAATATGCGGGGAACTTTCGCGAAAATTAAAGGTTACCAACGTATTTTATATATTATTTTATACACTTTTTATTTAATTATTTCTTATATTTATTAATGTTATTATATTCTCTTTCTCAACTATTCTAAATTTATTTTCTTATCTATCTACTGTGAAAAGAACTGTTTACATGAAATTAATGTAGTAAAACTATGTTGGAGTATAATGTCCTGTATGTGCGTTTGTGACCGATTTCTGATTTATGCTTCTTTCAAATAATAATTATTATAATGGCGTTAATAACAAGAAACTTGTTGAAGTTCTTTGTAGGAGACGACAGGGGTTAAGGGTTGTACACTTTAATGCTAGAAGCCTTAATTCTGTTAAGCTAGACTATGTTAAATATGTGTTTGAGGATTCGTCTGTTGATGTTATATGTGTGTCGGAAACATGGTTCTGTAGTGATGTTATGGATAAAGTGCTATGCCTTAAAAATTTTATATTATTTAGAAATGATAGGGCTGGCAGGAGGGGAGGTGGGGTTGCCATTTACTGTAGACATAACTTAAATTCTCAACTCGTCAGCAAATCTAATAGTGATAGTGTGGAATATTTAAGCATCTGTGTAGTCGATAATATGACAAAAATTTTTATATCTTGCGTATACAATCAATGTAAGTCAAACAGTTTGAACTCATTTTTCTCTAAATTATCGAATTTGTCAATAGATTTTAACTATTTTATTTTATGCGGTGATTTTAATGTTAATTTGTTATGTAATGATAGTCTTACAAAATCAATGTATGATAATGTCTCAACTGTCGGTCTGTCAATTGTTAATGATACCATGCCCACACGTTTCTCGTCTAATGATAGTCCCAGTCTTCTTGATTATTTTGTCGTGTCTGATGTGTCAAATGTTTTACTGTTTGATCAAATATACTTTTTATCTGATCATGATTTAATTTTTATGTACATTTAATATAAACTTGTCTCGATCTGCTCGATCCCAAGGTCTTCTTCGTGATCTATTTATTACACCCTGGAATGATATGTGGTTCTGTGCAAAGGTTGAAGAGAAATTATCTTTATTTAATAATCAAATAAATACACTTTTTATGAAATATATCCCTCTTAAGACAGTCACAATTAAGAATACATCTTGTCCTTGGTTCACAAGTAGCGTTGATAGTAAAAAAAAGAAATAAACGTAGGAATATCTGGAAAAGGAACCCTACACCAGACAAATGGGAAAAATTATAGGCGTGCCAGGAATGCCCTATTCTGAAAATAAGGCAATAAAAAAAAAAATATTGTTTTAATAAATTAAAAACATCTCTTCCGCCGAAGACTTTATGGAAAAATCTACAAAAATTTAGCATTGGTGGTAAGCAATTTGCTAATTGTCAGATAGATCCTGAAGTTCTTAACGATTTTTTCCTGTCTAACTCTCTCTTTCCTCAAAATAGTTTGATCAGCTCCTTTGAATCTTCAGACCTTCATTGTCAGCCAACGTTTCAGTTTTCAACGGTCACTGAAGATCAGGTGGCAAAGAAAGTAATGAGCATTAAGTCCAATGCTGTTGGTGAAGACGGTATAAATATAAAATTCGTAAAAATCATATTAGCACAAATCCTTAGTTCTTTAACACACATAATTAACCACTGCTTTACAACATCTTCATTCCCTGCATCATGGAAAAATGCCTTAGTAATGCCAATCGCTAAAAAAACTACAGCTAGTGAGACCAAGGACTTTAAGCCTGTAAGCATTCTTTCGTGTTCTTCTAAGGTTTGTGAAGCCCTTATGGCTGATCAAATTACTATATATTTAACATCTAAGCAGCTTTTGTCTCCGCTCCAGTCAGGTTTTCGTGTCGGCCATAGTTGTACAACTGCTACTTTAAAGGTATTAGACGATATAAGAGGATTTTATGACGAAGGAAAAATAACGCTACTTTGCTTACTTGATTTTTCAAAAGCATTTGACAGTGTCAGTCATACTCTACTCTGTCATAAACTTAAATACTTTTACGGTTTTTGTCAAAATACAATAAATCTTATTAATAGTTGGAAATCATTTTTCGCAGCGTAAGATTATAAGTAGTGGTGTGCCCCAGGGTTCGGTTCTGGGCCCACTGCTGTTTTCTATATTTGTTAATGACATTTTTGATTGCTGCAATTACTGTCAATGCATGCTTATGCCGATGACGTCCAAGTTTATTTATCGGGTAGAGGAAATTTATTGGAGGATTTAGTGTTCAAATTGAATGAAGATTTAAATTCTATTTGCCAATAAAAACAAACTCCAGTTAAATGCTCAGAAGACTTTTATATTGCCGGTATCCAAAAACAGAATTCTTTTTGAGGATATTCCAGACTTATGTCTTAATGGCACGAGACTTCCTGTTGTTACCAATGTGAAAAGTTTAGGTTTCAGCATCAATTGTTATTTGACGTGTACTGACCATATTAATGCTGTAATACGAAAATTATATTTCATCCTACGTAATCTACGAGTGTCGGATCAGTTTATACCAATGTCTACAAGACGTAAATTAGTAATTCAACATATTCTACCGGTGATCACTTACTCTGAAGTTGTATACAGTAAGCTTGATTCGAACTCAAATTGCAAATAGCATTTAATCATGCGACAAGATTACGCAAGTTTGAGCACTTAGCAGAGCTTAAAAACAGTATACTTGGCTGCGATATATTGAATTATCTAAATGCTCGGAATTGCATATTTCTTCACAAACTCATAAAGAATAAGACGCCAACATATCTATATGAAAAATTGCAATTTGGCCAGTCGCAAAGAAGTCAAATGCTTATAGTACCCAATTTCAACTTTCTGAACTCAACACGATTATTTTTTATTAACGCCATCAGATTATGGAATGCATTACCAACCAATCTTAAATCAATAGTCGGAGGGGCAAGATTCAAACAGGCCATTTATAAACATTACTTCTAATGAAAATTTTCATAGTCGAATAAAGTAATCAGTTCTTTTTTCTTTTATCTAATCTATACCTTTCTTTCTTTACTTTTGCTCAATTATTTTTTAAGCACAACTCATTCCTAATAGCTTTAAGTAATATGATTTATTATCTTCTTTTTAATTTTGGTTTTTTTAATTTAATATAACATTTGTTAAATAATGATATCTCTTGTATTCAATATATGAAATCTTGAAATCAAAAGTATTAAACAATATGATTTTGTATCTTCGCTTGAATTTTTGTTATATGATTATTAATATTTATTGTTTATGTTTAAATTCAATATTTAAAATTTTTCATACTTTGTACCTTAAAAGAACTTAGTTCTTAGTGTACTTGCATACATTAATTAATAAATATATTGAAATAAATTAAAAATAATTTGTGACGTGTCATGTGTATGAAACATATAGTGTAGAGGCACTTTTAGCATTTTAAGTATCAGACATGACAAACGGATTAATTTCCGAAATATGTGTTAAACCAAAGCGGACGTGTTTTATTTAATCTCTGCTACAGTAGTAAGCGGGCATCAAGCAATTTAACGTAAAGAGTGGAACGGTGAGATATGAGAGGTGTTCTCCAGCAATGAGGCGGAGTCATATTAGCGAATTAAAACTGGGCTAGCGCGAACGCAGCTCCAACCTAAAATCTATTGAGCCAGCGCGAACGCAGCTCCAACCTAAAATCGATTGGGCCAGCGCGAACGCAGCTCCAACCTAAGATCAACTGGGCCAGCTCGAACGCAGCTCCAACCTAAAAACCTACTGGGCTAGCGCGAACGTAGATCCGACCTAAATCTACTGGGCCAGCTCGAACGCAGCTCTGACCTTAATCTACTGGGCCAGCGGGAACGCAGCTCCAACCATCCAACCGGGCCCGCACTATTTCTCACCCGTCATTACGCGCGCGTTATACTTTCAACAGTGTGAGAATAATTATTAATAATTTGCTTCCAACAGTGTGAGAAAGCCAAAAATATGCTTTTCCCATAAAAATTCTTAAATTTACATTTAAAGCCTTTTTGTTATTTTTCCAGCCACTTTTAAGTGCAGTATTTCAAAGAAAAATTGAAAATATCAACTCAGATGAATTATTTTCTTTTTATTAACATCAAAAAGAAAGAAAATATAATTAAAGAAATGCATTAGGTTAGAGTTGAACGGCTGTGCTACGAAATGAAAATTTTCCAATTTCTAATTTTTTCTAATATTTAAAGTTTTTTTTTATTTCTTAACTTACAGACCCCTTATATGTTTATGATCTTATACGTTTACACACTTCGCCACATCCAAATCTTTTGAATTTTTTCTTAGACTTCAGAGTTTTCCGTCTAACATTAATACAAATTAATGCCTAAAATTTCTAAAAACAAACTCAACAAGTTCTGGTGGTGAGCATTAATGGGTTAAGCTCAGGGGCGTAACTAGGGGGGTAAGGGGGGTTATATTACCCCTTACTTTCTTAGAGTCGGCCTAATTGTTATTTTTTACTGAAATTTTTTAAAATATTGATTTTTATAAACAATAATTATGAACGCATCAAGGCTAGGCGTACCTTTATTTGGCATTTTCATAACAAAAATCAACTTTAGTCGGCTATTTCATTTTAAGTTATACCCAAAATTATCTTCAGTCGACCAATTCACTTTTAGTCGTACCTTAAACGAACTTCAGCCGGCCAACTCATTTTAAGTCATATTTTAAACAAACTTCATTAGGACAACTCACTTTCAGTGGTACTTAAACAAATTTCAGTCGGCCAACTCATTTTAAGTCGCATCAGCGTTGAATTAGTGTAAACGAATCCAGTGTTTATTTGTGACAAAATGCAGAAAAAGTTGAGAAAATTAGTATAAATTTTGTTAAAAAATACGGAAATAGTTATGCATAGTAATGTAAAGAAAACAGCGTATTAAATGTCAAAAATGGACCACTTTTAGTCCAATTGGGCAAACGTGTTCATGACCAAAAATAAAAACCGAAAATGATATTTTTGTTTGACCAAAAAAAATATTGGTGATATTAATATAGTAATAAAGGCAATTTTTATTTAAGATTTAAAAGACAAAATCAGATTAATATTTTTATATCTGAGCAAAAACTTGAAAATCATAAAATAATGATTAATGCTTAAGTTTTTGGATAAGCCTTATTGATAACAGTCACTGATACAAATATTTTGTACAAATACAAGTGGAATAAAACAAGTCCAAACCCGAAATGGTTTACTCAGTCGGTACACATATTCCCTTTTTTAAAACCTAATTAATATATATCTGTAAAACTTTCTGAGATTGAAATTTGTATTCAGAAATACCCAATATTTGTAGTAAAAAATTTAATGACGATCGAAATCGGCCAACATATTTAAATAAATTTTTGTTAGCTCAAGAACTCTGATGTAAAAAAACCTTTAATTTCATAGACTTATTTTAATTTAAATAAAGAGTCCGCCAAATAACTTCAATTGAAAATTCTATAAAAAAAAACTACTGCATATTTTTTCAAATTTTTTTTTTTATTATCCTTCCGGTTAATAATGGAAAATAATTTCATTCAAATGGCTGCCTCGGCTGGCCATGCAGTAGCCTACACGATCGGTCCAATTTTTAAGCACATTATCGATTGTGTGCAGCTGTATTTCACTAATGGCTTGTCCTTTAAAGCGTCAATTGTCTCTGGCTTATCGGCGTAACAGTTATCTTTAAGGGCACCCCACAAATAATGGTCCAACGGTGTCAAATCGCAGCTTCGAGGTGGCTAAACGACATCAGCTCTGCGGCTGATAATGCGATCTTTAAAAACAGGGCGCAAAACATCGAGTGTAGCTTCGGCTGTGTGGCACGTAGCGCCGTCCTGTTTTTTGACAAAATCGGCATCTGTAAGTCGATCACAGGCTCACTTAGCGAAGCGAAAACGCATTGTATGGTCAGTTGGCTTCAACTCCTGAACCAATTGGACTTTGTATGGCGTCATACCAAGGTCTTTATGCAAAATTCGTCTCAATGATGTCTCCGAAATGTTCAATTGTTGAGTACGACGCTGAATTGATGTTGATGGCGCTTCACGCACACTTTCTGCCACAGCAGCAATATTCTCGGGTATACGCACTGCTTTTGGCTTTTCACGCTTTGGTTTATCGATGAGGATACCAGTTTCTTTCACTTTTTTCACAAGATAACGAACATACGAAGCTGACGGTGCTTCTCTTCTTCCAAAATCCATACGAAATTTTCGCACACATTCTGCAACATTACCATGATTTTCAAAGTAATGTCGCAATATTTCCCAGCGTTGTTTAAGCGTGTACACAACCATATTCGTTCAGCGGAAGGATAAAACTAATTATCTGTCAAATCAGACATGAGCTAAGTGTTACCATTCACGAAATAAGCACTAGTTGAAAAAAAAAACGTTACATGGCGGACCCTATACAATTATAATAAATAAATAAATAATGAATTTAAAGGATTTAGTCCAACTGTTGAAAAACCGTTTCAACTTTCAAACTCGAGATGATGGCAAAAATAACACCATTATAAGTTAACACATCGCCTACACGCGCATCCGCTCCCATTCATATTTTGCAGCGTAAGCGTCTGCTATTTATTCAACTTAAATGCAATAAGAACAGAAGTAATAAGATCCAGCTCATCCGAAACAGAAACAACAACGGCAATAACACAGTGTGCAGCGACGATGTCAGCAACAACTGCTACAACAACAACAGCTACAACAATTACAGCAGTTAAGCTTAAGCAGCTTAGCTTAAGTTATTAAAATGTTTAAGTCAGTCTTTTCCGTACCATTAATGAATGACATTGGCACATAGTGCCAAATAAATAAAATTATTTTAAACATTGGCATATAGTGCCAAATAAATAAAATTATTTTAAAGAACAACCAAAAAGTTTTTAATTGGCGCTCAACGTGGGGCCACTGAAAAATTCTTTATAGAAAGAAAAAGTGACCGTTAGCTCGGACTCGCCAAGGATGGAAAATTTAAAATTTTATTCAAAAATCTTTCATAGAAAGAAGGATAAATTAAAAAGATAGAAACTTAAAATCTTTCATAGAAATAAAAAAAGTAAAGATAAAAAACAAACAGAAAATTAAATTCTTCGTAGAAGAAACAAAGTGAATAATTTAATGAAAAACAGGAAAATACTTCATAGAAGAAATAAAACTAAGTAATTAAAATAAGAAGAGAAAAATTCTTCATAGAAGAAATAAAACTAAATAATTAAAATAAGAAGAGAAAAATTCTTCATAGAAGAAATAAACTAAATAATTAAAATAAGAAGAGAAAAATTCTTCATAGAAGAAACAAAGTGAATAATTTAATAAAAAACAGGAAAATTCTTCATAGAAGATATAAAACTAAATAATTAAAATAAGAAGAGAAGAATTCTTCATACAAGAAATAAAGTTAATAATTTTATAAAAGACATGAAAATTCTCTAAATAATTAAAATAAGAACAGGAGAAATTCTTCATAGAAGTAACAAAGTGAATAATTTAATTAAAAACAGGATAATTCTTCATAGAAGAAATAAAACTAAATAATTAAAATAAGAAGAGAAAAATTCTTCATAGAAGAAACAAAGTGAATAATTTAATAAAAAACAGGAAAATTCTTCATAGAAGAAATAAAACTAAATAATTAAAATAAGAACAGAAAAATTCTTCATGGAAGAAATAAAGTTAATAAATTTATAAAAGACATGAAAATTCTCTAAATAATTAAAATAAGAACAGGAGAAATTCTTCATAGAAGTAAAAAAGTGAATAGTTTAATAAAGAGCAGGAAAATTCTTCATAGAAGAAATAAAACTAAATAATTAAAATAAGAACGAAAAAAATTCTTCACAGAGAAAAAAATGTGAACAACTAAATTAAAAAGAGAAATAACAAAACGCGGCCGAGGTAGGAACCCTAAAATAAATAAATTACATAGTGATTTGACAAGTTGTCCAAAAAGTGACTTTATATCAAATAAAAAATATTTGCGAAAACAACAAGACATAAAATTTTTCATAAAGTCGAAGATTTTAATTTAAGGCCAAATTAATTCCGAATCAAATAAACTGAGAAAAAATTACATCAGAAAAGCATTAGATATCATTCAATGCCCGTTGAGATGGGAAATGCTATAAAGGAAAAAATAGCTCAAACACAAGAAAAAGAATTAAATTATCACAACAAAAACGGACACACGCGTACCTTCAATCCGGGGGAAAAAGTCTTCGTTAAGACGAATAGGCGTATAGGAAATAAATTTTCAAAACTTTTTATTGAAAAAATCGTTCAGAAAGATCTAGGAACGGCTGTGCTTATTGAAAAGAATAGTACATAAAGACAATTTAAGGTGATGCTACTTAAGACAATTTCGTCGTTTCAGGTTATTCTCCCTGGCCTTAGTAAAGTGCAAAATTCTAGACTACTCACAATCTCACTACATTCCTATCGCTGATGGTAAGGTAGCAATAACGGAACAATTTGGTTACTTACAACACAGGACAAACCTTTCGGAATATGAGACTCTGGCTTATGAGACGCATGAACTTCTAACATATTTCCCTCAAACGCATGTAAGAAAGATTTTACAATCGGACGTCGATCAAGTCCTACAGCATTTGTAAACACTCAAAATTCACCATCAACATGCTCGCGGTATAAACATATTAGGCACAGCACTGAAATACATAGCAGGGACCCCGGACTTCGACGATTTTAACGAAGTAAAAACAAAGGAAGACGGTTTAATTGAGGCCCATGAAAGACAAATACTGATTAACACAGAGATGCAGATAAAAATAAATGAAATAACGGACAGACTAAATAAAGTACTAAATAAAACAAAACGTGGATACCGGAAACCTTTTTTATTTAATAATGGCAAAAATATGGCTTTGATAACAGACCTCGATAATCTTATCTACTCAATTATGCTAGGAAAAACCAACGTAATTAATCCAATTATTCTTAATATTAAAGAAATAGATGCAATAATAGAAGATGAGCACTCTGCAGTTGTTAGTATTAGTGATATTGTATCAAATTCAAAGCTTAAAATTGTACAGAATAATGACATAATTGTTTTCTTTATTAAGTATCCAATTGTTAAACAAATTTGTAACAAAACAATAATTGTTCCAGTATGAAAAAAAAATGATTTTATTAGAAATAGACGCTGTAGCGAACTGTCACAATAAGAATAAGCCATTAAAAGATTGTAAAAAAGCAATATCTGTTACATTTTGTCAAACTGATGAGCACAGCATATGTGTTCAGAATCTTCTTAATAATTATGCAGCCTCATGCAAGACAATATCGGCACATCAGGTTTCCCCCATATTGGTAGTTTATGATGGTCTAGTAATTGTTAATGACCAATATGTTGAAATTGAGAAAATCGGAAACTCAAAATTAAAAGTTAAGGGAACTTTTTTATTAACTTTTGACGAACATATTCATATTAATAAAATAATGTATAAAAATAATAGGAAATTGACTCGTCTCTTCCCAGAACCTCCTGTAGCTCACAATATTAATTTTACTGACCATCTTACAATGCTCTCTTTGCCGTATCTTCATAACGTTAACCTCAAGAGTTTAAATCATATCACTCATCTAAAACAAGAAGTAACAAAATATAATTTTGGTTGGGCAATAATTTTTTCCTTAGCAATAGTTTCTATTATAATAATGTTAATAATTAGAAAAGTTAAAAAAGAAAAATGAAAATCTGAAAAATGTAAAAATATTCCTGTAGTCAATCTTGCAAATGTAAATTTAGATCAAATATTAAAAAGAACCGAGGACGGTTCATCTTAAAGAGGGGAGTAGTTAACACATCGCCTACACGTGCATCCGCTCCCATTCATATTTTGCAGCGTAAGCGTCTGCTATTTATTCAACTTAAATGCAATAAGAACAGAAGTAATAAGATCCAGCTCATCCGAAACAGAAACAACAACGGCAATAACACAGTGTGCAGCGACGATGTCAGCAACAACTGCTACAACAACAACAGCTACAACAATTACAGCAGTAGCAGCTTAAATTAAGTTTTTAAAATGTTTAAGTCAGTCTTTTCCCTACCATTAATGAATGACATTGGCACATAGTGCCAAATAAATAAAATTATTTTAAACATTGGCACATTGCGAAAAATAAATAAAATTATTTTAAAGAACAACCAAAAAGTTTTTAATTTATATAGTATATTTTCTATCCAGTACAAAAAGGTATTCACCTTTAATAAGCAAACTTCCGGATATTGAAAATACGTTAAAGTTGCGTAACTTGTCAAAAACAAGATGGACAGCGCGTGCTAAAGCATTGCAATCTATATGGGCATCGCTATATGTTATTGTTGATGTTTTAAACGAAATTTCGCAAAGCTCTGAAAAATTTGACAAGTGGACTCGAAGTACTGCATATTCGCTATGAAACCAACTCATTTTTTGGGACTTTATTATAAGTCTTGGTTTTATGAAAAGTGTGCTAGTAAAAATGAAACTCCTGACTGAATCTCTTGAAGCCATTGAACTCTATATTTTAGATGCTATGAAATTTATTTCTTGTACCCTTACAACATAAGGAAAAATAAATTCGGACTCTGAAGGTACGGATAACCTAATTAGTAGTCTCCCGGCCAAAAACATAAGTAACTATTGGGAAGATTGGGCAGAGCCATATTCTACATAGAAGCTGATGAATGCATTTAAGAAGAGCTTCGCCTCCGTTCTTAAACAGCTCAGCAGGTAAGCCATCAGCTCTTATTTTTGAGCCGAGCTATAGCTGGCAGAACTTCATCATAGTCGGGCAGCGGAACCTCGACGCTGTCATACAAAATTGGGGTTTCCGGAATATCATCTCTATTGGCGGGATTGTTGTCAGCGTCGCCATTTAGAAGCTTAGAGAAGTGTTCCCTCCATAACGTCAGTGTACTCTGGACATCTGTCACTAGATTCCCGTTTTCATCCTTGCAGGAAGAGGCCCCGGTTTTAAAACCATCGGCAAGGCGTCTTATTTTTTCGAAAAATTTTCGGGCCTCGTTACTGTCACCATACATCTCAATCTTCTCTTACTCGCTCTTTTCTGCCTCTCTTTTTTTCCACCTAAAAATATGTCTCTCTTCCCTCCTCTTTTCTTTGTACCGCTCCTTAGCAGCGCGCGTTACAACCGACTGCAGGGTGGCTTTGTAGGCGGCGTCTTTCTCTGCAGTGGCGTCGCTACACTCCTGGTCGTACATCTGGTTTCGGCGAGGGCGTTGGTAGCCAATCACCTCTTCAGCAGCCCCACGCATGGAGTTGGAAATGTGTGTCCACTGCGCGCATATATCATCGATTGGAGGAGTGCTTTGAAGCAGGAGTGAGAGTCGAGTGGCGAAAGCATCGGCTGTCTGTTTCGATTGCAGCTTGTCGACGTCTAGCTTTCTCTGTGTAGGGTTGTGTGTATTCTTAGCTGCGCACAGACGTGTACAGATCTTGGCTGCAACAAGATAGTGATCCGAGTCAATGTTTGCACCACGGATCGTGCGTACATCAAATACACTGGAAGAGTGCCTTCCGTCGATCAAAACGTGATCAATTTGATTTTTGGTTTTTTGATCAGGGGACATCCAGGTGGCTTTATAAATATTGAGATGCTTGAATCTAGTGCTACAATCAGCCTCATTCCGTTATCGGAGGTGTTGTCGTGGAGGCTGAACTTTCCGACTGTTGGACCAAAAATATTTTCCTTGCCCACCTTAGCGTTGAAGTCACCAAGCACGATTTTTACGTCGTGACGGGGCAGTGCTCGTAAGCATTTTCAAGGCGCTCATAGAAAATTTCCTTGATCTCATCGTCCTTGTCTTCTGTCGGAGCGTGCGCACATATTAGGCTTATATTAAAAAATTTAACCTTGATGCGGATTATGGCAAGTCGTTCGTTCACAGGTGTGAATTGCAGGACGTGGGGCCGTAGTCTCTTGCCAACTACAAATCCGCATCCAAACTTGTGCTTCTCCACATGGCCGCTCTAGTAGATATCACAGGGTGCATGCCGAATGCAACCCTTTCCCTTCCATCGCATTTCTTGGATAGCATTGATATCAGCTTTGTCCATGGATTCACTTAAGGATATAACATCAGATACAAAATTAAAATCACCGCAAGCGCTCCTAAGGGGTTTATTTTGCAAATAAATAGTTCTACAAAAGTTCATGTGGAGTAACTCAAAAGATCTTCTAGGACGAAGAGGAATATAAAAATATATTTTACTATATTTACTTAATATGGACTGTTGACATATCCATGTAAAAGTTTTATAATCCAACAAGCATTTATCATAATTCTCTAATTTTTTTAAGAAGGAATATTTAAGAATTGTAACCTATATTCATAAGGTGGTAATTGAAAATCAGTATTACAATAAAGATAGCTTAAGCAAAACAGAAGAAATTGTTTCTGCACTGATTCAATGTCGTCTATGTAACAACCGTATCGTGGGCACCAAACAACTGAAGCGTATTCTAAGATAGGCCGCACTAGGGAAGTGAATAAGGTTTTCGTTATGAATGGATCATTAAACTCTTTTGCCCAACGTTTAATAAATCCTTAAGTACTATTTACTCTATTTATTATTTTATTTACATGAATATTAAAGCGTAGTTTAGGATCCATTGTAACTCCAAGATCATTGAAAATATCTAAGGACTCCAATGGATAACCACAAATTTTGAAGGTACATTTAATTGGTAGTTTGCGTGAGAAAGACATATGCTTGCATTTCTTCATGTTGAGGTTCATCCGGTTCGTTTTGCACCAGTTATGAAGATGATCAATATCGGCTTGCAAAAATACAGCGTCATTATCATTTTAGGGGCCCTCAAACGATACTACATGTCCATCCGATCTGTCAAGTCATCACACATGTAGTATCGTTCGTGTGCAAGAAATCAAGGCGGATGGACATGTCCGATGGAAGTTGAAAAATTTTGACTTTTTGCTAAGTACGTCCGACATGTAGTTCCGTTTGCGTGCGCTGCCATCCAACTTAGTACATTTTGCCATTTGTTGAAAATTTTCAGAGAGAGCACATCTCGCGGCAAAACTGCCGAACGTAAGAAATTTTGACGCGAATTTTTTTATCTTTACCTAAAATTGTGATGGTTTAGAATATTTAAAGCAAAAAACATAAAAATAAATGTTCAAAACAATTAATATTAATATTTTTAATTGATGTTAACTCTTCGGCAGCTAAAATATAATGAAGTCTATCCAAAGTCTATCCGTCATGTGCGATGTGTGTGAGGGCAACGAAAAAAGTCCCGTTACTTTATCGAACTACATGTACGTCCGTCATGTAGTATCATTTGAGGGCCCCTTTTTAAAAGAAATGAAGAGTTTGACGTCGTCAGCAAAAATTAAGATGCTAGAATGCATTATGACAGATGGCAAATCGTTTATAAAAAGTAGAAACGGAAGGGGCCCAAGATGACTTCCTTGAGGTACTCCTGAAGTAACAGGAAACTCATGTGATTTCTTGAGCTTAAAAAGAACAGATTGTGTTCTATGTATTAATTAAGTAAGATTCAATGCACTTTACCAACGGTATAGGAAATCCAACAAGATGTAATTTTAATTAATAGTTTGTGATTTACAACGTCAAAAGCTTTGCTAAAATCCGTGTAAATAACATCAGTCTGCATGCCTTTTCCAAAATTTTCTATAGTTTTTGATGTTAATTCGAGAAGGTTAGTAACAGTGGATTTTCCAGAAAGGAATCCATGTTGGAAAGGAGACATTAAAGATTTAACACTATGCGATAGTCGTGATGTAACAATTGCCTCTAAAAGTTTAGGCAAAGCGCTTAATTTTGCGATGCCACGGTAGTTATCAATTAAAGACCTATTTCCGGATTTATGCAGCGGAATAATAAATTAATGCTTTCAGGCTGCAGGAAAATAGCAGGATTTTAACGATGAAGTAAATAGTAAAGAGATTGGTGTTACTAATTCTTTACAGCAGTATTTTAATATACAGGTATGTTATCAGGACCACTTTTATATGATGATTTAATATTTTTTAAAAATGATAAGACTGTGTTTGTGTCAATTATTGGGAAATAAATATCCCCAGATTGAATATTGAAAGGATAACTTAAATAATCATAGGACGATGATGAATAAGTAGTCTTGAAAAAGTCAGCAAGAAGATTGCAAATACTATTATCGTTATCAGACTCAACAGAATTATACTTCATAAAAGAAGGATCCCTGCAGAGTAACCAACTAGTTTAAAACCAGTCTGCATACTAGCTGAAAACTAAGCAGTAATAAGTCAAGATCGTATTTTTTTCATATACCCAACTGGTATTTTTAACATGGCGATGTCATAGGAAATATCAATTGTCCTATTCTGAACAGATGAAAACTAGTTTATAATATATATAGTTGGAGCTAAGTAAATTCTAGTTTGTTATGAATAGTTGTAAACAAATCATATATTTCCAAATTTAAACTAGTTTCTAGTTTAATGTTTCCTGAGTGGTTGGCAAATAGTCTCGTTTTAATTAGTTTACAACTAGTCATATCAAACCAATGCTTCAACCAGTTCTTTATTCGGCAATTTATCTTCTGAAGTTGGAGCTTCTACTAAAGCGACTATTTACAGAAATTAAAGTAACAATTAAATAGTGTTTTATTATTTCATATAAAAGTAAATTTTTTAAAGTTCATAAAGGACATGAGTATATAATGTTTTACTTTTTGTCGTCTACACTTGATACTTGTATTTTACAAAGAGTTTTATTATTTGATACAAAAGTAAATTTTTGAAAGTTCATAAGGTACATGAATATAATGAAAGAAAATTTTATTCATATGATATCAGGATTTGTTCATAATATGATTATTATCTTGGAATCGTAAAATTTCAGTAACACAGTGCAACACGAAAAAAATAACCATATACGGACACCACTACGTGATAAAAGACAAAAAAAAAAGACCCCTGTCTCCCAGTTTTGCCCAAAGTCCTCCAAGTTTTTTTTATGGGCCCCCAAAGATGTGGGACCTCGGTGTCGTTTTTGCAAAAAAATTATCATTTTCTCAAGCTCATATCTTGCAAACCGTTCGGAATTTTTATTTACTCTCTGAGGCAAAGTTGTAGCTCTTGTCATAAAGAACAAAAATTGTAAACATATAAAATTAAAAACTTCATCTCCAAGGTCAAAATCGCAAAAAATTTAAAAAATGAGCGAAAAATGGCCCAAAAAGCGTTTTTTATTTTCCTCTTTTACGAACAAATTTACTTCATGAAAAATGCGCCAATTTTCTTTGGCCTAGTAGGGCTTACAGCGCTGATTAAAACACCAAAGTTTTTTTAAGGAGGCCGATCCAACTTCTTGGGATAAAGGCTTTTATAGCTTGAGATATAATCGCTTATATCTCACCCATTTCTTATCCGATCTGGTTCAGATGGGTATCGTTGAGAGACCTTTGAAAACCCTAAAAATCTGTGTATAAATATGTTAATTTTTATTAACTCATTGGGGCAAATTAAAAAAAAAAGATTTTTTAACCTCATTTTTTAATAAAAATCTGGTTTTCTCAAAAAACAGCCCCAGTAAAAAAAAAACAATTGAAGTGTAAGAAAATAAGCGATTTCTTAAAAAAAAAGTTGATTTCAAAACTTTGAACGTAAATAATTGACAGTCAGGAGGCCGAGTGTGTGAGTGCACTGTATCATGACTGATAGTAAGTGCATACTAATAAAAATTCTCAAGCTGGTGGGTGAGTTCCCGTGCCCAAACTGTCAAAAAACTACCTGGAAGCAAACATATGCATTGAATTCACATAAAAACAACCAAAAATATAAAAAAAAATACCTGAAAACACATTTTAGCTCTCGTCATAAAGATGAAATTGTGAACATATAAAATCAAAAAACTTTTATCAAAAGACTACCTGGAAGCAAACATCTGCATTGAATTCACATTGTAGCTCTTGTCATGTTAAATGTCTTGTATGTTTAATTAACGCTCAAAAATTAAATATGCCTGGCCAGAACCATGTGTTTGTCCAAGGGTTAACACCGTTTAGGTAGCGCTTAGGTATCATGCGATCACGCACCGACCGCAGCAGCACAGGCAATGCAGTAAACTCAGCACACGCAACAAGGGACGCAGCACACAATATAAAAGCGACACGTCGCTCACATTGAGGCATTACACAGCGCGACGTCAACGAGAGCTCAGCGATGAAAGTTATAAAGTGAAAGTAAAAAAAGTGAAAGTGCTACAGCATAATTCCCACACAACATTGGCAACTAACAATTTCAATATGCAATGTGAAAATATTGATTTATTTTGCTACGTTTGCGGTCATCAAATCAGAAAAAAAAGTTCTTCAACATTGCAAAACGAAAAGAATCCTTTAACTAGTCAATTCAAGAAAGCATATAAGTTATTTTTCGACGAAGTAGACTTGACCGGTGAAAATTACACACCTAATACAGTGTGGCGGCCGTAGCCTAGTGGGTAGAGTGCGTGGCCCCTAAGCCAAAGAAACGCGGTAGCCCGGGTTCAATTCTAGCTCAGACAGAAAGTTTTTTCAATTGAATTAATTTTCCTGTTCGGTCATCACCTCTCTGCAGGCAAACCTCAGAGATTAAAAATTGCCATGTAAAGCTTCTTGAGAACAGAAGCCGTTCTTGAGAACGTAGGTCCAGTTCTCGGTCATTTGTGATCAAACATTTAATAACACGCACAACACAATTCATCCATAGAAGCTAGGTCAAAGTTCTTCAAAGGACCGAAATGGCCAGTTTATATATAATACAGTGTGTTGCCAATGTTATAACAATCTCATGGCATGGTTGAGTGGAGGCAAACATAGTATGAAGTATTGTAAGCCGGTAAACTGGATTAATCTCCCAGGTGATCATGATGAAACCAGTTGCTATGCATGCGTAAATTACACATGTGGTCTAAATCGATATGCTGAGAGGAACATAAGTTATAAAGCAACTGTAACAGCCAATTTCAGTAACCAGTGCTTGCACCTGAAAAATTTGTATCACCAAGGCCGCCAACTTCAGATCGTAGTACAGAATGTACAGGAATGACTAGAGCAAATGGTGTTACTTATGAAGATCCATTTGATACCGATCGTGAGCCCCAACATCATTATTACTAAATATCTAAGCTACTACTCTTTGTTACAACCCTAACTCTAAAATTCAACGCATACCACCTAAGAACTAAGATTAATAAAATCAGTAATAGTATAAAAATGAAACCTGCAACATGCCTTTTCACTTACGGGAGAAGGCTTTATAGTATCTCAATGTTGAAGTAAAGAAAAAACAAATGAAATTAGAAAATTTTCGGGAAATTTTTCACTTTTGCGGCTAACTAAGCGCTACCTAAACGGTGTTAAGAATAATTCCTAGGAAGTTTATATGTTCTAAAAAGTTGTTTATTGAGATCTAAGGTTAATTTTTGTAGTTGATTATTTCCTTGAATTTTGAACGGTTTGCTTCCTATAGTCCTGAACAGGGGAAAAAAGGTAAAAAAATGTAATTTTTTAAATTTTTTTGCGATTTTGACCTTGAAGATGAAATTTTTTTATTTTATATGTTCACAATTTTTGTTCTTTATGACAAGAGCTACTACTTTGCCTCAGAGAGTAAATAAAAATTCCGAACGGTTTGCAAGATATGAGCTTGAGAAAATGATAATTTTTTTGCAAAAATGACACCGAGGTCCCACATCTTTGGGGGCCCATAAAAAAAAACCTGGAGGACTTTGGGCAAAACTGGGAGACAGGGTTCTTTTTTTTGGTCTTTTATCACGTAGTGATGTCCGTATATGATTATTTTGCCATGACTTAAAAAATTACACACTGAGTAATAAAGATGGTTCGCCATATTTCTGCGGTCGTGACGAACGCAAGGACTATTAGTGGATTGAATATTTTCAGAACTTTAAAGTATTCCAAAATTTACCCAGCTCCAACCGGTTGTGGAACAGGTTGATTTTAACAGTATGTAATATATGTAGTTTGATTTTGGCCTTGTTTTACAACTAGTTGGATTTAAACTATTTTTGTAACTAGTAAATCGTGGCAAAATATAAACTAGTTTGTTTTAACTAGTATAAAGATTAATCATTTTTTACTGCTGATTAGTCTTACACTGCAGGGATAGGAATCAATCTTACGTTTTGTGTTTACAAAGTTCCAGAAGGATTCAGCATCAGATTTGATGTTTAATTTTCCTTTTGTTAAGTAGATATTGTAGGATTGTTTGCATAACTGTTGGTAACTGTATTTAATCGAGGTATAGCATCCAAAATCGCATATGTTATGTGTTTTTTGATATTTTTTTATAGTATTAAGATTTCAAGTTTCTCATTTTTCTTAATTCATTTGTATACCATACCGGACCCGATGTCAAAGGGGTCGTCCATAAACTACGTTACTGATTTTCCGGTTTTTTACCCCCCCTCCCCCTGTGTTGCTTTGCGTAGTGCTTTTCAAGATACCTCCCCCCCCCATAAAGTAACGTGACATATGAAATTAATTCATTCGAATGATTACACAGGGGAACAAAAAAGAATTTTGAATTTTCTGCGGCATAAGTTTTTGGAGCCAATTAAGATACATGGTATAAAAAGTGAACCATTTTCAAATCAACACACACTGACCACTGGTGTTGAACATATACAATTTTCTCTAAAAAAAGTTTGATATTTTGGTATTATTCTTTAAGTTTTGTTGAATGTGCTATCGGAATTGAAGCTAATTTGTTGCCATTATGCAGTAACACACATTTTAAACTTATTTTTGAGCTATCTATGAAGACCCATTGCATTTAAAAGTCCAGGAATATTCTAACACTATACGATTTTCTCCTCCTTTGCAAAGTATCGAAGAATATCTCGTTCTATAGTCCGGTAAGTTTTAACTGATACGCCAGGCTGAAGACAACGTTTTTCTTTAAAACTTGATGCTAGAAGCTCCGCTGATTTTTTGGATAGCTTTATGTCTGGAATTTTTCCCTGTGTATTTATTTAGCAGCTTTTTATCAAAATGAAATAACATAATTAAATTTAAAGTAAGGCAAAACACGCCAATAGATTTTAATGAAATATGGCTTATTTTTTTGTAACATATGTGTGTTTATAACTTAATATCAAAAAAAGAGCTATTTTGACATATTTGAATTTTTATGAATTATGAAATAATAAAAAAGTTAAAATTTTGCATAAAAAAATGTTTTTTTCAGAAGAACTTTCTGAATATTTCCGAAACTATTCAGATAATCAAAAAACATTGTGAATTTTTGGTTTAACCAAATCAGACTTACTGTTCTGGAGTTATGTTTAAATCTAAGATGAAACCTCCTTAATTTTTAAAATAGCGGTTTATCGCGAGAACCGGAGTCAATTCAAATAATCTAAATAATAGGCTAAGATCTTTATCAATGTATATACTAAAATTGACTACCAAATTCCATGCCGCAGAATCAGTGTTGTCCTGTGTTATATTTTTTTGACTAGCTCTGACAATTTTCACTAGTATTAGTGACTAGTATGACTAGATGCATTAAAGGAACAATTGGAAAAAAATCAATAATTAATATCATCTGTAAAAGCTATTCCATCTGCGATCCAAGATTCGATGCTCTCAATCACTGGGATAGAAGAAGCTGGTAGCTTTGTTGAGGATTCTTCAAAATAGAATTTTTCATCGGATTCTATGTCGACCCATTCAGGTGAATTCTCATTTCTAACGCAAAGAAATTCACCTGGTCTTTGACAGAGTACCCTTAAAGGCTGCACCCGAGCTGCACCAAGTTCTGTGTTTTTGTGTAAATGCTTTCTGAAAATTGATTTATTTAAATAGTATGTTTAATTCCGATTTATTGTAAACGATATAATACAAACTTATGACAATTCATAGAAGTTTTAAAAACGAAATACAAGCCGCAGGTAGGACACGACCTTGAACCGATTTCTTATTTCTGAGAAGGACAGTACATGTCATACGGTATCACCTTTGATCAAGAACATTCAGTCCTTAACGTCAAATCCTGTCGCAAAAGCAAAGACCCAAATTTTACAGACGTGTGCTGAGATGTTGAAGGAATACCAAAAGGTTCCTGTGTCAAGGGAAAAGGCGGTGGAAGGAATCTTTGAAACAAAAGTTAACCATCAATTTAGACGATCAAACATAAACATGTAAAGATAAAAATTTTTGAAATGATTGTGTTATTAATTAGAGGTTTTTCGTCGATTTTCTTAATTTTTGGTAACGTTACAATATCTAAACACCTCCCCCCCCTACCGTTACTTATCGTAGTGCATTTCAAAACCCCTCCCTCCCCCTAAATTGGTAACGTAGTTTATGGACGACCCGAAAGAGGTTTTCCTTTGCGGAACAGCCTTAAGAAAACAATCATTGAGCGTTCTACTAAACGCATATACCGCATCATCAAGACTTTAAGATAAACTTTTTGTATTAATATTTAGAATAGAATTCCAGTATATATTAGACAAGTTATTCTTCAAAATCACGTAGTTTGTTTTTTTGTTAAAGTTAAACTCAATAGGCGGTTGAGAATCATATTACTGCACAGATGGTTTTGGAAAATTTAAAATAATTTCTAATGTTGGATGATGAGAATCTTTGGGTGAATTCAGAGGATCTGATTAAGACACAGAAGCGATATTGCTGTCATCAAAAAACTCCAGATCAAGCAAACGATTATTTTTGTTAAAGATGCAGTTAAGTCGGAACAGGCCTTGGATTGAGAGCTCGTTTGAAAAATAATTATAGGATGAATTTTCAGACGAAGGTAAAAATATTCCAGGAATTTCAGAACAGCAGTTCCAAGAAACGTTTGGCAGGTTAAAATCTCCAGTTATTAAAATATGATCAATAGATTGTAGATTTGAGCAAACTTTACCAATAGAAGCCAAATGTTTGCTATAAACTTCTAAGGTAGAAAGGGGAGGAATATATGAGCATGTAATAAAAAGGCTCAAGGAACCAAACTTAACATGAACACAACAGAATTCAATGCCCAAGGATTCTGGAATTAATAATTCTTCAGAGAAATGTGTCGCTTTGACTGCAATCAACACACCCCCGCCTTTAGAGCAAATACCAGGAATGGAGTTTCTATCTTTGCGGTATATGCAAAATTTGTTGCACAGAATTTCAGTATTTAGAGTGTTAGGTTTCAGCCAAGTCTCACTAAAAGCAATTATTGTTGTAACTACAACATTCAGCTTAGAGTTTATATAGAATAACACGTCTTCCCCGGATGTATCAGCTGCAAAACGAGAAACAAGTGTAGATTTTGCAGGCTCAATAACCACAAGTCCTTTATGAACAGGGGCTTTGATATTGCTGTTCGATATTTGTTTCGGTATCGCTCCTGTAAAAACCGAAATAATTTGAGAAGGTGCAAGGACCACATTTGAGGCAATACAAGTTTCAGCGTAAGTTTTTTTGTGCCAGAAACGCGAAAAGAATCAGCATTTTCCTCTATGATTGGTATTGCTTCAACAGAAGGAGAAATCTGATCAGCTGACGCAGCGACCTTAGTTGGTGCGATATTATCACATTTGATCAGTATTGACAGCTCCAATTGATTGATCTTCAAGTAGGGATATTCGATAAACATCGATGCATCGGATTTACTCGATGTTTACAATTCGATACATCGACTTGATCCGATGCTTTGAAAAGCTTTTGATATACTTGATGGATCGATGTATTTTCATATAATATCGAATGAATTTTAACCAACTAATGAAATTATTATAAAAAAAATAAATAAAGAAAAATAATTAAGATACATTAATACTGGAATTTCTATGATTGTGGAAGTTTTTTTCGTTTTTATTTTTTGTAATAATTATGACCAATATTCTTATATATTGACCTTATTTTTTAGAATAACCAATATTCTTATGTTTATTGCGTTAATTTTTTTAATAAACAACTGATGATTGTAAAAAATTGTGTTTTTCTTTTCCTTAGTTACTGATAAATGGCGTGCGGATAAGGACAGGGGTTTGTAGGAGCTTTTTATAAATTAAAATAGTCATAGTTAAATTAAAAATAGTTAAGGAAGGTAATGACTTTAGCATTGTGATGTAATGCTAGAAAAAGTACTCGATTTTTAGAAAACATCGATGTTTCTCAACGATATATCGGAAAGTATCGATGCACTGTCTCGATTTTCTAAGTGGACACCCCTATCTTCAAGCTGTATGTTCACATTAGGGAAAACAGTTACAGTAGAAGGTAGAACAGTATTATTATTGGGCGATGGGATGGCTATATCATTAGTTTTAGCTGAACTATGAAGATTTTTGTATGAACGTTTACGTTTTGAAGAATTGTAAGCTTCATCCATAATTTTAAACTTTTTAAACAAATCTTCGTATTCACTCAGTCTATCTTGTGCTACCTTTAGATCCTTAGCCACCTCCAAAAAACCTTTCCGAGATTGTCTAATAAGTTTAAAGATCTCAACGTTTGTAAACCTGCAATCTTCACATGACCAACGAAGTCCCTTACTTTCGTTGAGTGCATCGAAGATCCTCGCAGTCAACGCTGCACACTTCATATGAAAAAATTAATCACACAACCAGCAAGTAACCAGCAGGTCTGATTCACCTTTTACAGCGCAGTTTCGGAAATTGTAGATCATTTTCAGTTTAATAGAAAGTTTTGCAATATAGATGAAAGTAAAAGGAGAAAAATTAAACTGAATGAAAAACAGTTTATTTTGTTTAAAGACACTGTACTGTAGAAACTTTGCTGCCCTGATTTTGTAGAACCAACGAATTGAAAAGTTTTATAAGCACTAGAGTTTTTGCAGTAGCGTTAAAACAGATGTAGAAAGAAAATACGATAATTTGCTCTATAGAAACCTGTTTGCACTAAAAATAAAACAGGAAGAAGGAAAGAAGCAAATTATAAATAAATATACATAAATATACATACATATATTTTGTCGGTATAAACAATTTAATTCGCAAACCTTGCTGAGTTCGTCGCAAACTTTAACCCTCAACAAAAACAATTTTGAAATAAAAAAAATTCAAAAAGTACATTTGCGTTAAGCGTGTGTTGAAAAAATTGAAAATATGCAAAATTTCGTCTAGGTTCCAGAACAATTTTTTATAAAGAATCGCTGAAGAAAATGAAGTTCAAATTTTTAGTTTTCTTAATAAAAAATGTGATTATACCATTTATAATACTTTAAACTCGGAAAGAGGATTAAATAAGCTCAGAGAAATTAGGGAAAATTTACTGCCACATATGCCGCCATGGAAAAAACTTTTTTCGAATGAAATATCTTCAAGTGAAAGCTCTACGGATATGTGTAGTAATGCACAACGATTCTTTTATTCTGAAACTTTTTAATATCTTAAAAAAAAATTATTTATAATAAATATAGTATTAATAATATTAATTTAGTTATTGTTAATTTTATTGCTGAAAGACTAATAAAAAATCGTCAAAAATTGTTGTCAAAACTTTTTTAACTTTTTCGTTTCAACCTATGCTGACTGTAAGCTAGACTTTTTGTAAGAACCACTCGATAAGACCCACAGGATGCAATTCTTTCATATTTATTTGTTGAGCAAAGTTGTTGGCCAGAATAATTGAAACAACTTTGCTAAACATACCAATGTGAAAATCCTAATGACTACAACGCGATTCCTTATACCAATATGAATTGAAAAGCGTTGAAACTATCAAATACAGAGAAAAAAATGTACAAAAGACCGCATATTATTTTGTTTTACACTTTTTTAAAAATGGATACACAGAAATTTAATTATTTGGGTTTGAAAACTTTACATGCACATAAGGCAGTAAATGAATTTAGTGCCTTCGTAAATTTGTATTTAAGTTCTGTTAAATTGAAAGCTTTGTTTATTTTTTAACACATATAAACTATGAATTATTAAAACAAAAACAAAAATAAATTTTTGAAATACTTTTATTTTATTTTCTTTGATAGAGGGAACGATATGAAAACTTCCTATAAGGGATCTTCTGCACTTAAAAAATTTTTGATTTTTATATATGTGGGTAGAATACGTGTTAAAAATTTCAGGATTTCTTAAAACGGTACCAAAGATTAACGAAAAAGTCCGTTTAAGCTGAAACTCTTTTGCATTATATTTATTATTGTAAAATCTCTAAGATTATTAAGTTTAAGTTAGGTTAGGTTAAGTAAAGGTGCAGGCCAGTTGTGATACCACATAATCTCTTTAAAACCTAGTAAAGATTTCCCTCCTCAAAGCAGTTCGAGCGGATAATGAATTTAAGGATATGATTGATTTCCAGGCATGAGACTTCGGCAAGTCCATTTAAAAAGGGATGGCCCAGAGTTGCCATTCTCCTTTTAGCTAGAGCCGGACATTCGCAGAGGAGGTGCTGAACATTTTCTACCTCCTCCTCATATCTGCAGCTTTTGCAGAAATCGTTTGATGCAGCTCCCAACCGAAGAACATGCGCTCCGATCAGGCAGTTAGGATTCCTACTATTTTTGACAGGTTTACCCTGCTTAACTCAAGCAGTGAGTTCAGTGTTCAGTGCTTTCAGTGCAGCTTGGCTAAATGAAAAGATGGAAATACTCTTTCCTTCAAGGTCCTCTCGACCTAGAATCTTAGTGGTTTCGTGAATAGCTATCATTTTCGCTTGGTAGACACTACAATAGTTAGGAAGTCTAAAGAACGCTTAGATTTCGAGATCCTGGGAGTAAATACCTCCCCTAACTTGTTCTCGTAATTTGGATTTTCTGTGAAGATTTTCATGCCGGAGGTTTTAAGGGGGATTTTGTTAGCCCAGTCTAGCCGTGAAGGGATGAGAAGTACGTAGTTCTTTCCAAGATTTAAGCACGGCACACAGTTGTCTGTTTTGTCGGGTACAGACGAGTTCAGAATAATTGTGTGTCCGCAGTTGTTACCTATCCAATTACCAGATTCTCGCAGTCTCAGGGCTGCTGTGTTGGCACATTTCCTAGCAAAGATATCGAGAGGAGGAAGGTGAAGCATGACATTGAGGGCGCTAGTTGGTGTTGAGGACAGTGCCCCCGTAATACAAAGACCTGCGCTTCTTTGCACCTTTGCAAAATTCTGAAGTGCAGTTGTCTTATCAAGGGCCCTCCACCATACGAGTGAGCCATATATCAGTATGGGGCGGACAATTGCTGTATAAATCCAGCGTACTATTTTGGGGGAAAACCCCATTTTTTACCTATAGCTTTTGTACAGGCAAATAGTGCTATGTTTGCCTTTTTAACACGTTCCTTAATGTTACCATTCCAGATAAGCTTCTTATTCAGTTAACTCCTAGGTATTTCGTGCTGTCGCTAGAGAGCAACCTCGTGTCGTTCAGACGAGGAGGTTCTAAGTTGGGGGTTTTATATTTCCTAGTGCAAAGGATGAGATCTGTTTTCTCGGGGCTTACACTTAAACCACACGAGGATGCCTATCTCGAGAGAATTCAGAGTGCTCTCTCCATGAGTTGACAGAGAGTTTGGGGAAAGTTATTGCAATATCGTCTGCACAAGCAACAACCTTGTAGCCTTCTCCCTCCATGATACGCAACAGCTGCTCAACCGTCACGGACCACAGAAGTGGAGACAAAACTCCTCCCTGCGGAGT
Organism: Dichetophora obliterata; assembly: GCA_963920525.1. Classification (NCBI taxonomy): domain Eukaryota; kingdom Metazoa; phylum Arthropoda; class Insecta; order Diptera; family Sciomyzidae; genus Dichetophora; species Dichetophora obliterata. Next base: position 142,218,009 of record OY986439.1, read on the forward strand.
GCCTCTGCTTATTAACCTGCGAGTGAAGGATCCCCCCAGTTCTGAGTTCACCACCCTGCCCAAGAGCATCTGATGTATGAAACTCACGAGAAAATCCTCCACCCCCAGTTCCGACAAGGCCGAGGTGAGTGCACATGGAAGGACGTTATTGAATGTCCCTGCTATATCTAGAAAAGCAGCAAGTGCGTATTCTTTGTTCTCAAGTGATTTTTCGATGGTAGACACAAGAGAGTGCAGAGCTGTTTCTGAAGATCTGCCTTTAATGTAGGCATGTTGGGATTTTAGAAGCCTGTCAAGTTTCGGCTTAAAAAGAAGCCCAATAAGTCTCTCTAGAATTTTAACCAGGAAGGAAGAGAGGCTTATAGGTCATTCGATTTAGTGTGAGAGGACTTACCCGCTTTCGGTATAAAGAGAACTTTTGTCTCTTTCCAAGCTGTTGGAATATAGTTAAGGCGTAGACAACCATAGTATATTGTTTGAAACCAGGGTACTATAACATTGAAGCTTTAGTGGAGTTGGGCTGGTATAATGCCATCGGGAACCGGAGATTTGTAAGGTTGAAATGAATAGATCGCCCATCTTAACTTCTCCTTGCTAGTCAGTTGCTCATTCTATTGAGGCATAAGGTCGCAGGGGGTATTTGAAAGCTGGAAACATCAGAGTGAACATTACCAGGAAAATGCGCATCCATGAGTTTATCTAGGGTTTCGATGCATGAATCTGTTCAGGTACCATCTTCCTTTTGAAGAAAGCTTGGTACTGTCGGGGATTTCGATAGTATTTTCCTGAGCCTTGAAGTCTCGGAAGTACCCCCTATTTCTGTGCAGAAGAAGGATCAGGAGGCCCTCTTTACTTTCCTCATTGCAGTTTTGTAAATGCTTTGGACTTATAGCTATTCCATGAGTCCTCACCATTGCTACGCCTTGCGTCGTCTCTGCGACAGTCCTTTCTGAGAATTTCAATCTCCCAAGACCACCATACGGGTTTATGGGATTTTTTGAAAACTTTTTTCGGACATGCTCTGTTGAGCGCATCAGAGCATTTTTTGGTGAAGAACCAGAAGGTCCAAATATTCTTTGTTAGTAACGGGGGGAGAAGTAACTGAATTCAGTGATGTTTTAATAAGTTTCTTATACCATCTCCAAGTTGTATATATTCTATATACCTATGGTCCGAGAACGAATGTTCTTTTAAGACCCTCCATGAATGAATTCCTTCCGAGAAGTTTTCTGATACTAGGGTGATATCCAGAACTTCCTCTCGATTTTTAATAATAAATGTCAGCTTGCCCTTGTTCATTATATTTATTTTAGTGCTTAGTAGGAAGTTAAAAAGTGACTCACCTCTGTCGTTGTTGTTTGTGCTGCTCCATTGTGAGTGGTGTGCATTCGTATCTCCACCCAGAATAATGTGCGTGGCTGGATTAGTTTCCTGTAGGAGTTCCCGGAATGATTGCGTGGGTATAGGCTCGTCATAGGGGAATTAGAAGGATGCAACCCTTAGTTTCTTGGGCCCCAGCTCTAGGCTGACCACAGAGAGGTCCCCGTGACTAAACTGAGGGAGAATAAAACAATTCAAGTTAACTTTCACTAAAATACAAGTTGAAGTTTTACCTTTGTTAGAAACATAGCATATTTTATAGTTTGATGTATTCAGGCCACGGATTTTATCGTTGGTCATCCAAGGTTCCTGAATCAGCACCAAGTCGACATGTCCCGTTCCTAGGTGATGCTGGAGAGCAACCGAAGCTGCTTTGCACTGATGCAAGTTAATTTGGAGGACCCAGAACATCCTTAGGTACTCCAACAACAGTGATGTCAGCCTCTTCGTCGCTGAGGGGTTCCTCTGATGGAGCCTGATCCTTCAGGAGATTTGTCATCGCCGTCGCTAGTTTGGATGCTGATGATAACTCATCCTCGCTTCCGGAAACCAACTCGTCGATATCGCTGGGATTCTCAGTCGTTGTACTACAGACCGCACGATTTACGAGAGACACAGTGTCCATTTTGTAGATTCTTGGGTGAATCTTACTAAACCCATAGTTTAAAGTACATTTGTCTTTGATTAGTTGGTCCAGACATTCATTGTTAAGGATCAACAAAACCTCCATCTTGGATCTGTTGGGATCGGTTTTCGCATCTTCAGCTTTAGGTTCCAACTTCACTATCTTCCAGTTTTGAATGGATATAGCTGGGTTGAAGACCTTCAGCATTTCCAGAATCTCCTCAGGTTTGGATGAGGTGACTGGAACCCGGACTCTTGGTCTTGACGGAATTTCGTCCAAATTTACTGCTTTAAGTCGAGTGCCTGGGTAGACCTCACCAACTTTTCCAATTGCCGCTTCGAATAGCTCAGCGGATCTTTCATTACCACAGGCCATCAGCGTGACATTGCCCTGAAACCATCCCGCATCTGTGCATGCCGGAGATGGTCCAGGGTAGTCCTTCAGGACCTGCAAGGCGACCTCATAGCGAGCGAAGCCTCTATCCAGCTCCATTGGTGCTTGGGTATCTTACCATCCTCGCTGTTCTGGTCTACGACCCCTACAATTGTGCTGTTCTTAGCAACCTTTGCGAAGGATCTTGCCCCTACACCATGGGCTTAAGCCCTCTTGGCGGTCGGGTTCAGGGTAGGTTCCTCCACAGATCGGTTTCTTTTAGTGGCTGCAATTTGCCGGCGAGGCTCTAGCGTGAAGTCCGGTAAGACCTGTTTTGCCCACTCAATATCCTCCTTAATTTTTTCAATGTCACTCTTCGAGACCTGACCTTCCTTAATATCGTCAGTGGCCAGACGTCGAAGAATTCGGGATGCCTTTTTGCGGTCTGCGTAACCTGCTTTAAGAGGATCCCTTCTTTCATAATCGGCATGCCTTGCACTGCCCATTGCGATTAGCGTAGCCCCCGGATCTACTAGACGAACCCGCGTTTCCACGTCGATTACAACCAGTGTTCGAGGAACTAGAGGGTCCAATGCCCGATGCACAGGCTTTCAATGTGCTTGCTGTTGTTGAGAGGGTGCGATGATTAGATGGTATCACTATCATCGACTGACTCTTATTTGTAATTGAGGAGCTTGGTGGTACCACAGCTCTTTCGTCTGAGCATATAGTCCCTACCGTATTTTTTGTAAGAATTCCGGATCCTCTTTTGGGTGTTGAAGTTTTTGTTGTTTTTGAGCTAATGTTTTCCCATAATAAATCCCACGAGTGGCGGAGAAAGGAAGGTCGACCCAGGCAGAGATCCGCAGTACCTGGGTAGGGCTGATTAGAGCCGGAGGTCACCAGGTATCCGGACCACACCGTTCAAGACCGAGCAATTATTTTAAACTGGGTCTCCGGCCAGGCTGATCCTCGGCACGGTACGTGTGACACCTTGATCCGACCCAGGGGAAGAGAAGAGATACTAGAGAATAGGAGGCAGTCTTAGTTATTCTCACAGAATTTGTAGAGTAACACAGCCCTGTGAAGAACGTAAGCCCCCACATCCAGCGATCGGAGGGACCACTTACGTCAAGGTGCTGCCAGAGTCGTGGGAGGAAGTTTAAGTTTATTGTTTATAAATTTTTACAATTTTTTCAGACAAGCAAACAACAAAATTAAGATTATTAAAATAAATTAATCAGTTCTTGATAATACTTATCAGTACTTATCAGATACTTATCAGTTCCTTAATAATACAGATTAAGTGCATACATATATTCATTTTTAGAGTAAGAAAAATCAATACTTATTTCTGAATTCAGTAATTAAACTTACTTAAACATTTATTCATAGGTTGAAACAACAAATAGTTCAATCTACAAAAGTTAATTTTAAAATAATTAAATTTAATTAAATTTCTATTAGGAACATTGAAATTAATGATGCCTAGTAAATAGGAACAATCAATATTACCACAAACTATGTTATATAAAAATTAAGTGATTGTATTTTTCGTCTCATTTCCAATGACTTCAAATTCAATAATAAACTACGAGCGTTATATGATGGTAGTGGTTCAACAAAATTAAATGATCTTAAAGCAAATTTAAAAATTTTTTTGAGCACGCTCAAATATCATGATATGGGTTCATATAAAGGAAGCATATTCAAGACGAGACCTTTCAAAAGCCATAAAAAGATTTTTAAATGTGTGGGGATCCGAAAAGTTTGAATAGTTTCTTCTTAAAAATGCATATACTAAATATGATCGCGAAAGTGTGCGCGTAAAATAATTATTGAAAGAAAAGTTTGAGTCCAAAATTACCCCTAAGTCTTTAATCTCATCTACAAATTGAAGTTGACTATTTCCAATATAATATGTAGTGAAAAAACTTTTCTAGTTTTAGCAAACGAAATGTGATACCATTTATTAATATTAAGAAACAGGTGATTTCTCAAGCACCAATTATAAACACTATTACGAATGGTCTTAAAAACTTTCAAATCATCGGCGTACAGTAAGAAATTTGAAAAAGAAAAACAAGAGCTAAAGTCGTTTATAAACAAAATGAAAAATAAAGGACCCAGTATGCTTCCTTGTGGCACGCCTGAAGTTGCTATAAATTTGAAGGATCTAGCATTTTCCAGCTCAACAAAGCACAAACGATCGGCCAAATAAGATCTTATCCAACTCAAAAATTTAGAATGAAAACCAATACATTCCAATTTTGCAATCAATAAGCTATGTGATACCTTATCAAATGCCTTTGAGAAGTAGGTGTATATAGATCGACTTGAAAACCATCAGCATAAGAAGACAAACAAGAATTTGTAAATACGGCCAAATTCATTGTTGTTGACCGTCCACTAACAAAACCATGCTGTGACGGCGATATAACATTTCTCAAAGCATAATTTAGTTTAACCTTAATAATAATTTCAAAAAGCGTAGTCGTATTGGACAGTTTCGGTATTTGCCGATAATTTGAGACATCATTTTTACGTCCACTTTTGAAAATTGGAGTTATTGAAGCAATTTTCCAATTTTTAATGAAAGTACCAGAGTGCAATGGTTTGTTAAAAATCAATAACATTTATTGTTATATTACCTACAATCATCTATTAAAACCTAAAATTCGAATTTTTAGAGCGTTAGAAATGTAAAAAATAGGGTATTTTTTCAATTTTTGTTTTGAAAATGGCGCCAAAAACAGGTATGAGGGTTAGTTGGCTGATTATACGTAATCTTATAGTTTAAAGTATTATTGTTTAGATGAACTAAAAAATTTTTCAGTTACCTGTTGTAAAAGCTGAGAAATCGTTGCCACCTTTTTGGATTCGAAAAATGATGTCCAAATTGAGAAAAGCTTAAAAGAGCAGATAAGAAGCCAAACAAAAAAAAAAATTCAAAACATACTAAATTATATGTATTTTGATGTACACAAGTTTTTTTCATCATTAAAAAAAGTTTTCAATAAGAATAACTACAAAGTGTTTTTCTTAGCCGATCGAACGGATGACTTACTTTATTTAATTCAGATATATCTATATAAAGGGTGTTTTTACAGAGTGATATAACTTTGAGTTGGTATCACTGCTTTATTTGACCATCCATTTAACAGCTGATAGTTGTTTTTCGTTAAATTTGCTTTGACAATTTACTATGAATCGACTTACACCAGAGCAACGCGTGAAAATTGTGGAAATTTTTAATCAAAATAATGGTTCTGTTCGTCAAACTTATCGTGCACTTCGTCCATTTTATGCCGTACATAATCGTCCTTCAGAGCTGCTAATTCGAAGAACAATAGATCGTTTTCGAACCACATTTACTGTTACCGATAATGTGCATCCCGTGAGACGCCGAACAGTGCGCACTGAAGAATCTGTAGCCGCTGTACAGGAAAGCATTGAAGATGATCCTAATCAATCAATTCGTCACCGTTCTCAGCAACTGGGGTTGTGTCCTTCCACTTTATGGAAGATTTTACGAAAAGATCTTGGCTTAAAACCTTTCAAGATTCAACTTGTGCAGGAATTAAAGCCAAACGACCATCGGTCAATTCGGCGAATGGGCTGAAGCACCAATTGATATTGATTTTGAATTTCCATGGAAAATTTTATTTTCCGATGAAGCCCATTTTTGGTTGAATGGGTACGTAAATAATCAAAATTGTCGTATTTGGAGTGAGGAGAATCTATAAGCTTTTGTCGAAACACCATTATATCCACATAAAATAACTGTTTGGTGCGCTTTATGGGCTGGCGGAGTCATTGGCCTATATGTCTTCAAAAACGATGATGGTCAGAATGTTACTGTCAATGGTGAACGGTATAGGAGCATGCATCGAAGTTTTTTCGTACCTCAATTAGCTGGCATTAATCTTGCTGATATCTGGTTCCAACAGGACGGAGCCACATGCCACACAGCGGGCTATACAATTGATTTACTCAAGGAAACTTTTGACGAAAAAAACTTTAACGAAATGCCCCAATTAATTAGCCCCCAAGATCGTGTGATTTAACCCCATTGGATTATTTTCTTTTAGGTTATGTAAAATCACTTGTTTACGTCGATAAACCACAAGCAATGGAACACCTGGAAATCAACAATCGAAGAGTTATCGGCGAGATATGGTAAATGCTGCCGAAAGTTTGTAAAAATTGGTGTTCCAGATTGCGCCAAGTACGCACCAGCCGTGGCGGCCACATGGCCGAAATCATATTTAAACATTAATTTTCTATCCAATAAAGTCCGTTTCATTGATATTAAAAATATATTACTATGTAAACTATATAAATATACTAAATATATTACTATATAAAAAACACCTTTTATATAAAACAAAGTCGGGTTTTTTACACCATTTATAACTCAAAAACGGCTGGACCAATTTTAACGATCTTTTATTTGTTGGATTTGTGTTCATCCCGAATAGCAAAATAACTATTAAAATATCGGAAAAACTCAGTGGGCGTGGCACCTCCCATACAAATCAAATTTTCTATATCGAATAGCTTTGGAATTATAGGTCGCACAGCAACGGAATTCGGTATTCGACCTTAATTTTCACTTGCCGTTCTACTGGTAAAATTTTATGGGCGTTGGAAGTAGGGCGTGGCATTTTTTCAGCAGCCCAAATTTTCAGTATAACTTTCAAGCTATAAGTCACACATTAATGAAACTCGGTTAGAACGTACTATTTAGTCGTGTCTTTCGACTGGTTTCCTCAGAATGACAAAAAACCATTTTGCATATTCGAATACGCTTTAAGTCAAAAGCTTTTTTTTTCTGGCTAAAAATCGTTATCTTCAGAACGAATAAAACCTCAACATCAAAATTGTACGGTTTTCCCCGAGTAACACCGGGTATATCAGCTAGTTGTGTTTAAAAAAAAGTCGGGACTTAAGGCTATCCAGTTGGCCGAAATACATTGCCACCCCCGCCCCCCAATGAAAATGGCCCCGGTACGCCCCTGGTTAAGCTGTATACACTCTCCTCTAATGAGGCTGCCCACTCGCTCACTTCAAAATTAGATTCCTTAAAACAGTTTTTTTTATTTGCAAGTGTTGATAAGCGCAAAGTTTTAACAAATTATGTAAATAAATTTTTTAGTGATAAGTCCATTTTTTTTTCCATTGAAAAAACGAAATCTACGAAAATTCTGTGTGATATTCATAAAAATCAGTAGATTTAAATTTTTTTGCAACTTTTGTCCGTTTATCTGTGCAAGTCTTAAATATCCGTAGAAATTCGTAATTTCCGTGTAGTTGGCACCACTGGCTAACACTATGAATTGATATATTCAATATTAAAGTGATACTGGAATGATATCTTACAGTTTAAAAAGAATTTCTAAACTGTTGATCGGAAAATTTTTTAATTTTTAAAAATTAATGCAAAAATTAAATAAGAAATACCGCGTATATTTTGGTATAAAATCTAGGTATGTTTGATTTTGGCGTTTTCACGCCACTCGGACTTACTAGTTATTATTATTATTATTATTATTAAATTCTTTTAATAATGGTATATCTGCTCCGGTGTCGACTAAGAGAGTAAGTAAATCTTTTGAAATATCATTATAGGTATGTACTAGACATCTGCATGAATGCATAAAAAGCTACCCAAGAGACACTCTCTGAAATTTGCGTCATAGCGTCATTCAATTCTTTCGCTGTGAAACGCAATGAGTTCATGAAAAAGAGGGATGAAGTTCATTGAGAATGACAATAGCGAATTCTTTGTTCTCATTGTTTTTGCATTTTTGCAATGGATCGCACTCAGCAGAACCCACTACACATTGTTCATTGCCAGTGTTGTCAACAATTTCAAGCCAAAAAGCACTAAAATAAAGTTAATAAAAATACTAAAAAAAAACAGATGCGTCGCTGGACACACGAGAGAAGCGAAGCTTTTTCGCAGTTTCATAAGTTTGATTATTTAATGGTTAAATTAAAAAATTTTAAACACCATAATGTTAACTAAAAACAATAATATTACCACCAGTAAATTTTATTAGTGTTCTGCAAATATTTGGATTGCTTATCATTCGCAAATTGTATTTATCAAAACGGTATTGTTTAAGGCCTAGAACTTGTATGAAATCGATTTTTTTTATATTTCAAAAGCAAAGTCTTTCTGACGTTATTTTCACTTCTACAGCCATTTTAGTAGAGGTGTTGTAGAAAAAACAAAAATCTATTCAGCCGAATCATCTGAACCTTAAATATGCTATTCATATCATCTGTGGCTATAACTGGAACTATACTCAAAGTTTTATTTCAAAAACAACTTATATTTTACACTTAATAACCGGTAGAAAACAAGCTGTTTTAAGAACTAAATTTTCAAAAGCGCGTCATTCTGTCAATTTTTCAATATTTTTTTCTTTCTAGCGCCAGCCATAGCTGCACTCATAGTGATTAATAATATTCTTGGTTTTTATTTTTCATATAAATAGAAAATAAAAAATCTACAACACTGCCCATGCCACTTTTCCTAGAGAGCGTCTCATTGAGCGCCATTAAGAACAAGATCAACAATTTTTAAAATTAAAAAAAAAAACTTTTTATGATGAATGAGTGTTACAATATACCTTAAAAGTTTAAACATCGTTGTTCAATATTTTAACTTTTTAAAAAAATCCTAAAATTACCTTAAATTTTCGAGCGCTAGACCACCGGCCTTGCCTTAAGTGCCTATGAACATTCATGTCTGAATTTGCAATTAAAATCTACACCTAAAAGAATTAGCATCCTGTAATAATTTTCAATCCGTTCAATGAAACCTTGCTACTTTTGTTGTTTGGATAGCTAATGCACAATAGGTCTGTTCGGAAATGCATCATGATGCGCAAACTGCTTTTTAGCATAAACAAAATGCTCGAAAAAGGCCCATTTTGCAGCACTGCAAACGTCAAACATTCTTAATGTAATTTTCTTATATATAACGTAACTCATTATTTTCATCAAAAAAATTCACGCTGGAATTTAGATGCTTAAAAAATGGCAGTTGTGCGCATACTGCAAATCGTGATGCATTTCCGAACAGACCCAATGTTTTTTATCTATTATTGAGATCTGATGCATCATAGCTTCACGCATTCACAATAGAATATGTAGGATAGCTAATTCACAATCCTTTTAATATATTCTTGTTAGCTTCAGTTAATACTTAATATTGAATGAACCAATAAACGTATTGAAGGAGCTTAGATTAGATGGTAGCGTGCTGGACTATCTGTCGAAAGGGTTCGATTCTCGCTGCTGTCATAGAAATATTTTTAATTTTATATTCTCTTGTTGTAATTAACGCAAGTCAAAAACAATAACAATTCTAAGAAAAAGGTGTATGGAAAAAAAGTGTCGTTTTGAGATTTCACTCAAGCAAATCACAAAACGAGGCGTAAAAAGCTTCGTTTCAAAAATTCATTATTACATACTTATTTTACACAGAAAAAACTTAACCATTTTGTTTCTAAGCAGAATAGATAAGAAACGAATGGATACAAAATGTGTTTAATGATTCAATCAGAATCATCATCTTCTAACCAAAGCTTACATATTATATAAAATCTGATTTTTTATAAGCTTTATTAGAACTTATTTTACAAAGAGTTTAACAGGTAATTTAAAAGAATCACAACAGCTATTTCTTAATAATAACCCATATTTAACGTGAAATAATGAATTAGAAGAATTCAGTGACAGTCTATTTCTTATTTTTGTTTTGAAACGGTTCATAGTAATAAAAACTCTTTCAACTTCTGCATTTGAATGAGATACAGATAAAAAACGAATGCAAAATTCTGCTAAGAGCTGGTTTGGGTAATTTCCAGGGCTCAGAATATTCGCACACCTTCACTCACAAACATTTGCTTGAAGCACACAACACACAATTTTATTTTCATTTTCTTTTTGTGTGTAAAGGCCCCTATAGACGAGCAACTAATCGCACAACTGGTTGATAAAATGGTTGCTTGTTGATGAAAATAAGCAGTGTGTAGGTGGGTTTTTGGTTTTTTTCAGTTTTTCAACCAGTTTTCCAACCAGATGCTGAAAATCAAAAAGTTTTGATTTTTTCGGCTGAAGCTCATCGAGTTGATCAACTAGTTGTTGTGTTTTTAGCAAACTTAGCAACTAAACGGAAAACTGAATTTTTTTCTTCGGTTTTTGTTGAAGTTCTGCTATGGGCATTTTATAAATAAAATGTTTTGAACTGAATTTTAACATCTGCCATCAATTAAAAGTTGTGTCTGTAGGAAAAAACACAGACCAGTTGATCAACCAGTTGTTCGATTAGTTGCTCGTCTATAGGGGCCTTAACGGAGTTGGCGTGTTGTTGATCATCCAACATGAATTCTTCATTTTAATATTGGCTTGTGCGTCACAAACTCAAACAAAGATCGGTCTCAACAATTATCTGTGTTTCAGTTTTACACTTATGTTTGCGTCAAAATGTTCATGTTGGAGAATTCAGGCCTTTGTGAAAACCAAAACAAAGACAATTTTTCCCACCATGAACAAGTGGTGTTTGCAAAATTGTCTTTGTTTGTGTCCGTCATTAAGAGAAAAATATATGCAATGACTGGTTTTTTGCTATGCATAAATCGATCACTACCGTCGTGTGACGTAAAAACAAATGCTGTTCTAGTTGCTGTGCAGCGTATTGAACTGGTTTTTGGCCAAATGTAGCAAATTTTGGCGTCAATTAGAAAATATTTTGCTCTGAAATAGTGTCAGTTGCAAATATTTCAATGAAAATCAATGCAAAGGCAAAATTTTGTTATAAAAAATACGCGACTTTTAATGAAGAAACAAACAAATTTACGAATCACGTTAAAACTTGCAGAAAGAACTAGCTAAGTGTATTTTGAATTTGGTTGAAACGCATCTAGAGAATGTAAAGAAAAAAGCCGCAGTTATTAAATTAAACACAATCTTAAACAGAGCAGATTTTATAAGATGTTGTATAGGATTAGTATCAAAAAAAATTTGCCGCTTCGTTTTTTTGGCGATAAAAATTTTTTTAAAGAAATAATAAAGCCCAATGAAGAAGAGTTTGACTCTACAATGAACTCAAAAAATATATCGGCTATGCTTGGCGATTCCAGCCAACAGATAAAAAGAGCAATAGCGGAAATTACAAAAAACAAAATGATTTCTTTAAAAATTGACGTTGCCAGTCGGCAAGACAAGCATATTCTGGAAGTCAACATACAGCACATAAAATTTGCATAAGCAAAATATGTATGGGACCAAAGTTTTTTTATTTCGTTATTTATTAAAAAGAAATATACAGTAGATATAGTCAATTCCTACTTTGCTGCTGAATCTCCATGCCCCCCACTGGTAAAGGTACTTGCATAAAAATAGTAAAACTAATAAAACCAAACCACACTTTATATAAACTGGATGAGTTCCAATTTATGAATTTTTATACTGGCATTAAAACTACCCGAAAATTGCAACAAAGTTCTATCCGCGAGTTCGTACGAGTTCGTATCTAATCTGGGTTCGTACTCAGACTTGAAATCAACTTAAATTTTCGGTTGCCAGGAGCAAATCAACGCGAATATAGTTAATTTTTTTACTCAATTTTTCGGTCAAAATTGTGAACAATGGCAACAATTTTTCATAGTCTATGTTGCTTCAACCGCTATATTTGGGGTTTTTCTATTCAATTTTTTTTTACCTGTTGGATAAATAATTTTTTGTTCTTTAATTGTACAGTAAATTTTTACGATTTAAAATAAATGTCTAAAAATTCAATGAAAACGGTTTTTTATACCCGTGATCAAGGCAAATGACATTAAGGTGTGTTGTTGCACCTTTATAAATCATTTAAGCTCTTGACCCGTACAAAAAATAATAAAGTTATTTTTTACTGTCTAATACACACATAAAATGCGCGGTGAACAAAAATTTATATAAAACCTATAAAAAATCGCTCCATTCTTTTGAGAATTTAGTATTTTGTAAAAATTTATCACGCGTTCATTTTGGCTGTAAAAAAAGTTAATTACATTTAAATCATATAAAAAAATTTTACAATATAATTAAAAACAAACTAATTATTTATCTAGCTAAAAACGAACTTAACCGGAATACAAGCGCGTCGGAAGCTAATTTCATCTGGGGGGGCAGTCCAAATGGTGGTGCAAAAAAAAGTTCACCAAAATTTCTTCAAAGAAACATGAATGTGAATAAACAAATTTTTTATTTTAGTTTAAAATAAAAAAAAAATATAAAAATATATAAAAAATATTAAAATTTCATTATTTTTAAAAGTTCTTCCAATTTTAATATTCGAGATCATTCTTTAAAGGATCTTTCATATGGTAATATGAAAATATAAGAAATAATGGTTGCTTTTATAAAGCAAGACTAGGTATATCTTTACATGGTTTAAATGCAATAAGGTACAAAAAATTATATCAATTTAAATTATTCCAAAATGTTTCTTTCTGTCCTTGCGAGAAACAAACTCTTTCACCACCTCCATCGAATTCAATTCTTTGGTTTTATCTTTGTAAATGTGTATAAGTGCCGCATGAGTGAGTCGTTTATGTGTCATAGTTGCTCGAAGATACGTTTTAAGTCGTCTTAGTGCACTAAAAACGCTCAGATGAAGCTGCTGATGCAGGCACAGTCAAAAGCAAAGCAATAAGTTTTTCAACTTCATTTAATAGTTTTTTTACAGGATCCGAATTTTTCGCAAATTGGGATACAATGCCACTACAATTTCAAGGTGTTTGGCCAGGCAATTGCTTCAGCAATTTCATCTGCAAAAAAGTCATCTGCATAAAGATCTATTTTTGTTTTTAGATTTTGTTCAGAAGGCACTTTTCCGTTGAAGGCTTCGATTACAATATTTTCCAACGATTCCAGAGTGTCAAGATCTGTTTAAATGTACAATAAGATTAACAAAGTGCCAGTTTACACTAGCTTCACTCAAACGACTCACCGAACGTTAAATCAAAGTGAGTCGGTTGAGTAAAGCTAGTGTAAACTTGCAAAAATAAAAAAAAAGTAAAATATCAACCTGTTTGATCGAATCTAGCCGTTATCTCATTTGAGGGAAGATCTAAAATTTCGAAATAATCTTATCGTAGCCGATCATATATGGCAACTGTACTGAAGGAACCGGATTTGATGTTTCTTCAAAGCGTCGAGGTGGATTTTCATCACCTAATTCACAGAAGGGGCTTTCGCATGGTCCAAAACATTGGACCAACATGGCAGATTGTACAACATGTAGTACCATGCGTAAGCTAAAACGATAGTCGAAATTTTTGGTTTTTTTCTGCCGATTGTACAATATTGTACAATTATGTAAAATTACTGCTCAATTGTTAGGGCATCTAAAAGTTGCTTAGCTATTAGCCGGATGTGTTCTGCTTGAGAGCTTGCAATTAATGATGTTGCTTTACAAGTTGGATCGTTCGAATGCTCAATCAAATAGTCCCATTAGTTTTCCATCTAACTTATCGTACAACATGTCGTCCAATATGGAAAGCCCCTAAGAACATGTCAAATTTTTTCTTACCAGAGTTGCAAAATTAAGAAGCATTAAGCTACATACTTAAGGGTTCTTTTAAACTGAAGTGGTGGGTTTGCAGTAGAAACTCTACACTTTGTTCTATCTTTTTGCAAACACAGAGAAAGAAAATGGTTATCCGCAAGCATGCTTATGAAGAAGAGAGAAAGAAGAGGAAAAAATATAATACAAAAATATTATCGTTGTAAAAAAAAATGATATTTTGAATAACTTTTGAAGTTTTCCTTTTAAATTGTTTATCTAGCTAAAAAAGTGGGGGGCAACTGCCCCCTTTCCCCCCCGCTTCCGACGCCAATGTCGGAATAGCACAACCCCAGATATAGCGATTTAAATACATTTGCATAAGGGAGACCTTATTTTCCTAAAATACTTTTCTTAAGATGAATGGCTGCAAAATCGTTCTTTTTGATGTAATAACAATAAAAATATCAAATTGTAAGTAATCGGAAATTATTTACCCGACCATCAAAGCGATTTAAATTTGAAATTAAAAAATCATTTATTTTGTGCCTAAAACTGGTATGCACTTCGTTTGTTATTTAATTTTCCCTAAAAATGAGCTATAAAACATAACAATCGGATAAAAATTTCTAGAGTTGTGATATTTCAGTTTTTGAAAAAATGTCCTTTTTTTCTTGTTGTAGTAAAAAAATCTTAAAAATGCAATTTTGAAAAAATTGCTATATAATGTTGTTGAAATATTTTCTGAAAAAAACATCTTATTTAAATACAACAAATTATGTGATTACGTTGAATAACTTGGTCGTTATGAAATTTTATACTAGAAGTGTAACATTTTATAAATTTCGAGTTTGGGTATTTTTACGAAAAAAATCTTCAAAAATTCAAAAATGCGCAATTTAAAAAAACAACTTAACGGGAGACTCTGGCATAGTCTTAAGCTATTTTGTGCAAAAAAACTACAAAAACCAAAATTTTAATAAAAAGGTTATAGCTGTTGAAACTTGATTTTTTTCAAAATTCTTAAAGTTCCTGTTTTTGACATTTCGAACACAAAAACAAATTATAAAAAATCGATGAAATTTTTCTTCGCATTTAAAATTACTTCAATAATTTTAAAAAATATTTTAGATATTCCTTAAAAAAAATTTAATTCCAGGACTGCCAACATATCAGACCATTTTTAGGATAAAAAATATTAAAAATATCCCAAAAATTAGTTGATGCTATGGAGTAAACTAAATGATCTTCTGTTATATATTTCTAAATGCCTCCAATTGCACTTACTAAATGCAATAATTTCCTAACAAATTCCTACTATGTTTCTGAAATACCTCTCAAGAGTGTTGAGTGTTGAGTCTCTAAAAGATCTTGGTGTCATATTTGACTTAAAGCTTACTTTTAATGAACACATTAGGGGTATTCACGGGTTGATGCGAAACGCAATTGCGTCGATTCGAAAATGCAAGATTGCGAACTTTCGCATCACTCCAAAAACAAACACATTAGAAGCAATTTTGCAACTCTTCTTGAATTACGCACAGCCCAAAGCTATTACGAGATCGCACTAGCAGGGATGCTAAACAGCTGATTCATGTTTTGGTTGTTCTCAAACATAGTTGCCACCTGGGAAAAACTTTAAAAAGTTTGTACGTTGATTCTAATAACTTTTTGTGATTTTTAAATGAGGTGGCAATATATTTACTGCTCATTCGACACATAATTTTTTATTGCATAATGAAGTTGCAATAATGATGTTCACGCGTTAGTGCGAAAAATATCTTGCATTTTCACACTCTTGCAATTCGCAACAACCCGTGAATTCCCCTATTAATTTTATTGCTAGGCATACTCTTCCTTACTCTCTTCTAGCCTTTATACGCAGCAATAGTTCATATTTTTTTGATCCTCATACAGTTAAGTCACTTTTTAATGCCTTTGTACTGTCGAAACTTGAAAACGCATCTTTCATTTGGAATCCGAATTATGCCATTCATTCGTTGCGGTTGGAAAAAATTCAAAAAAGATTTACAAAGTTTGCTCTTCGCTTGTTATACCATCATGATGATTTTCCTCCATATAATGTAAGATGTTCGCTTTTAGGCATACAAACATTAGAGACGCATACAAACATTAGAGACGCGAAGAAAAATTCAGTCTCTTATGGTAATTTATGATATTATCTCAGGTACAATTGATAGTCTTTCTCTTTTGGCTTCAATACATTTTAATATTCCTTCAAGACAATTGCGGCGTTTAATATTATTCTATATTTACTTTCATAGATCCAACTGTGCGCGTACTGAACCGATTCAGAGAGCTTTGTACTTATTTAATGATTTATCGCTTCGAGTTTGGTTTGATTTCTCTATGTCGAAAATTTGTTTTAAATTTTTGTTAAATAGTTTATTTTTAATTTAGTGCTACATGTTATAATTACTTTTTGTTAATCTTAGTCTGTAAGGAATTAATATTCCAAAGACGCAAATAAATAAAAAAAAAATAAAAAAAAAAAAAAATAACAATATATGTAGAAAGTCAAAAAAATATTTATATGTTTTTCAATTTCATATTTAAATCGCTTTGATGGTCGGGTAAGTAATTTCACATAACTTATAGTTTGATCTTTTTATTGTTTTTACATCAAAAGAAACGATTTTTTAGCCATTCATCTTTTAAGTTCACCCTTAATATGCATATGTATTTAAATCGCTATATCTGGGGTTGTGCTTGCTATTCCGATTAAGTTCGTTTTGAGCCTGGTAGATAGATAATTAGTTGTTTTTTAATTATATTGTGAAATACATTTTTGTATGATTTAAAATAAATTTATAAAAATGTAATTAACTTTATACATTTGCCAAAATGAATGCGCCATAAATTTTTACAAAATACTAAATTCTCAAAAGTGTAGTGCGCACCAAGTTTAAGCAACCAAACGTACACAAACTATTTGGTTGCACTGTATTTATGTATGTTTATATTCACCACGCACAATGACCCGTGGTTATATATTTGATTTACATGACGCACTTTCGCACTAAGCTAATGTTCTATGTATTTCACTCGCGCATTTTTAATGTTTATATATCTTGTTATATTTATTTTGTATTACGCACTTACACATTAAGTTTATATTTATTATTCACTCACGCACTTGTTATGTTAAAATTTATGCACTTTTTAGATTTTAAGAAAATACCGTTGTTTGGCTTTATAAGCATCGAAAATTGAAAATAAAGATCATTAATTCTCCAAGCTTTAAATCAGCTTAATCTTTCTATTAAAAGCCTAAGTGCATTTTTATGCCGGCTGATATACAAAAATAAAAATATAAAATATTTAGAGCCAGTGGCGTTATTAAGCGCCGGCGAAAAACTTGAGGCAGGTCCTTTGCATTTTTAACAAAAATTTTAAACAAATACATTACATGGCGATCCTGCCAACTCAAGGCAAACAAACGTTACCAACGACGGAACGATCAGTGCCGGAGTACGTACCTGAAGGCGCCAACACCAACGCACCCAAGTACGTTCCATCCAGCTGCGCTCAACAGCAGCCTAAGCGGCTTACAATTAAGGAGTACCAACGGCGTCAGGAGCAAAACAAAAACGAACGGCTGACTCGGATACCAACAACGCAGAAGCCCAAACACAAGAGGAGCGGCAAGCTGGTAAAATTACGTAAGGCCATTGCCACTAGAAGGCGCATAGTCAATAGCGATCCTCCACCACCTTGGCACATCGCATCAGAAATTTGGAAGCAAATTGATGAACTGGAAACCCAAATGGATGGTCGCAGGAAATAAAACAAATTTTAATATCATTTTCTTTGTTCTTTATTAATTAAAAATTAATTATATGAATGCTTCAATGAATTTTTTTGAAAAACAATAAAAACTAAAAAGCCGTCGGCAAAACATAATTTTACATTTAATCATTTTAGTTCAATTTTCTGTATTTAAAAAACGAATTTAAATCGCACAACAAAAAAAAAATAAGATTAATCCATTTTTTTTATTAACAATTATAAAAAAAAAAAAAAAAAAAAAAATTTTAAACTTCACTTTCACTTGTAATATTAAAATATTTGCACTTTGATTAAACTCAATTATTTTCTTTTCATATTATACAAACACAACACGCACATAGTTTGCAAAAAATTTTTTTTTGTTGATCAAAAACAACTTGTTGCACTTCTTTGCACTCACACACAAACACAATTTTAGCAAAACAAAAATTTTTGCCAACAACAACAACAACATTTGTTTCTTTCTATATATTTTTTTTTGTTGCTTTGTTGCTCAAAACACTACACTTAAAATTGAATTAAATGCATACATTTAGCGAATATATGCTAAACGAAAACTACGCGCACGGATTATAATATCTTTGCTACATTTTGTTAAAATTACCTTTTCTTTGAATATTGAATCGCGACCGACACTTATAATAAAATTTTTTTTTTTCACTACGCGAAAACTACTCGACCGCCATTATATTTTTCATTCATTAAACTGAAACGTCAGTTTTACTTTCTCTTTATACTCATATTCGCAATTAATCATTGCAGACACATGTCTAAATGTTGGCATGCATGATTTAGTGGCACTATGAATCATAGGGTGATTCAAGTGAAATAAAAAAAAATTAAAAATTTTAATGTTTTGATGTCATGACATAAATTTATGGACATAATTAAAGAAAACATAATATTTCTTGAAAAATTAAAGAAAAATTTAAGAAAAAGTAAAAATCGAACTTTTACTGAAGAATATAAAAAGGCTAAATTGCAAAAAATTGAAAATTTGAAAAACGAAATAGTCAAATATGAAACTTTAGAAGATTGCAAACATTTTATTTTAGAATTTAATAAAATTTATTATGAATTACATGAATTCATAAAAAATTTAATAACACGAAAAGAAAATAAAATAAACTTGGATTTATCATCGGTTTGGGAGGAAGAAACTAATTTGCCAAAAATGTCAAGTTTTGACATAAATGTAGTAGGTAAAAACCTACCAGTTTTTAAAGGAGTTCATGAAGAATTAGATGATTTTATAGTGAAAACAGAATTGCTTCATGATTTAATAAAAGATGAAGATAAGGCAATTTTTATTAAGTATGTATACAATTTTAAATTAACAACCCAAGTGAGAAGTATACTTGGACGTTTGAACAGACCTTCGACATTAATTGAATTAAAATCTTTATTGTTGAAATCTTATCCCAATCCGAAAACAGTACAGCAAATGCTAAATGAATTTAGTTCAATATCTCAGAATAATCTAACAATTTCCGAATATAGAGAAAAAATAACAGAATTATCAGAGCAATTAAGCAATTTAGAGCTACAAAGCTTAGAGAAACCCAGTCAAGAGACAAAAGATGCAATATATAAGGTCAACGAAAGTATGGCACTTAATATTTTTTCAAAAGGTGTCAGGACAGAATATAAAACTATTTTACAGGCGAATCCGCCAAAATCTTTTAATGAAGCAACTGAAAGATGCTTGAATATTGAGCAAAATCTTTCAACAGATAGAAACAATATTTTACATATACAGAATAGAAATAATTCAAGAAATTATAATGAGCAAAATAATAGATTTAATCAAAACTTCAGAAATTACAATAATCAAAATTTTTCCAACAGAGATAATAACAATTATAGAAATAATACATTTCAAAACAGAAATCAAAATTTTTCAAATAATAATTACAGAAACAATAATAATTTTCAAAACAACAATCAAAATAACAATTACAGAAATAATAACAATTACAGAAGCAACAATTTTCAAAATAACAATAATTTTCACCGTGAAAACGTAAATAATAATCATAATTTTATAAACAATAATAACAGAAATAATAATTTCAATAGAAATACAAATTTTAGAAACAGCAACAATGCGCAGGGAAACGGATATGGCCGGGTAGCAGGAATTGTTACCCACAGAGGCCAAAACTGATCCTACAACTTACTAAAAATTTAACCAATTTTATTATATTAAAGTGCAAAAATACAAATGAGAATCTGAAATTCCTAATAGACACGGGAGCAGATATTTCTATCTGCAAGAAAAGAAGCGTGAATAAAATAGAAACAAGAAATATTTCAACAATAACTGGTATAACAAATGAAAGTATAGAGTGCATAGGCACATCATATTTAAATTTTTTAATTGAAACGGAGGAAATAACACACAATTTCCACATAGTAGAAAATGAATTTCCAATATTAACAGATGGCATAATAGGGCGTGACATGTTGAGAAAGTACATGTCTAAAATAGATTTTGAAACTTACACGGTAACATTTTTAATAAATGAAAAAGAACTAACTTTACCAATAATTTTAAATTATAAAAACTTTACAGTACCTGCTCGATCAGAAGCAGTGATCCCCATAAATATTAGGGTTAATGAAGATAGTTTAATCCTTAACAAAGAAATAAATAATGGAGTCTTCATTGCAAATAGCATAATACCTGCAAATGGCGTAGCACACGTGAAAGTTTTAAACACGACAGAAGAAGAAATAAATTTAGAGGATATAAACATTGAAACAAAACCATTAAAAAACTACAACATATTTACAAGCAAAGAAACTAATAAATTTAATGCACATAGATTACAAGAACTTTTAAAAACATTAGACATTGGATGCAACGAACCGGAGGCAGAAAAATCAATTATTGACATTTTAAAACAATTCCAAGATATATTCCACCTCCCCGGAGAACCATTGACCGTGAACAATTTTTACACGCAAGAAATTCACACTACTGATTCAACAGCGGTATACATAAAGAACTACAGACTCCCACAGACACAAATGACAGAGATCAACGAACAAGTAGACAAACTTTTAAAAGACAACATTATTGAACACTCAGTTAGCCCTTACAATTCGCCACTATTAGTTGTTCCAAAAAAATCAAATAATGATGAAAAAAAATGGAGATTAGTGGTCGATTTCAGGAAACTAAACGAAAAAATAGTTAACGACAAGTTTCCCCTTACAAAAATAGAAGACGTACTTGACAAATTAGGAAGAGCTAAATACTTTTCGACGTTGGACATGACTAGCTCCTTCCACCAAATACGATTACACGAAGACTCACGACAATTAACTGCCTTTTCAACAAATAACGGACATTACCAATTTAAACGCCTACCTTTTGGACTAAAAATATCGTCCAACAGCTTTCAGCGCATGCTAACAATAGCATTGAGTGGTTTAGATGCTGAAGCATTTCTATACGTAGACGATATTATTGTGTTTGGATGCAGTTTAGGGCATCACAATGAAAATTTAGCAAAAGTTTTTGAAAGGATGAGGAAATTTAATTTAAAACTAAATGCACACAAGTGCTCATTTTTGAAACCAGAGGTTGTTTATCTAGGACACCTCATAACTGCTAAGGGCATTAAAACTGACCCAGCAAAAAATAAAATCATTAAAAATTACCCTGTACCAAAAGACACAGATGAAGTCAGAAGATTTGTTGCTTTCTGCAATTATTATAGGAGGTTCATACCCAAGTTTGCAGAAATAGCTAAAGTTTTGAACTCACTACTAAAAAAAGATGTTAAATTTAATTGGACTGAAGATTGTCAAAATGCTTTTGAAACGTTAAAAACAAAATTATTAAACCCACCGATACTACAATACCCAAATTTTGAAAAACAATTTGTACTGACAACAGACGCCTCAAATTATGCGTTAGGTGCTGTTTTGTCACAAGGTGATATTGGTTTAGATCTACCAATATCATACGCGAGCAAGTCTCTAAACAAACACGATTTAAACAAACCGATAATAGAAAAAGAGTTATTGGCCATACATTGGGCCATAAATTTTTTCAGACCATACCTCTACGGTCGCAAATTTTTAGTAGTAACAGATCACAGACCTTTAGTGTCTCTGTTTTCCCATAGAAACCCGTCATCTAAGATGACACGTATTAGATTAGACTTATGCGATTACAATTTTGAAATTATATACAAGAAAGGCAGCATGAATACTAATGCTGACGCATTATCTCGTATAGTACTAAACAGCGATTCATTGCAGGCTATGATTCCGACAGAAACGGATGATAGGAAAATACTGGCTATAACACGAAGTATGGTTAGAAATAAACATACACAAAACACTAATTCAGACAAAACAAGTGACATTACTAACAAGAAGTCTGATCAACTTTTTGCTTGGGAATGCACATCCAAATCAGATATAAACAAAATGATACAATTAAAATTCGTAATAGATAGAAATTACAAGGGAACCCAAATATATATAAATAATAGAGAAGTTATTGCAAGATGCAGCGATAATCCATCGATCACACAGCTGACTTTGGAGAAACTGTCTTCAAAAATGCAAAGGTTAAATATAAACGAGCTCGCGTTAAGT
Source organism: Dichetophora obliterata (assembly GCA_963920525.1). Taxonomy (NCBI): domain Eukaryota; kingdom Metazoa; phylum Arthropoda; class Insecta; order Diptera; family Sciomyzidae; genus Dichetophora; species Dichetophora obliterata. Next base: position 142,240,379 of record OY986439.1, read on the forward strand.
AAAAATGATAAAATATTTGAAACCATGAGAATGGATAAATTTAAAGAGATATTTAATAATTTACAAAGAAAAAATAATGAAAATTTAAAAATTTTAATATACAATGAACCTACAAGAATAATTGATAAAGATATACAAAATAAATTAATTGAAGAATATCATAATTCGGCTCATGGAGGACACATGGGCATTAGAAAAACCAATTTAAAAATGAAACAAAAATACATTTGGAAAAACATGAACAAAATGATAAAGAAATATATATTAAATTGCGAACAATGTAAAATCAACAAACAAACCAGACATACAAAAGAGGAATTAACTTTGACAGACACACCAGGAACTAGTTTTGAAACAATTTCAATAGATACTGTAGGGCCTTTGCGATTATCAAATAATTTACGTTATATTTTAACTATGCAATGTGAGTTAACGAAATATGTCATTGCTTGTCCAATGGAAACCAAAGACGCAAAAACCGTTGCCAAATCCTTAATAGAAAATGTTATCTTAATCTATGGTCATTTTAAAGTTCTTAAATCAGATAGGGGTACTGAATTTACCAATGAATTGATGTCGGAAATCTGCAAACAGCTTAACATTAAACAAATATTTAGCACGCCTTATCATCATGAGACCCTCGGTTCAATAGAAAGAAACCACAGAGTATTGAACGAATTTTTATTAAATTTTTGCAAAGATGATGAATGGGACCATTGGATCCCATACTTCACATTTGCTTACAATACAACACCTCATGTTGACACTAATTACACTCCTTTTGAACTTATATTTGGCAAATTAGCAAACCTACCAAATGATAATCTAGATAATTCAAAATGTTACAACACAGATAATTATGCGCAAGAATTGAGAGTAAGATTAAAATACTCATTAGAAAAAACGAAAGAATTGATAAATATAGCAAAGATTAAACGAATTCAAAATAATGTCACATCTGCACCATTAAATATAAAAATTGGTGAAAAAGTAATGATAAAGAAAATAAATAGAAAGAAAAACCAACCACCATATCATGGTCCATATATTATAGTTGATAAAAATGGAGTAAATTCTAAAGTTGATGTAGATGGTAAAATCAAAGAATACCATAATAATTTATTAAAAAGATGGATTTAATTCAAATTTTTCAATTAAAGTAAAAAAAAAAAAAATTTATTAACTAAAACAATTGCATTGTATAAATTTCATAAACAAATTGAATTTGTATAATTTTTAATAACATATATCATATATCTATTTTGAAACCATTTTTGTAATAAACTATAAAATATAATCTGTTATAGTCAATAAGAATATTTCAAATGCATGAAACAAGTACTATATTTTAAGATTAAATAATATATTGGATTATAATAAGAAAGTTTGAATTGTATAATTTTAAAAATTATTTTTCTTTTTTCAAATAATTTTTATCTTAAGGATGGGGGTGTAGTGCGCACCAAGTTTAAGCAACCAAACGTACACAAACTATTTGGTTGCACTGTATTTATGTATGTTTATATTCACCACGCACAATGACCCGTGGTTATATATTTGATTTACATGACGCACTTTCGCACTAAGCTAATGTTCTATGTATTTCACTCGCGCATTTTTAATGTTTATATATCTTGTTATATTTATTTTGTATTACGCACTTACACATTAAGTTTATATTTATTATTCACTCACGCACTTGTTATGTTAAAATTTATGCACTTTTTAGATTTTAAGAAAATACCGTTGTTTGGCTTTATAAGCATCGAAAATTGAAAATAAAGATCATTAATTCTCCAAGCTTTAAATCAGCTTAATCTTTCTATTAAAAGCCTAAGTGCATTTTTATGCCGGCTGATATACAAAAATAAAAATATAAAATATTTAGAGCCAGTGGCGTTATTAAGCGCCGGCGAAAAACTTGAGGCAGGTCCTTTGCATTTTTAACAAAAATTTTAAACAAATACATTACAAAAGAATGGAGCGAATTTTTATAGGTTTTATATAAATTTTTGTTCACCGCGCATTTTATATGTGTATTAGATAGTAAAAAATAACTTTATTAATTTTTTGTACGGGTGAAGGGCTTAAATAATTTATAAAGGTGCAAAAACACACCTTAATGTCATTTACCTTGAACACGGGCATAAAAAAACCGTTTTCATTGAGTTTGTAGACATTTATTTTAAATCGTAAAAAATGTACTGTACAATTAAAGAGCAAAAAATTATCTATCCAACAGATAACAAAAAAACTAAATTGGAATAGAACAACCCCAGATATAGCGGTTGAAGCAACACAGATATTGAAAAAATTTTGCCATTGTTCACAATTTTGACCGAAAAATTGAGTGAAAAATTTAATTACATTCGCGTTGATTTGCTCCTGGCAACCGCAAACTTAAGTTGATTTGATCTGTTGGCTGGAATCGCCAAGCATAGCCGATATATTTTTTGAGTTCATTGTAGAGTCAAACTCTTCTTCATTGGGCTTTATTATTTCTTTAAAAAATTTTTTATCGCCAAAAAGACGAAGCGGCAAATTTTTTTTGATACTAATCCTATACAACATCTTATAAAATCTGCTCTGTTTAAGATTGTGTTTAATTTAATAACTGCGGCTTTTTTCTTAACATTCTCTAGATACGTTTCAACTAAATTCAAAATACACTTAGCTAGTTCTTTCTGCAAGTTTCAACGTGACTCGTAAATTTGTTTGTTTCTTCATTAAAAGTCGCGTATTTTTTATAGCAAAATTTTGCCTTTGCATTGATTTTCATTGAAATATTTGCAACTGACTATTTCAGAGCAAAATATTTTCTAATTGACGCCAAAATGTGCTACATTTGGCCAAAAACCAGTTCAATACGATGCACAGCAACTAGAACAGCATTTGTTTTTACGTCACACGACGGTAGTGATCGATTTATGCAAAAAACCAGTCATTGCATATATTTTTCTCTTAATGACCGACACAAACAAAGACAATTTTGCAAACACCACTTGTTCATGGTGGGAAAAATTGTCTTTGTTTTGGTTTTCACAAAGGCCTGAATTCTTCAACATGAACATTTTTACGCAAACATAAGTGTAAAACTGAAACACAGATAATTGTTGAGACCGATCTTTGTTTGAGTTTGTGACGCACAAGCCAATATTAAAATGAAGAATTCATGTTGGATGATCAACAACACGCCAACTCCGTTACACACAAAAAGAAAATGAAAATAATATTGTGTGTTGTGTGCTTCAAATAGCGTTTATTTACATTTATGTTGGAGATTTCTGTTACATGAGTGAAAATTTCTGAACCCTGGTAATCCAAGTGCATCCCTGTATTAAACCACTTATATCAAAAATTGGTAGGTTCTATCAGAACACGGTTAGAAATCTTGGAATAAATTTTAATACTTTTTGGCTTTCATATATGTAGCTTTCCATATATGTTTCATATAAGTTGGCTTTCCACACCAAAATTGTAATAAAATTAAATTCTGGCCAAATATTAAAAAGATTTTTAATAAAAATAGGTATTGAAATTTAATGCTCAGTTCGTATTAATTTTTAATTCTGATTTTAAATTAAAAATTGATTATAATATTAACCATAGTATCTAATTAATTCCAAATGGTATAGAGTTTCGTTGTAATATTTCAATTGTATTAAAATTTAATACAACATGTTATTGAAATATAATACAGTATGTCCTAAAAATTAAATACAATATTAAAATAATATTTTTGATTAAATCTCCATTAAGAAAATTATATTCAGAATTATTTATTATTATCCTATTTATCAGGCTTTATGATAACTCAAATAAATCATCAAATACATAATTTAATGTGGTCTGCACTATCTGCTTAAAAAACTAAATTACTCTTTGAACTTTGGCTAAATTAGAAGCTATATATGTGTTATATAAACTTACTTTTTGTTATATCTGCACATGCATGTTAATTTAAAAAAATTTTTACCAAAAATCAAAATTCACTAAAATCACTAAACTCAAATTGAAAATTCACTAGGCGTATTGCAATTGAAAATTCAAAAAACGCGTATTGCAACACCAAAAAGCACTAGATCTAGTGTTAAAAGCACTGACTTGGCAACACTGTTCATTGCTTGTGTACGGAAAAATGATGGCACGGGTGTGGCATTCTAGTGCCCGAGGGATGGGTGTGGTGGTTGCATCCAAATGATTTGAATTATAGAAAGAACATTGAATGAAATCTTGCATGAAAATGCATGGGCAAAGTTAATTTATAAGGTAGTGACACTTGAAAGAAATGCACTCTTTTTTCACCTTTGCTTGAACTGTCACTGTGCTTTTCATTATTCTATGCATTAATTTTCTTGATTTCTTTTCATCCATTCTGACAGTTTAACCGAGCTCGCTCCCAAGTGCCACAACCTTATAAATGAGCGTTGTGCATGGGCATACGCATGATTTTATTAATATAGGTTGTCCATTCATTTGACGTTTTCTCACAAAAAGGAAGATATACACCCGTAAAATTGAAGAGGAGAGCAAAAGAGTAATTTTTTAATGACAAAATATAGCTCAGTTGCCTAAATATCATCCTTTTTCGTAGTTCTAAATGCCAAAACATGCTGCTTTTTCTACTACGTTTTCCACTACTTGTTTGTTTTGATTGAACATTTTATTGAGTTTTTAAAAAGGTTATGACAATATTTTTTTGTGTTAATAAATATTGAAATAATATTAAAATTAATAATTTAAGTCACAATCGAGTACTCATGTAGAGTAGACCTTTTTCTTATCATTGTAATTTGTCTTTTGAAAACAGTCATATTTAACCTAAATACGATTTCGTTTCGTTTTGACGGCAATCGTTTTCTACTTGGACACAAATTATTAATAATGCCTTGTGTTTGTGGCCAAAAGGTTGCTCGTAGTCAGCCAAAGGTGCAGTGTACTATATGCAATGAATTTTTCCATTTAGAATGTGTTAATGTTCAGCAGTCCGATCTTGATTTTATGCAGTGTTCTGCCCGCCAATTTTTTTGTAAAGTTTGCTCAGTTGCGCGGCGATGCTCTCTACGCTCGCCCCCTCCCACAATTTCTGGCCCAAAAATAAACAATAATAATAACAAAGAGAAAGACATGAACCTAAGCGATAACTCTTTAAATGATCAAAATAAACAAGTGCAGTGCAATGCTTCAAACTCGAATGCTCAGCCACAACATCCGTTAAAACTGGTCTCATATCAGCAGCGCGATGAAAAGAGTGAACAAATAACTTTGCAAACTATTTTGAGTGAGATTATGTCTCTTAAGTCACAAAACGTTTAACAGCGTGGTGAAATTAATGAACAAAAAACAACGTTGCAATCGGTTTTGAGTGAGATTATGTCTCTTAAGTGTGAAAATGCTAGTGCGCTCGCATTAATATCGTCTCTAAATAACGAGAAAAGCATTTTAACTCAAAAATTCGAGTCGGTTGAAAATGAGCCTTTCTATGTGAAGAAAAAACTTTATGAAAATGATACTGCTCTTGTATCTCTCACAAAAGAGATAAAAAAATCTTCGTGATGCTGTCGTCCATATAACAACAAATTCTGTGCTTAACGTAAAAAAACAAAAAACACCCAGTGTTAATATTGTACTTTCTGATAATCATACTGCAGCCTCTTCTTACAGTGCAGTTGCGGCTAATACTAATCTAATTGAGCTACGCTCTCCTTCAAATGCTTCTCTTTTCACTGGTGCTGCTGCTCTTGATTCAACATGCTTGAGTATGGGTGTTGCTGCTGTTGCTGCCCAGTAAAAAAGTAGATCATCCTATGAGCGATCTGGGAGTGCTCCCTGAGGAGCAGTGGAGTGCTCCTTATTGATCTAAGCTAGGTGTATTTTGTGTTCTCTTTTAACATTGCGTGTCCTAGGAAGGGTAGTGCTCCCTTTAACATCCCAGAGGAGCTCAAAAAGAGCGATCAATAAATGATCCAAATGGATCAGCAAAGGAACAATTTTTTTGGGATTTAGGTTTACTCCGAAAGCTAGGCTTCCTTAGCTCAAGTAAACTCCTTAAGACCCTGAGATGGCGATGCAATTATTTAGCCAAATCGTGAAATTTATAACGCCATCACGAAGTACGAATAGTTTTTGATTGTATTTAAAAACTGTACTTTAATTGCGTCAGTTGCATCAGCGGATGGACAAATCGCAATTAATGTTGGCTGGTCGCACTTCACGACTTCGGCGTTGAAACGACGCGAATCGAATGAAAGGAACATTTAAAATGTTTTTGTTTCACAGAAAATAATTAAAGAGTTTCCTAAAAAGCACATGCCTCTTTTTATTGTCTTTTTTTCATTAATTGCTCGCCTATTGATCTTATAACACAATTAAGGAGCACGAGGGCACAAGTGCTCACTTTTTGATCCAACAAAACATCAAAAGAGCGCTCTGTTGTTGCTTCTCATGGGAGCAATCGCATATTTTTTTACTGGGTGATGCTGTTCTTAATAATAATGTCTCCACGGTGCTTTCTTCTTCTTCACATGCTAATTCTAATGCTTCTTTTGCTTCTTATGCTGCTATGCTTGCTGCTCCTATTTGTGGTGAGAGTAACCCACTCCTACCTTCGCTTCTGCCTGTTCCATCAGGTGCGTAAGAAAAAGCAAAACAAAAACAAAAACTAAGCTATTGTTGGGTGTAATAATCTACGGTTACGGCTAATATTGTGATTAACTATATCTGCATACATACTAATATTCTTCGAGACAATATCGAATGTATTCGACTCGTTAAAAGAGATGTGGGTGAAACCACTTTGAAGAGAGTTAGCTTTAAATTAATAGTTCTGTGATTTAAATAAAGTATTTAATCCGACATTGTGGCCTGCCGATGTTCGTGTGCGAAATTTCTCTTTTTTATCGAAAGAAGAGGAAACTGTGGCGAAGCATTAGTTAGCGATGCGTGTCTTTTGGCAACCTCTGCTTACGCGGATCCGCCTCCACTGCCCTCTTTACCATCAGCTCAACTGAATGTCTTGCCAAAATTACCTTCAACATCTAATGGATTGCTTAATACACATAATTCAACTGGAGCTCGCACTAATTTGAATTTATACTTTAATAATATGTAGGGAATTAGGACCAAGATTAATTCTGTTTTTAATTGGACGTCTTAAGGTGATTTTGACGTAATTGTCTTTGTCGAAACATGGTTAAATGGAGATTTTTTGATGTGGAATTTTTTAATCCCAACATTTTTAATGTATATCGTAAGATTAGAAATGCTGCTAAAGCTGGTCTCACTAGGGGGGGTGGGGTCTTGATTGCAGTTAAACGCAGTCTTCGCTCGTCCATTCACTTACTGCAGAATAGTGACACGCCACTTGATCAACTTTGCGTTACAATAATTGATCCGAATGGAGCTATTTACATTTGTGCCTCATACATTCCTGCGAATAGTTCATATGACTTAGGGGTCGTCCATAAACTACGTTACTGATTTTCCGGTTTTTTTTACCCCCCTCCCCCTGCGTTACTTTTCGTAGTGCTTTTCAAAACCCCTCCCCCCCATAAAGTAACGTGACATATGAAATTAATTCATTCGAATGATTATATATTTTGACTAGCTCTGACAATTTTCACTAGTATTAGTGACTAGTATGACTTGATTCTATGTCGACTCATTCAGGTGAATCCTCATTTCTAACGCAAAGAAATTCACCTGGTCTTTGACAGAGTACCCTTAAAGGCTGCACCCGAGCTGAACCAAGTTCTGTGTTTTTGTGTAAATGCTTTCTGAAAATTGATTTATTTAAATAGTAGAGTAATGTAGACAAAAGTGGGCCATGTTTTTATTTTCGGTTGTAAAATGGTGAAAAATTCAAATTTTCCAAAAAAAATTTTTTTTAATCGCAAGAGTACCTCAAGACACAACTTTCCATCACAGCAGATTTCTTAAATTCAATTGTAAAGAATTTTCCTTTTTCATGTAAAAGAAAAGTGTATTTTCCGAGTTTTCCGAAATTGTAGGGAGAAGTGGGCCACCAAAATTTTTATCTGAATAATGCTGCCATCTGTTTCAAATTCTTCTTTTAGGGGTTTTTAGAGGCGCTGATCACAAATCTGTTGGCAAATTCGCAAAATTCAAAATACTTGATGCGAAATGAGGGTCAAAAATTAAAAAAAAACATGGACTTTAATGTTTACAATTTACAATAAATAATGTTTATTCAATGTCTGGAAAAAGGAGTGATGAAGTAGAAATTACAAAGTTATTATGAAAAAAACTGTGTCGGTAACAGCGGCAATATCCGGAAGTCGGTTGAAAACAAGTTTCAAGTAGCGTTGAAAAGTTGATCTGCTAACATCGGCAGCAGCAGAAGCAACACGTTCCGATGTTTGATTTATCCTTACTTGCTTTATAGCAGCAATAAATTTTTCATAATTTACCACTTTTTTGGTGGTTTCCTTTTTTTTTGGGGGGCATAATGGCTAAAATGATAAAAATGAGTGAATAAGACATTTGTATAATTAATAAAAACACTTCATCGTGTAAAGAACGGCATTACTCAAGTGGCCCATGTCTGTCCACAAATAGTGGCCCACTTCTGCCTACAAGCCCCATTTTTTGCATATGCATTCCACAAAAACACAACGTGAATGATGGGCAGAAATCACTTTGCATTACAAAGATAACATGTTTAACTAACATATTGCATATTTACCTGAGTATTTCTCGTAAAAATTCGATCACAAATCGTATGAAAGGGTACGAGGGTAAAAACTTTCTCGCCAAAACCTGCAGCACGTTTCTCTGGACAGTGCGAAAGCAGGTTAATAACCCACAAATGCTTATAAAAAGTGACCTTGGGTCAAAATACAATAATTAATGTGCGCGGTTTCACATAGATGTCACTAATCTTAAAATTACTTGGGTGGCCCACTCCAACCTGTGGCCCACGTCTGTCTACATCACCCTATTTTTTATTCCGATTTATTGTAAACGATATAATACAAACTTATGGCAATTCATAGAAGTTTTAAAAACGAAATACAAGCCGCTGGTAGGACACGACCTTGCACCGATTTCTTCTTTCTAAGAAGGAGAGTACATGTCATACGGTATCTCCTTTGATCAAGAACATTCAGGCCTTAACGTCAAAGCCTGTCGCTAAAGCAAAGACCCAAATTTTTCAGACGTGTGCTGAGATGGTGAAGGAATACCAAAAGGTTCCTGTGTCGAGGGAAAAGGTGGTGGAAGAAATCGTTGAAACAAAAGTTAACCATCAATTTAGACGATCAAACATAAACATGTAAGGTTAAAAATTTTTGAAATGATTGTATTATTAATTACAATATCTTAACACCTCCCCCCCTACCGTTACTTATCGTAGTGCATTTCAAAACCCCTCCCCTCCCCTAAATTGGTAACGTAGTTTATGGACGACCCCTTATATACTGCGCATGTTGATAATGTCGTCAATTTACAATCATCACTCAAGAATGCTAATAATCACCTTTGTTTTCTTGGTGATTTCAACCTAAGTAAAATCGTTTGGAGTTTTGTTGCTGATGTGCTGATTCCTTCTAATATTAATAAGTCCAGTAAGTCCAACTACGTAAGTGTTTAGACGGATAAAGAAATTTTCAATGCGATGCCTAATTTGAAAATTTCGGTTAAAGCTGATAATGATGGTATTTCATCTTTTTTGCTCAATGTGCTGTCTCTCTCTCTAAGCCATTATGTATAATTTTCAATAAATCTTTAAGGACTGGGACTTTTATTGATTGTTGGAAAACGGCCACTATAACACCAGTTTTCAAAGCAGGCAGTAAGAATGATGTAGCAAATTTTAAACCTATTTCTAAATTTTAAAACGTTTCCAAACTCTTTGAAAGTGTCATTTAGAATCGACTATTTTTCCTAACTAAGCGACACATTTGCCCTGAACAGCATGGTTTTTTTGCTGGGCGATCAACTGTCACTAATTTAGCTGTTTTCTCCAAATTTTGCATTTCATCATTTGAACTTGAATATCAAGTTGACGTTGCTTATACTGATTTTTCTAAGGCATTTGATAAGGTTCCACATAATGTTTTACTAGCCAAACTTGCTAAAATTTGTTTACACTCAAATTTTTTGGATTGGATTCAGTCTTACCTTCATAATAGAGTGTCTTGTGTGGAGATAGAGGGAGTTAAATCCTATAAATTTATAGCTTCATCTGGAGTGCCTCAAGGGAGTATTCTTGGACCATTGCTCTTTTCATTGTTTATAAATGATGTTAGTAAATGTTTTCAATCGGTAAAATTTCTACAATACGCTGATGACTTAAAACTATTCAGTCATATTTCTGATTTAAATGATGCTGCTCTGTTACAGAGTGATCTTAGTAATCTACTTTCTTGGAGCTTGTTAAATTTTTTACCATTAAATTCTAATAAGTGCTTTTCAATAACGTACTCTAAGTGTAATAATTTTTTAAACTTTTTGTATTCCATCGAGGGTACTCCCCTAGAGAGAGTCAATACCATTAAGGACTTGGGTGTAATTTTTAACACTAAGTTCACTTTTGTTAATCACATTAACTATGTTGTTCCAAAATCATATTCTTTACTTGCTTTTGTGCGTAGAAATTGCTCTGAATTTTCTGACCCTCATATCCTAATTAGTCTCTATAACTCATTTGTAAGATCAAGGTTAGAGTATGCTGCCTTCATATGGAGTCCTTTCTACATAATTCATTGTGCTCGCCTTGAGAAAATCCAGAAATCATTTTCTCTATTTGCGCTACGTTCCATAAATTTTTCCGAAACTCTGCCAGTATATGATGCTCGTATTTTGCTTCTGGGATTAAAAACACTAAAAACTAGAAGGAAAATTCATTGACATTTATTCACGATCTTTTTTGGGGCATATCGACTATGAACAGCTATTGCAATTTTTAAATTTTAATATTCCGGCTAGAACGTTACGTAATTATTCGCTATTTCATTCCGAAATTCATAGAACTCTTTATGCTCTTAATGAGCCTATTATTCGGGCCTTATCTTTGTATAATGAATTGTCTATTGAAAATAATTTAGATCTCTCTGTCTCGAAATTATCTTTGAAGAATAAACTTAGCACTATTTTTCGTATCTAATTTGTATTCTCTTTATGTTTATCTTTATTTCTTAGTCTTCATTTATCACTGAATACATACTGCAAATTTTTTTATTTGTTTTTTTTTATTTTCTTCCTTGTAAATATTATATTAGTATATAAGTTAATTTAATTTTAAGTAGTCTGTAACGATGTGTAAATCAAACACTTAACGAATAAATAAATAAATAAACAAATAAAAAATACATAAATAAATGTTTACAGACACGCAACACAAAAATTTTTTAGATTTTATGAATATTTAAAAATTTTAATATTGAAAAGAAGAGTCAGTTTAGATATAAATTTCATTGAATACATATTTTTAAATATAGATTGAGTGTTTTCGTAGCATTTTGCTTATAAAAGTTAGTATATGGGGGTAATTCCGCCAAAAGTGCCCTTTTTTTTGAAAAATGGATAAATATAAATATAAAAATAAAACTAAAGCTACAATAAGTAAGCCTGCAGGTTGAAAGCTTTCTAGCGACGCCAGTGTTGGTTCACACAAATACAGAAACAATCACACAGGGCTGTATTCGGTTGTATCGTAAAAGAGGCCTAAACTATTAAAGTTTGTTCTTATGCATTAAAATTTTAGGAACATTTTAAGAATAGCAACAACTCTATTTAAAAAAATTTCTGATCGCTCGCAATTGGCGTAGAAGTTATAGGCATTCAACGTTGGAAAAAGTGGACTAAAAATCTAGCTGATTTTTTAAGTTTTCCAACAAAACTAAACTTTATGGGTATCAAAAGAGAGATAAAACAAGTATATGTTCAACAAGATTTCAAACATAAAAAACATGCATTTAAGATACAACCCTTTTTTTACTTTAAATTGCGAGGTTTTTTTCAAATTTAATAAAAAAACTAAATGTATTTAGTTGTCTCTTTTTAATAGGAGGCTGTCGGCCGCTGCATAGGGATTACAAATCTCAGTAAGTCCAATACAGGCTTTGCTGTCTACAGTACTTTTGGATGTAGTTATCTTTTTAATACTTCTTTTTTTTAATGTATTACTTTCGTAAAAGAGAAACCACTAGTTTTTCAGACAAATTCTTATTATAAAAAAAAAATTATATCTTAAAATTTATGCATGGAGTTTTATGTTTGACATCTCGTTGAATAGATACGCGCATTACTTATGTTTTAATACCCATAAAGCTTAGTTTTGTTGAAAAACTAGAAAAACAGCAAGATTTTTAGGTAATTTTTCTTAATTTTAAAGCCTCAAATTCTAAACTTGAACTTTAATTACAAATTAAATTAGATTAATTTTTTAAAATCGTTATTTTTTGGGTGTTTCTGTCTAGTTATTGTGCAGAAATCAGCAAAATTTAACATACAGGTACTAAATCTAATTCACTATGCTGAAAACAAGATCGCCCCAAAAATATATTCAGCTGTGAAAAATGAGTACGCCCCTGAAGCAGTGTTTGTGTTTTGACAGATGTAGTTTGATCAAACTGGTGCAAAATCAACGGGCTCTTAACTAGAAACCATTTTTAACTAGAAATATATACATTTCTAATACAAATAAGTTAAAAAATATCGTTAGAAACTAAATAAAGCACTTTTGTTAAAAGAGTTCACACCGGACATATTTACCTGTGGAACGATAGCGCATTGTTTTTAAGTTTTCGGGAAGTTTTACAATTTTTCACAGCACAACTCATGTTGCATTTATTTTTGTGGTTTTTTTCTTTGATTTTTTCGCTTCTTAGGCTGTGAAAAATACTTAACATTAAATGATTTTCAACTATTTTGCTGAGGAGTCTTCCAATCAGATGCCAGGGTTCTCAGAAATGTCAATAAACTCTCTCTGTCTAGCTCGCACAATTTACGAATGGTGCGACAGTTTAAGTACAGTGTATGTGTTAGCAACACCATTTGCTTATATTTTACTTCTTTGGTTAAAATCTCTTCAGGTGATTACGTCATGAAATTGATTTGTAGGCATTTTTTGAGTGAAAACTTGACATATTCCCCTTTTAAACTTGATGCTTCAATTTACAGTGGAAAAACGTCAAAATGAGCTGTTTTGAAAATTGTATCAATTTTTACTTACTTTTTTATTCAGTTTTGACAATGGATTTTCTGGACTGCCTATAACTTCCTCCCGTCTCGATAATTCGAAAACAGTTCATTAATTGTTAGCTTCCGTTCCAGCACGATAAAATTAGCAAACATTCGTCGATTTCATTAAATAATTTTACGTTTTCCAACAGCAATTTCACTTGTCAAAATATATTTTGACAGTTTAAATCAGCCGTACATAGCTACACAAATAAATTGGTTACTACACAATCGAAATAAGTAGTCGAATGAAAATTATATTAAAAGTAAACTTTCATTTGCTTCATTTAAGGCCAAACTACAATTAATTATGTATAATATCTTAAAACACGGCTCATTTTATGAAATTTTGAAGATTTTTGTTTAGTTTTTTTACATGTTCATACATAAAATCTGGGTAGATACTCAATTATATGTACGGTTACAAGTAAATTATATATCCCTATGGCTGAAATAATAAACATTAATTGTCAATAGTGACACTATAGTTACGCCAATGTTTTGCTTTCTCGTTTTTTGCTCTCCGAATTGCATCTACCTGGTTATTCTGCCATGGTTTACATATTTACGGGCATGGTAGAAGAATACAGGTAGATGCACCAGATGAGAGCATACTGCCGGAAATGTCAAAACGAAGCAAAATTTTTTATTTCTTTTCTTTTGTTTCGCCACACAGCTGAATTTGATAGACATGGCAGTATGGAAAGAGCACAATCAGCCCTGCAGCTACCTCTATCCTTATACCATGTTTACGGGTGCTGTCAAACGAATGGACAACCTATGATAATGGGCATACGCTTCATATTTTAGAACAGTGTATGTCAGCTTTGCACACTTGTGATTGTGTTTTTGCAGTAAAATATGTATTAATCTCACCTACAGAACGATCAAAGCTTCAGTGTTCAAGCGAATGCCAAGCAGAAAAAATCTGCGCTTGCTGTGTCGATAAGCAATAATAGCTTATGTCGATTTAAGACAGGACTGAGTTATTGATATAGTTGTGTTCCACGTATATATCCTAATGAACACACAAAATTTAGAACTTCTAGCATGACCTTAGCCAAAGATATGACGCAAAAACAAAAGACTTTCATATAACTTTCATATAACTTATACGGCGATTGAAAACTTTGAAGCAAGATTTATGGAAACTTTGAAATAAGACTTAAGCTGTTATTGCTCATCGACACAGATATAACGTAAGATTACACTGTATAAAATTTTATGTATGCAACATTTTTGGAAGTATGTATGAAAAAAATTCAAGCATCAAAGAGGTAAAATTTAAAAAATTATGCATTACAATAATTAAAAAAGGCATTACGATAATTTGCATGGCTAATATAAGGTAATTGTGGAGCATGCGATGGAGAAATAAATTAATAATTTAAAAGCGGCATGTCCACATCATGTCATATAGTGATTAGTTCCAAGTACGTTTAATGAAAGCATCTTACGCTGTCTGTTTGGCCTTGGTAAAACACAATAAGCAACATTAGCACAATAAAATAACATATTTGTTTTAAGCTTTTAGCCTGCCTTTTTACATTTCCGTCTGCTTATCTGTTTTTCACATTATCCGTCTGTGCGTCTGTTTCCTTTTGACATTCCGTCCACTACTTATTTATTTAATTTCGCAATACAAATCCGAGCAAAAAATATCCCATAATGCCTAGTAAGATTTCTGTAAAAAGCGCTTTAGCACTACTTTGTTTTCAGTGTAAGCTTTAAAGCGCTCATTAATACATACTCAAGATAAGAAAGTATAGGTCAAGGTTCATTTATAAGGTTGTCCCACTTGCGAGCTCGGTCGATCTTTCAGAATGGAAAGAAATCAAGAAAATTAATGCATAGAACAAAGCAAAGCACAGTGACAGTTCAAGCAAAGGCGGAAAAAAGAGTGCATTTCTCTCAAGTGCCACAGCCTTATAAATGAATCTTGGTATAGGTATGCAAAGCTTCCCGACACAGTCTTAGAACTTTAAAGTTATTTTATATGTTTTTTCAATTTTTATGATACTATTATTTATATGTTATTAAATATATATAGATTAAGAGCTATTTAAATTTTTTTTCGAAAAATAAATTTAATGGCCCATATCATAAGCAAAATAAAATATATTGTTCGATATTTTGATGTTTATGTTTTTTCGAAATGATGCGAAAGATCAGTAGTGCCTCTTGTAAAATTCGATTAATATGATACCTGTAATAATATCACATAATTGTTTAGGTTTGAATAGCTTAGTTTTCTTAAGGTTACATTGTTTGAAAAAAAAATGTTACTCAATTTGAAACATTTATTTTGAATAGACTATAATACATAGAGACTTAATTTTTCTTACGTAAATATTACAAAAACAGTATTGGAAAATATTTTTGTTTTTGTTTTTAAAGCTCCTTCTTCTTTATTTTCAGCTGGGGTCATAAGGGTACTTGTCGCTACAACCTATACTAGAATTACTAAGTAAAGGGTGTTTTTTATAGAGTTTTACAACTTTGAGTTGGCATCACTGCTTTATTTGACCACCCATTTAACAGTTGATAGTTGCTTTTTGTTTAATTTGCTTTAACATTTCATTATGGATTGACTTACACCAGAACAACGCGTGCAAATTGTGGAAATTTTTAATCAAAATAATGGTTCTGTTCGTCAAACTTATCGTGCACTTCGTCCATTTTATGGCGTACATAATCGTCCTTCAGAGCTGCTAATTCGAAGAACAATAGATCGTTTGCGGACCACATTTACTGTAACTGATAATGTGCATCCCGTGAGATGCCGAACAGTGCGCACTGAAGAATCTGTATCCACTGTACAGGAAAGCATTGAAGATGATCCTAATCAATCAATTCGTCGCCGTTCTCAGCAACTGGGGTTGTGTCCTTCCACTTTATGGAAGATTTTACGAAAAGATCTTGGCTTAAAACCTTTCAAGATTCAACTTGTGCAGGCCAAACGACCATCGGCCAAACGACCATCGGCCAAACGACCATCGGCCAATTCGGCGAATGGGCTGAAGCACCAATTGATATTGATTTTGAATTTCCATGGAAAATTTTATTTTCCGATGAAGCCCATTTTTGGTTGAATGGGTACGTAAATAATCAGAATTGTCGTATTTGGAGTGAGGAGAATCTATAAGCTTTTGTCGAAACACCATTTTATCCACATAAAATAACTGTTTGGTGCGCTTTATGGGCTGGCGGAGTCATTGGCCTATATGTCTTCAAAAACGATGATGGTCAGAATGTTACTGTCAATGGTGAACGGTATAGGAACATGCATCGAAGTTTTTTCGTACCTCAATTAGCTGGCATTAATCTTGCTGATATGTGGTTCCAACAGAACGGAGCCACATGACACACAGCGGGCTATACAATTGATTTACTCAAGGAAACTTTTGACGAAAAAAACTTTTACGAAATGCCCCAATTAATTGGCCCCCAAGATCGTGTGATTTAACCCCATTGGATTATTTTCTTTTAGGTTATGTAAAATCACTTGTCTACGTCGATAAACCACAAACAATTGAACACCTGGAAATCAACATTCGAAGAGTTATCGGCGAGATACGGCCGCAAATGCTTCGAAAAGTTTGTGAAAATTGGTGTTCCAGATTGCACCTTGTACGCTCCAGCCGTGGTGGCCAAATGACCGAAATCATATTTAAACATTAATTTCATTTTCTATCCAATAAAGCCCGTTTTATTGGTACTAAAAATATATAACTATGTTTTATAATGAATTAAACTTGTACCACTCTATAAAAAACACCCTTTATATAATTAAAATATTTTTGAATATTTTTTTGTTTTATTAACCAAAAAATGAAGTCTCTATGTATTATGGTCCACCCAAAATAAATGTTATAAATTGAATAAAATAGACAAAAAATCCCTTTGTCTTATAGTTTTATCACAACAAATTTTTTAATTTGACCCGTTTTTTTTCAACGTACAATGTTGAAAACTGCAAATTTCAATCCCGGATTTTTTTTGAAAATCGAAATAGTGTTCTACAAATTTTAATGCAATGAAACGCAATAAAATTATTTTTAAAAATGCTTAAAATTTAAAAATAATATAAAAAGGAACAGTTAAAGGAATAGTAAAATTCTAATTCCTAAAAGGTGGTCTAAAGATTTTCTTCTGAGAATTTTTAAAAACATTTCAAAAATAATTTTAAAAAAGGAACTGTTTAATTTTATTATTTAAATAATACGTTACAAGAAAACTATTCGTATACTTTTTTATTAATTTGGTCACCCACTATATTTTTATAAATTGTTTCGTATTGAAAAGCATTAAAAGTTAAATTTAATGAATAATTTTTATACACACTGAGAAAAAAGCATACTAAAATAAAAAAATTTACTCAATAATTACGAAAATTGTACTCGTTTTAGCTCCAAGGAATTTTTTGTTTTTTTTTTCAAATGGAAATTTTTCTTTAATAGAAAACAATACATTTCTAAACAAAGTTTAAAGTATTACTTTCAAAGAAAAATTTTTTTTTAAAAAAATTTACATATAAAAAAAACTTCCTTGGCTAAAACAAGTAAAATTTTCTTAATTGTTGAGAAAATTTTATTTCATTTTAGAACGCTTTATTTTGAGTGTGTAAATTATTTTTTAAAACAATATATAAAATAGAACAATGAAATTTTTACTATTAAATCAAAAGTCTTAATTTTTTTAAACAAATGCAAGTACTTTCGTTTCAAAAAAACTTCTATTAAAACTATAGAAATTTTAGATTTTTAAAACAATAACTTGTGTTTTTTTTTTTATTTAAAAGCCGAACTTGAAGCTAATACACTGAGTGTATTAGCCTCTTCTTAATGTTTTGAGAAATTGACACGTCCGAATTGTATTGGAAAGAAATTAAAGTAAAAACTTATTTTGCTTACAACTTAAACATATTTCAACGAAACTATTTTTTATGTTTAATAAAACCTATACAACGCTTTGATTTTAATCTGAAATGAGCAATCCACTTTGTCAAAATCGAATGAAAATCACATAAAATTTTGATACAAAAAGTCATTGCCAAAATAGCGAACATAGTCCTCAAAACTTAATAAATTTGGTATTGTCTTACAAAAAAAATACTATGATATAAAGTGCGCAATGCTTTTAAAATCAAAAATTTTTTTTTAATTAAATCCCACCAAACAAAGCAACGTCATCAACTTGATTTGAGCATTACTATGAAGAATACTTTGGCGATAATAACTATAAAAATAAGTATTTTCAATTATATAAATTAAAACAAACCTAATAACGTAGTTTCAGTTTTGATTTAAAATTTTTTTGTATCATCTACGCAAATTATAATAATGGAAGTGTGTATTAGTTACACTCATTTCGCTTTCTTTTTAATATGGAAACAACACTAATTTATTGACTTTATACCTCCATTCTTTGCTCATAAAACCTAATTTTGTAAAAATATGGTATGCAGTTTGTTTTTTATTTAAGTGTTCCTTAAAATGAGCCTAATACACAAAAACACATAAAAATAGGATAAAAATTACCAGAGGTATGATATTTTACTTTCTAAAAATGTATAATTTAAAAAACGACACCTTTTGTAGCTTTACTATTTTTACAAAAATCTTTAGCTATTTTTAAAATTACTTGCCTTATTTCAAAAATCCTCAAAGTGCCTTTTTTTCACTGAGAACTTAAAAAAAATCATCAGAAATCGATAAAACTATGTTTCTTATTTAAAATGACTTCAGTTATTTAAAAAATATTTCTGATTTTAGTTTGAAAAATGTTAGAGTTCTAGAGCTGCCAATAATTCAGACCCTGGTTTAGTGGTAAAAAATACCCAAATATACCATGAAAAAATTTATATACTTTATAAAAAGGTCTTTTAACCCCACCAAATAAAATTGTATAAAACTGCTGTAAGATATTATAACCTGTGGAAAAGTTCTATATTTTGCATATAATATAAAAAAATCATTGAATATATGATTTTTAAAATATAATTTATTCATAGATCCACCAAAGATATAAGTGTTAGAAATAGTTTTCATCAAACGTAAAATATTACTTATGTGCGGTATAATTGTATTTTATATTTACAACTTTATCCGTTTCAGCACAGTTTCATTTTAAGTGCCGTTTTTTTATCTTATTTTCTTTAATTATTTAATTAAATTGCATTGAAATCCATCATCCCCAATTTTAAAAATTGTAGAATTATTTTAAAATTCTTAAGATCGGTCTTAAGGTGATGAAAATATTAAATTCTTAACATTGCGCGATGTCGTTTCCAAAATAAATTTTACGAACAAAAAAGAGATCTTAAATAATATTCTCAAAAAATATAATACAAAAATATTATTAGATAAACGACATCTTAAATTTCGTTTTCAATAACGTAAAATGCCATGCAGTATGCATGTTTTCTTTCCACATACATTTCTCAAACCACACATTTTAATTGCAATCATTTGAATTAATAAATGGCTTCATCCATTCTCAGCTCTGCCGCTTGAATGAAAGTTGTACAAATTTCAATTTCAATTTCAATTTATTGAGACTTTTTTTTTTTTAATAATGACAAAAGTGTAATACGGTACAATGTTTTATGCTATACATATTAAAGTTTTTAGACTATAATGTTTTATCTAAAATTTATATGACTAAACAAGGGATACAAGCTTCTTGCTTCGATATAATAGTTGATTACAACAGGATTGCTGTTAGCGTTTGTTTGAATTAGAATTTATGAGTTTTGCTCAATACTCAAAATTGGCTTTTGGAGAAAATAGTTTCCGTAACTTAAAGCTAATTATATACATTTGTTTTCTTAAAAATAAATAACCAACCAACAATAAAATACAAAAAGACGTATTTTTACTAAAATATCGTTAAGGGGAAATTTAACTATATGATTGACACACTTATATGAAAAATCTTTAAAGTAAATTAAAATATTAAATTATTATGTACTATCAATATAAATCAATATAATTAAAGTATAATATAATGTTAGCCTCTATGCGTATTAGGAGAAGTATTGTTATAAAAATTGGGCAGAGATAGGGCCACCGATGAATTATCCAGATGGGTGATACCCACAGGGGACAAATAGCTCGAGTCGGACCAATTAAAATCTAATTCCCGTCTATAGATATCATTCATGAGAATGTTTTCGTGATATTCTAAACTGTTTATAAATTTTTTTTGAAGCTGCAAAGCATATTGGCAAAGAGGAGTTATGAGGGCTTTTCTATAAATGTAATTATTAGAGAATCTCTTCGTTCTTGTTTCAAAATTTCTGTCGATACAAAGTCTAAGGACCTTCTTTCTACTATTTCTAATTCCCTGGCAACCGTTGGCGAGATCGTAAACCAGATTGGGAATGCATATAAGAGGGAAGAGCGAATACTCACTTTGTAAATAAGAAGTTTTGTTTTTTCACTTAAAGATTTACTGTGAAACAATCTTGAAAATATGGCTTTTATTTTGTTAGCTTTTTTAATGACAAGTCTGGCATGCTCATTGAATTTAAAGAGTTTATTAAAAGTGATGCCCAAATATTTTATACTATTATTAAAAGGAATATTTGCCCCGCTAAGAGTAAGAGTAAGAGATTTGCTTTGAGGGACAACTTTTTTGCTACATTTACCAGAGGCGTTTCTGATGCAAATGGCTTGAGATTTAGAGGTGTTAATGTTAATTCCCCAACTAAGATAGTAAATGTTAATAATATTTAAGTGATGATTGACTGAATGCAGTGCATCAATTGGGGATTTGTTATGGGCGTATATTAAGGAGTCATCGGCATAAAGGATGCTTTTGCTGTCATTTATCTCATGTGGAAAGTCATGTATAAGGATATTATACAGGAATGGAGCAAGTATGGCCCCTTGAGGGACTCCACTTTTAATTAGACCTATTTCTGAATTAACTTCATTAAGATGAATTTTAAAAGTCCTATCGGAAAGAAAACTAAATAAAATTTTTATAATAAAAGGATCGAAACCAATGTTTATTAATTTGTATAAAATACCTTTATGAAAAGCTCTATCGAAGGCTTTTTCAATGTCAAGAGATACTATGACGGTGCAGGATTGTTGTCTTAAGTTACATACGATATCGTCATGAAGTTTGAGAAGAGCATTAACAGTCGAATGACCTTTCTTAAAACCAAATTGTTGGTTAGGAATATATTCAAAATTTATGTTTTCGTCCATTTTTAGCTTAATAAGTTTTTCAAGTAGTTTTCCAAAATTAGATAACAAGGATATTGGTCTAAAGTTATTTAATTCGAAGGATCGTGGTTTTTTCTTTATAGGAATAATATAAGCAGATTTCCATTTTAGAGGGAAATAACCATTATTAATACAATTGTTAAAGATAATTGAAAGAACCGTGAATACTGAACTAGGAAGTTTTTTGATTATGTTATTTGAAATTAAGTCCGGACCAGCTGATTTTTTTGAATTTGATAATTTAACTATATTTTCAAGGTTTTCAGGGTTAGTAAAATGAGTATTCGGGTAATTTTGAATCGATGTAAAGTTGCTGTTAAAAATAAAAATAGGATTGTGACAATTTGAAAGAACTCTATCAATAGAGGAATCTATAAGTTCAAAATTAGCTGTGTCGGGGATATTCTCTCTGTAGATGTCTGTGTACCGATTTTTAAAAGCATCTGCAATTTGATAACTGTCTCGGATGATGATATTATCTAAGAGGATTTTGCTACAGAATTTATTATTGTCTTTTTTTAAAAATTTGAAGAGTTCTTTATATGCAAATGGGCCAGGTTGGATTTTTGAAAGTTTTTGATTGAGTAATGTAGCTTGATGTGCATTAACCTGATTTTTGATCATGATGTTTAATAATTTTATTTGAGTTGAGATAAGATTGTATTCATTACTTTTACGATTGAAGTTTCGATGGTAAATTTTTTTCAAGTTTTTTTGCCATTGATGCTTTAGTTTGTAGAGGTTTTTAATATTATTTGGAAGAAGAAGAAAATGGTTATCTTTAAGTACTATTTGTTCTGTGTGATCTTTGGTTACAGAGAGAATTGAGGTTGTAAGGATGTCTATTGACTGATCAATTTCAGAGTTTGACAGATTTCTGATAAAAGGGGGAGTAATGTTTTCTATAGTTAAATTTAAATCTTCACGAAAGCTGTCCCAGTTAGTGTTTTTATAAGAGGTGAGAGTTCTAGGAGTATTTATTATAAAGTCAAGATTAGGAACTTTAATTTTGAGGTATAAAGGAAAATGGTCTGAGAAGGAAGACAGACTTGAAACTGAAAAATTTATATTTATGAGGTCAATCAGATTTGAGCTTACAATAAAATGATCAAGAAAGGATGATCCGTTTGGGTATGAGGGGCTTTCGTCACAGAGTCTATGAAAGTCAAGAGCTGAATTCTGAACCCAATTATTTAGAGTCTTTCCATTTATATTATCAAATAAGTCTCCCCACGCCATGTTTTTCGCATTGAAATCGCCTCCAAAAACAGTGCCATCAAAATCACGGGAGAAATTTTTGATTAAAGAGAGAGCGTGAAACATTCTTAAAGTTGGTGCAAAGGAAGGAAAATATATGCTTCCTAGTAAAATTTTTTTTGGAACCGAGTCTACAGTTATATAAATCATTATAAAAACATTTGGAAAGTTTAAATCTGGAATAGTAATAGGAGTATATTTCATGTGAGATTTAATTAAAATACCAATACCAGGAGGTGAGCAGTGGTGAATAAAATTATAATTGTCCATGTTGGTTTTGTTCTTGAATGAGATATGTGTTTCTTGTATGAACGCTATATCGATTCGATTTCGATTCAGAGTTGAAAGTAAATCAACTTTCCGACTTTTATTTATCAAAGATCTGACATTATAAGTGAGAAAGGAAAGTGAATTATGGACCATAACACATGAGGACTTCTTTGAGAAGCAAAGTATACTCGGATTTTGCATCTTCTATTGGCAGTGATTTATAAGTAAAAATTAATTTTTTAATTTTTTCTTCTAGAGAAGTTAAGGTGGGAACCTGGAAATAGCAGGCTAAATTAAGGAATTCTTCAATGAGAGGAGGAGGTCTTTTAGTCAAGGAGACTTTAGAATTAGGTGTATCAGAATAAAAATTACTAGCGTAAGACTTACCAGGTGTTAAATGAGAAAAGGAACGTGTCGCTGAGGCAACATTTTTTTCAGCTGTAAACATTCTTTTTTTGTTTTCAAATAGTAACTCTTTTTTCTTCTTAAGATATGATTTGTAAGTTGAGCAACCTCTATAGTTGGAGGGATGTCCAAACTGTTTACAATTAACACAAAGTGGCTCGGCCTGGTCTTGAAGTAGTCTAGCACACATTCCTGGTTCGTGATCTTCATTGCACTTAACACATGCAAATTTTTTGTTACAATTTTTTGCCGAGTGGCCCCAGGATTGACATCGTTTACATTGCATAATTTTGTTTTTGGATCTGGGCGCTTCCCAGGTGACCACTTGATTTAAAATGAATTTAATACGATTTATGTTTTTAATTTCGCCACCTGGAACTAACGTGACCAAGAAGAGGCTGGTTTCAATATTGTTAAGTTTTGAATTACGCGTATAAAATTTAGAGATATTCGCAACAACGTTTGGTACTTGACTATCTATGTCATTTTTAATATCATTAAGATCGGTTTTATAGAAAAGCCCCCTTAATATCAATGAAGGCTGCCTAAGCTCTGGCGGTGTAAAAGAATAAGATTGAATTCCCTTACTTTTTAATAGCTCCATCATCTCATTATGTACTGAGAGCTCTTTAAAAAATATTTTGGATTTAAATTTGTTTACATTAACTACTTTAAATTCTATTTTAGGGATCTTAGTATTTAATTGGCTAATCAATTTATTAACATCTAAATTAAATAAGAAAATTTGTGGACAAAATTTTATAGTCTTTGGAAGTGGCCCTGGAAATCTACCCGTTTTATGATTAACATTAACATTATAAGCATTAACATTAGAAACATTAACATTAGGTGTATTAACAATAGGAGCATTTACTATATTATTATTGTTAGAAATATTATCAAAAGTTAAATCGGCCAACAACTCAAACCTGTTTTGTGAAGCTGTATTTGGGATCTTCGATGATTTGGCAATACCAGAATTCGTCCTTTTTATGCGTTTTTGGCTTCTAAGAGAAGAGTCCTCTTCTGCAGCATTTAAAGTTCCCGGAGTCGGCGAATCAGTAAAATCCATAGATTGCTAAGGAGTGGGGTTTAGCTCAGAAGGCGTGGATTGCAACATGATATTAACAGGACAAGCAGCAGTAGTAGCGGGAGTCAGATGGACGCTAGCGACTGAAGGTGTACCGTTAGCTGCACAAGCAAAAGACGGACGGAGAGCATCAGCAACATACACAAAAGAAGCAGGAGGATGAGAACAGTTAGCAACATCAGAAAGAGCTGTTGTATCAGGAGGTGAGCAGTTAACAGCATTAGCAGCAGTCACACGGTCAGCATCAGCAGCTGAAACAGCTGGTCTGGTCGGAGTCTTGTCCGGAGGCTTTTTTGTTTTGCGGGAAGAAAGTCCGCTTTGCTTGGACTTAAAGTCCATGCGGTGAAGCTCGTACGGCTTTATATTCGGATTCTTTTTTTTTAACAGTAACTAATAGCGATGTACAGCAATAAATAATTAGATATTTTTTGATAGATTTGATTAATGTAATTTTAAAATTTTTTCACAATTATTTTTTTTATTAAAAAAATTTGAGAAGAAAAAACAGTCTGCTCTGTTCAAAAAATTCAAACGAACTCCGAAAGTTGTACAAAATATATTGCTGATCATCCCTCACCGCATTCTCTGCTCGGTAGCTCCATCACTTCTTGTTTTCTCTCGAAATGATCACAGTAAGGTCGGGTAGTTTTGTTGTATGGCACGAACGTACACATTCTGTCGGAAGACGAGGCACAACGACGTACCACACAACTTCAGTGGCTGGACTCATGAACATACATTTAAAAGCGATAAAACATACCCATGAATTCGGTTGTGCATTCATTGAATGAATGAATTCATGTAGATGTTTAGTATGTACAAATAAACTAAGACTCAAATTTAAGTTGTGTATTTTAGAATTATAAATTATTGATTTTTTAAGTGAAGATTCGAGTTTTCCGAATCTGAATTGTCTATAGTCTCTCTGTCACTCTGTCTAGAGAAGAGTACCACATCAGCTTGTCCAGTTGTCTTTGTGCAACTGCTTATGAATTTGGAGACAGCGTCATTCATATAACGTAAACTGACCTACCTCCATGATTAGTTTGACTTTTTTTTGAATAATTCTGAGTCATGGTATTAACTGCCTGCTCAGTTGAATATTTATCTGCTTGTTCTGCAGTCAAACCATCCGAGATATAGGCACCCTGTAGTGCTTTAGGTAACTGTTCCACTTCTTTGGTGTATTGGTTAGCTGTCTTATTTCGCTGTTGAACATTCATCAGCTTAGCTACGAATACCTGAACAGACTTACCTTAAATGAGTTTTGAAGTTTTGTTTTTATTCTAGGGTTGATTTATTTGTATGTACGTATGCATTTACATTAGAGTTTGTTGGCTAGTAGTTTGTCTACTATAATACATCTATTACTTTATATTCCAAGCCTTCTAACCAAGTTTTATTAAGATCGGTCAACTTTAATGTCTACCTCCCATGTAAAAATTAAATATAGGTCCAAGGACTTACTGACTTCAACAATTTTTGGTATTTTTATTGGATAACATCAACTTACTAAGCAGAAAAGATTTCATTATCATATCATCACTCTTTCTATTTATTTCCAAATTTGTATGAGCGCCAGGCACAGTGTGGCGGCCGAACAGAAATATTATTTCAATAGAAAAAACTTTTTAAAAAAGCTTTCTGTCCGCTGGGATTTTTGGTTACGAGCCACGCATATTACCAGCAGGCTAAGGCCACCACTACAGGTCGCCTGACTAAAGTATTGATAAACATGGTATGACTTTCAGAATCGTAAAACATGAACTTTGTGGACTTGTTTTCCCCAACAATATTTTTTGTCTTCTCAATCAAAATATGTTTTCCTGGAATTGTAAAGAAACATTGAAATGAATGTCACACAAATAGCGCATTGTATGATAAACAAAATATTTTAATAATATAACTTGCTATAAGCTCCAGCCCATAAAAAAACCGTTCTGAAGTATTTTTAGTAAATAATTTCATCAGAAACGCTTAGAAAAAGTATGGATTTTTACCCTTATTAAACTGAAAAATGTTTGGAAAAACCAAAAAAAAAAAACTTAACTCTTTCCTTATTCCAAATAGAATTGGGCTTATATGCATTCGAACTTGCTAAAATTTTTCACGAATTTTTTTATAATCAATTACAATTGTTTGAGCCCTTGGGGCTTTTTAAAATTAGGTCCACTCTAATGCGCATGCTCTGATCGATTTGAAAAAACTCTTTGGCAAAATTTTACAAAATGGGACAAAATTTGAATCACTGAAAAATACACCTTTGTGGAATGTTTGTACAAAATTCAACCCACTCAGATTTACTGTTGTAGCTCTAAAGTACAGCGGTTTAAATTAGCCCTCACCAGCTATTATATATCATATAATTAGCTAATACTTATGTACATATAGAATATCACAACGAAAGTCGGGCAGGCATTTCTAAGCGCTTTCGCATTAGTTTCAGAAATGAAAATGTAAGAAGAAAATTGCAGTATATATTTTTTCAAAACGTTATTTGTTGATGAACAAAATTAAACAAAAACATAACTAAAAAATTAGAACATAGCGGTGAAACAAAATTAAATCAAAACAAACAATTTAAAATGAGCTCAAAGTGAAAGTTGGGCAAGTAAAGAGAATATATATGAAGAGTGGTATATTAACCTGCTTAAAACTTGTTTCTACAGTTGAAATAACTTCAGTCAAACGCAAAAAGCGTTATAAACAAGCTAAGAGAAAATACAATAATGAACATACAATAGCTAAAGATAAACTTAGCTTCAAAGATGAATGGTATGTTTTAAGAGAAATAAAATAGACCAATTTTTATCTTTTTATCACCAAAACAATCGGTCATGTTAAAACTAAATTTGGAAAACTAAATTTGGAAAACTAAAACTAAATTTGGAGTTGCATTTGTGCCGTCGTGGAGTCCACACGGTTTTTGTTTATGCTCGAAAAAAATAAATTCAGAACTTATTCTAATACTATATTTAATACTCAAAATCCTATCATGCCGTGTGTGTGCGGTAATAAAGTCGATCGAAATCATCGCAGTGACGATAAAATTATATGCGAAGGATGCAAAGAATTTTGTCATAGCAATTGTGTTGGTTTGCTGCCTGACGATGTTGAATTCTTTAAAAGTTCAAATAATGCATTTCGTTGTTCCGCCTGCTCTTCCGTGAGAAGCGCGTCTTTCCGTTCTCCACCATCGTCATCGCTTTTCAAAGCTGTACAACCTGGCGGTCTAAGTCCAGAGACCAAAACCCGCTCTCTTACGGATGATGTGGAAAAAAACATTACGGCTGATGTAGGTCAACAAATAAACTCTAAACAGAAAGTGTTAAAACTTAAATCAGAAAAACAAAATTCAGCTGACAAGCTAAGTCTAGTTCGTTTGCAGCAAAAACTAAAACAACCAGTACAACAACAACATCAGCAACATCTTTTAATTATTTATTTATTTACTTATTCATTCATCTACTGGGACGTTGCCCTTACAGATATAGTTCTTAGTCTAACTTAATCTAACATATTCCATAAAAATTAACAAATCGAGTAATAAATTCTTAATTAATTCTCTATTTATACTAAAAACTAAATGACTAGCAACAGAATTACACAGGTATAAGCATTAAAAAAAATTATAATTAAAAAAAAACTAGCAGAAAAGCAAAACTCAGCTGATATGCAAAGCCCACTGCTAATTCAGCCAATACAACAACAAAAGCAACAACTACAACAACAACAGCAGATTTGTCATCTTCAAAACCTCGAACAAAATCAATACGCTAATGGTTCAGCTCAGAAACAACAATTTCCGGAGAGTTCTCTTGTACATCAACAACAAGAACAAGAACAAACATTGTCTCTTGTACATCAATAACAAGAACAAGAACAAACACAACAAACATTTAACCAACAAAAACAACCTGTACAACAACAACAGCAACATCTTACCCATCAAAAATTAGCAGAAAAGCAAAACTCAGCTGAAATGCAAAGCCCACTGCTAGTTCAGCCAATTCAACAACAATAGCTACCACTACAACTACAACAACAACAACAACAACCAGTACCACACCAACTGCAGCAATTTAGTCATCAACTAAACTTCGAACAATATCAATGTGCTAATGGTTCAGCTCAGCAACAACAATTACCGGATAGTTTTCTCGTGCATCAACAACAACAACAAACACAGCAAACATGTAACCAACAGCAACAAGCAAGCAACACTGAGATCACTTTAGAAAGAGTTTTCCATGAAATATTAGCGCTTAGGTCCGACAATGCAAAATTGTTTTCTCTTCTTCGTTTCCTGGAAGCAGATAAAAATGAATTAGTTGATAAAACATATGCTCTTCAAAGTGAAGTGAATTTTTTGCGCCAAAAGAAAAACGAAAAGTGCGTTGAAATTGTCGGGGTACCGAACTTAGATAATAAAAACGCAATTGACTGTGCTCTTAATGTTCTCACTAACGGCTCAGGTACAAACATTTCAGTGGAACAAATCGATGATTGCTACATTAAAAAAATTAAAAGTACAAATAATCAAGCTTCAAGTATTTTGGTCGTTAAATTCACTTCCCTTATAAAAAAGAAAGAAGTGATGACGAATAAATTCAAATATAGGAATAGTTTAACTTCAAAAATTTTTAATTGTGAAAAAAATTCTAAAATTTTTATTAATGATTGTTTGGATAATGTCACAAGAAACTTATTAAAGGAAGCGCAAAAAGTAAAAAGGCAGATAAACTTCAAGTATGTTTTTATAAGAAATGGTAAAGTTTTCATGCGAAAAAATAATGGCGATACTTATTTTGTTATTAACAAATTAGAAGACTTAAAGTCATTGTCTGATAATATTTTTCCTTAGATAAATGTCTATTATTGAAAATAATCTGAATGTAGATTTGTTCAGTCTTCCTTTTTTGAACTTTACCTTTCTTAACAATCAAGATCTGTGTTATAACCAAACATATTCCGATAATTGCCTTTGCGTTCATCAAAACATTAGAAGTTCACGAAGAAATTTTAACAACTTAATACTTCACATAGAATCATTTGTGAACAAGCCGATTTTAGTTTTTTTGTCAGAAATTTGGATTTATCAAGAGGAAAGCACCCTCTATGATCTTTCTGGCTATAGCTTATTAGCCGCTTGTAATAATGAGTATGCGTCTGGTGGTATCGCCGCGTTTATTAAGAGTGGGATAAATCATGACCATGTTTGCTTTAACCTTAGTAGTTGTGATGTTTTGAAGTTGAAGACTAATTTAGACGATCTTAAAGTTACGTTTTTATGCTTTTACAGATTTAATAACAGTTCGCATGATGCATTTTTTTATGATCTTAATTTTCTTCTTTCTAATGAAAATAATGGTAATTTAGTTCTGCTCGAGGATATTAACCTTAATATTCTTGAAAACTCTGCTAACACTGATAGATATCTTTCCTTACTTTCATCTTATGGTTTGGAATCCTGCATTAATCAGCCAACTCGCAGTACAATCTTTTCTGAAACCTGTATTGACCACATCTTCGTACGTTGTCAAAACTGCCAAAACTTATCTTTGTACACCTCTGCCATTGACTTTCAGATTACTGATCATAGCATGACTAGCTTGAGCTTTAAGAATATTCTTGTAAGTAGAGACCGTGTGACTTTTCTCCTTGTGTTCAACAAAAAAACTGATTTTAGGGCTCTAAATAATTTATTACGTTTCGAGAGTTGGGAGCATATTTACAATGAATTTAATCCTTCTGATGGTTACAGCTTATTTATAAAAACACTGCTTGAGCACGTCGAAGCTTGCTCGAGTTTAGTACAGAAAAAACATAGAAATGGAAGGAAATTAAAGCCCTGGATTAGTAATGAGCTCCTGGATAAAATTAAAACCAAAAATAAACTTTTTAAAAGGAAAAAGGATCATCCTAATAACCTGGTAATCTATGCTGCATATAAATCTCTTTGTAAAGAAATTTCAAAAGAAGTTTAAGTGTGCAAAAATAATTTTTATTCAAACGAATTTTTCAAAATTAGGGGGATATTAAAAAAGAATGGAAACTGGTTAACGATATTTTAAACAAAAGCAGAAAAAAAGAATCCATCAAAGTCTATCATTTGGAGATGCTATAATTTCAGACCTTGTTGAAATAGCTGGTCATTTTAATAATTTATTTACTTCCATAGGTCCAGAGGTTGTCTCTGATAATGCTACCGGTAGAACTCGATGTAGTTGTTTGTCTAATGAACCTTGTCTATCGCAGAGCTTCTTTTTTGAGCCAATCTCTTCTTTTGAAGTATACAAGATCATAATGTCCCTTAAAAACTCTTATTCTGCTACATCAGTTGGTTTTTCAAATAATGTTGTTAAGCGAATTGCTTTTAATATTTGTGACATCTTAAGCCATTTGTTTAATCTTAGCGTAGAAACTGGAATATTTCCGGATAATATGAAAATAGCTGAGGTTATTCCCTTATATAAGAAAGGTGATCGTTTACTTATAAATAACTTCAGGCCAATATCACTTCCACCAATCTTCGCTAAAATCTTTGAGAAAGCTGTAAAGACTCGTATAGTCAATTTTATTGAAAAGTACAAAATTTTTAATAAATGGTAATTTGGATTAAGGGCAGGGCTATCTACTGAAGATGCTCTAGTTAATTTCTGTAATAATGTTTACTCTGGCCTTAATAATAAGCATATAACAGCTGCACTCTTTATAGATATTACTAAGGCATTCGATACCGTCGATCACTCTATTTTGTTGACTAAATTATATAATTTTGGATTTAGAGGCTCCTTTTATAATTGGCTCAGTTCTTATTTATCCAATAGACAACAAAAAGTTAAGATTAATAACTTCTTGAGTTCTTCATTGCCCATAGTTTTGGGTGTACCTCAAGGTTCAGTGCTTGGCCCAATTCTCTTTCTGATTTTTATTAATTCACTATTCTCGCAAAGCTTTGTAAGCAATATAAATGCATTTGCTGACGATATGGCCTGTACTTTCACTAGTAGTTCTCCATTATCCCTGATTGCGGACATAAATCATGATTTGGAAATATTAAGTCACTGGTTCAAAGTTCATAGGTTGGTCCTTAGTGACAAAACGAGAATCATGTTTTTTAATGTTTCTGGCAGAGATCTAGATTTTGGTAACTTTTTCTTTCACTGTGGTAAATGTGAAAAATTTCTTTATTCGGACTCTGTTTACTTATCTTCTAGTTTCCATCAATCCTACTATGAAGATCGCTCTTGCTCGCTTCAATGTTTCAAGATTGAATGTGTGAAATCCTTTAAATATCTCGGAGTAGTACTTGATTTCAAAATGAATTGGTCTGACCATACATATGCACTGAAAAAGTATCTTATGGCCGCGACTAGGTATTTGTATTTGTTGAAACCATATTGTTGTTCTAGTCTCTTAAAGTGCATATATTTTGGTATCT
Organism: Dichetophora obliterata; assembly: GCA_963920525.1. Taxonomy (NCBI): domain Eukaryota; kingdom Metazoa; phylum Arthropoda; class Insecta; order Diptera; family Sciomyzidae; genus Dichetophora; species Dichetophora obliterata. The sequence goes on from OY986439.1 coordinate 142,272,285, forward strand.
TCCAGTCAAAGTTGGAGTATGGATTGACATGTTGGGGTGGTACGCATAACAATAAAGTTTATCCGCTTTTAGTATCGCAAAAACATTCCATTCGTCTTATTCTTAAAAAAGATCGCCGTGAAAGTAGTCTGCCTCCATTTAAGGACTTGAATATTCTGCCAGAATAAAACTCCCGTTTTATTTTTGATTATAAACGTACTTAAAGTGGGTGTAAACCACTTCAAGTCACTGTTTGTTTATTAACCACTGAAAAAGCTAAAAGTAAAACTTTATATAACAAGCTTATGTTTAGCTAAGCAGTTTGGGTAAGCGTGTATGTTTCCCAAACTGTGGATGACTCACATCGTAATTATTGGTTAACAAGTATTTATTGCAACTCAGGTGTTGCTCAATTAATTAAAGAATCAAAGTTGACCGAGTTTATGTGCGCGTGTTGCTTTGTTGCTCAATTAATTAAAGAATCAAAGTGTTCAAAAGTTGACCGAGTTTATGTGCTCGTGTTGCATTTACTATGTCAACTAAAACGCGAGCACAGAAACTTGGACAATTTTAACCACTTGTTTTGCAATAAAAAAGTGTTAAAAGAACAAAACATTTTTGTTGATTTCGTCAACATTTTGCCGCATCCCAGGAAGATGTATGATTTACCAGGTAACTTCAAGGCTGTATTTCTTTATTCATACCAGACGTTCGGAATGACTGCTTTTGTTTCTTTATTCAGTTTTGATTATCCGGAATATTCTTTTTGTATTTCTTTATTCTTACGGAATATTCCGAACGCGTTCTTTTTATGCTGTCAGCTAAGGTAGAATAAAAAGAATATTCCTTGTATGTGAGGTTATATTCGATTGTTTGAAGTAAAATTTCGTTAAATGAAAATGGAAAAAATTTTTTATATTAAATGTTTTAGATTGCTTTGTTGCATTTTTATTTTTTAAATTTTATCTGGTGTATTTGTTGTCTTTAATTAAATACGAAAAATATGTTTCTGGTTTTAATAAAAACAAAATGTACTTTCTAGTCAAAACAGTTTCTTTATTCATTCTGTTCTGGATAAACAACAATCTATTCTATTCGTTCTCTCCTTTATCCGGAATGAATAAAGAAATACACCCCAAATGCCGGGTTATCGTTGCTTTTCATGTTCCGCAGCTCAATGTTGTTGCTGGACTTGGTTAATTTTTTACGCTGAATTAGGATTCGAAGAAGTTTTAGTATTACAAAAATGATGAATATCGTTGTGAGTGTAGATGATATTCCAGTTGTCCAAGATTGATGGTTCCATATCCTCTTCCAGTTTGTTTCATGAAGTTCATTTAATGCGTCTGTAGCAGTTCTTTCCTTAAGATGAAACACTGTTGCTAAATCGTCAGAATTACTGTCTCATTAGAAATTTGAAGCATTGTGTGATTGTTGATTGTTGTGTTGAGGACGGCCATAGACTTTGTATAGTGAGTTACAACTTGAATGTCCTTTGTTGGGGTTGCTTCCAGCCTTATCGATCGTGATTGAATAGTACAGTCCGGCGTGACGTGTATTATTCCTGTCTCGTTAAGAAAAACTTCTTCTCTCTTGTTACCTCAGTTCACAAATACAGTGGTCTGGATAGGTGTAACAAATACATTCGAGGTCCACAGCTCCTTCCAAATTGTGCTTTCTAAATTGAGTAGTCTTGTCGCACAGTTTTTGAAAGTTAGTCTTTTGTATAACTGCTGTACTATGCAGTTTTCGGCTTCATCTATCTTGAAGAATATGGATGGTTGAAGAATTCGAATGATTTCATTCCATTTGGATGCCTTTTGAATGTCCTCTAGCTACGACTCAAAGTACCGGTTCAGATTATAATTGACTCCAAAAGTGGATGAGGTCAATTTTACTTCTTGGAAGACGTTTCCCTATACTCGTTCTGGTACTGTATTAACCTTTATCACCTCATAATTTTCTGCATCCGTGATTACGAAATATCCAGATATAACTATATCCGTTAGTGTTGATGAAAAATCCAACTTATCGAGTGGTTCTGGACTGATTTCCAATTCTGGACCCAATGTTTTGGTGCAATTTGTTGTTATTTCGTGGATCTTTTGGTGTGATAAGAACTCGTACAAATGACTACGCTTTAGATAAGCATTTAATAACTTGGTGTACTTGTCTTTAATTTCTTTCATGTAACTGCTTGCTATAAGATATGTATTTATTAGATCAATATTTATGTTATTGTCATCGCTGATTTTATACCAGGCTTGCATTTGATTTATAGCCTGCATGCCTTCATTTAATTTTTTTGTAAATGTGTTGATTTTCGTTGCGATTCTGGCTTCTGTCTCATCTACTGCAGCTAACGTAGATAACATAAGTTTGGTGTTGCTTTTTGTAGATTTCATTAAATTCTTTTGATTTTGATCTAATGGTTCGATGTCATGGTACACTTCGTCATGTACTCCAAATAATGCTGTCATAACAGTTCCTACAAGTCCTCTTTTTTGTCTTTGATGGCCCGTATTCAAACGCCTAAAAATTTCAAATATCTTGATCCATTCCTCATTTAAGTGATGTACTAATTCATCACACTGACTGTCACTAGTCAATCCTTTTGCCTTATTACACAAGCTTGCCATTTGTTCCTTTGTTCGATTCAGATTTTTCTTGTCTTGTATGATGTCGTTGATTGGGAATAAAGACCTCGTGCGAAGGATTCCGCGTTGAACTTTCGCTGCTCCTAGGTTTTCTATGAATAGCCCAGGTCCAGGGTGTGTTATGGTGTAGCTGGCATGCAATGAACTGAAGTTGGAGATCAGCAGCAGCACTATCATAACCGTTGATAATGTTGATGTTACTGTAATCGATGTAGTTTTTTTATCTTTCAGATACTTTCCGGCCTCACTGGGAGTAACTGAACCATGAGACATATCTTGAGTTGTTGGTTGGCATCCTTGTTCTATTTTAAAGTTGTCATCAATTGGTAGCAAACAAATTTTGTGTATCGCTCGTTTGAGTATAGTTTTTTGCGTTTTAACTGTTGCAACTCAAGCAAGCCCATCTGTGCCTTTATGAATTTCGATGATTCTGCCTAGTGGCCATTTTGATGAAACCATTGCCTCATCTTTAACAAGGACTAATTGACCGACTTTTAAATTTGATGTTTGTTTAGTCCACTTGAATCTTTGCTGTTGTATGCTTTTTGAGTATTCTTCATACCAACGGTTGCAAATATCCTGTTTGATTTTTAGAACCATTTTCCACCGCTTTAAAGTACTGTCTGCAAAATTGAAGATGCTGTCATGTGTTTTTGTCATCAAGGAGGAGCCCACAATAAAATGTCCTGGTGTTAATGCGTTTAGATCTTCACTGTTATCAGATAATGGACATAGTGGACGTGAATTTAGACATCCTTCTATTTGAAACAAAACAGTGTTCACTTCTTCATATGTTAATTTTTGATCACCTATAACCCTAATTAGGTGATGTTTAATAGATCTCACTCCTGATTCCCATAATCCACCAAAATCTGGTGATCCAGGTGGAATGAAGTGCCATTGAATACCAGTTTCTGCAAGACTATTCTGTAGCTGCACAGTCTGTATAATATTATTCGCTCCTACGAAGTTGGTTCCATTACCGCTGTATGTATGGTGAACTGATCCACGCCTACTTATCATTCGTCTGAGGGCTGCCAGGAATCCTTGTGTTGTAAGATCAGAAGTTAGTTCTATATGAACTGCTTTTGTCGCAAAGCAGACAAATATTGCTATGTATGCCTTATGCAATTTTATTCCACGAAATTGCGAACATTTAATGAGTAAAGGTCCTGCGTAGTCAACGCCGCAATGAGTGAATGGCCTTGAAAAATTTACTCGTGGTGCTGGTAACTGCCCCATTAATTGAACTTGTCCTTTGGCGTTGGACCGGAAACATTTCATGCATTTTCTGATGTGCGCCTTTACTACATTTGTTCCGCGAATAATCCAAAATTTATTTCGTACGTGATTGAGAGTTAACTTTGCACCCTCATGCAATGTGTCAATATGTGCTTGTTGAATAATAAGTTTTGCTAGATGGTTTGAATGATGCAATATTATTGGATGTTTTTGATTCATTGATAGATTTGTGTGCTCCAACCTGCCTCCAACGCGTAACAAGTCTTCATTATCAACAAATGGATGCAAAGAATAAATTTAATAATTTTTGACAAATCTTTTTGTAATTTTAGATTTTTGATATCTTCTTCGAACACTTGTTGCGCACGCCTAACAAGTGCCTTTTCTGCAGCATTTATTTCTTCCCCGGTTATATGTCCAATACTTTTTCTCCTACCTTGACACAATTGTTGATAAACCTTAAACAATAAGCTGTTACTCGAAGAAGTTTGCGAAGTGATGAAAATCGATTCGTTATTTCTTCGTTTTCTTTCTTAAGTTGTGCCACTGTGCATGGTAATGAATTTCGAACTTCTGGAACTTGGCTTATGTCGATTATAGTTTTATCCTTAGGCCAATTTGAATCATTCTCTTTAAGCCAATGTGGTCCATTCCACCACAATGAATTTGAGATAAGACTATCTCCAAATACACCTCTTGATGGAATATCTGCTGAGTTTTCAGATCCAGAAACAAATCGAAATTGTCCTTTAAAATTTTCTTGTATGAGTGACACTCGATTTGCAACAAATGTGGTCCATTTTACATGATGTTGCTTAAGCCAATTAAGCACAATTTTTGAGTCTGACCATGCAAAAACTCTTTCGTATTTAGTTGAAGTTCCGTTCTGGATATAGTTTATTAGTTTTGTCAGAAGAACAGCTGCACATAATTCCAGCCTGGCCAGTGATATCTGCTTTACTGGCGCTACTTTTGTTTTTGATGCAAGCAATGATATTGATATGTTGTTCTTATTGGTAACCTTTGCATATACAACAGCTGCGTACGCTCTTTCAGATGCGTCTGCAAACCCATGTAGTTCGATTATGCTATCTGTTGACTGCTGAGTCCATCTTTTTATCTTGATGCTCTGAACGGTTGGTAAACGTGATTTGCATTCATGCCATGCTGCTTGTAAATTAGCTGGAAGCTGTTCATCCCATCCATTGCCTTGAATCCAAAGTTTTGGAATAAAATTTTTTGCCTTTATTGTAACTGGTGACAGCCAAGCAAAAGGATCAAATAGTTTCCCAGCATCACTCAGCACAGCCCTTTTAGTAATTTTGGTACTGAAGGATGCTGTATTAATTTTGAATTCAAAGTGATAAGTTTTAGGACACCATTTTATTCCTAAAATTTTTATTGTCTGATCCTTGCTAAGCTCCATATCTAGGTCTGTTTCTATGTCTTCCTTTGGTATAATTTGTAACAGCTCTGGCTTATTTGATGACCACTTTCGAAGTTTGAAACCGCCTTTTCTTAGCATTTGTATCAGTTGTTGTTGTATTTCTTTACCTTCTTCTATAGAGTTCGAGCCTCGTATACAATCATCCACATAGAATCCATTAGTTACAGTTTCATATGCTAATGGGTAATTTATTTTTTTGTCTTCTGCTAATGTTATCATGGTCTTGATAGCGAGATACGGAGCGGATGCTGTGCCATAAGTAACAGTGTTTAATCGGTATTCCTTAATTGGTTTCTTGTTGTCTTCTCTCCATAAAATACGCTGGAGGTCCTTATCGTCTTCATGGATTCGTATTTGCCGGTACATTTTTTCTATGTCGGCTGTGAAAGCTACTGGAAATGTCCTCCACTGAAGTAATAACGTTAATAAGTCTTTTTGAAGAGTAGGACCTATCATCATTATACTATTTAATGATTCTCTTGAGGTAGTTTTTGCGGATGCATCGAAAACTACTCTAAGTTTTGTCGTCGTACTGTCTTCTTTTATGACCGCATGACTGTCTTCATGTGACCGAGTTTAATGTATTCCTGGTGTAATGATGGTGGTGCTTCGGTATTAAAAGATTTTTATTTTATTTTATTTCAGTGTAGTGGTCAGCACGTAAATAGGTTAGGCTAGGACTCGCCGGATGGGGGGGATCTTTCTACACATACTCTAAAAATCACCATTCACAAAAGAAATACGTGCTTATAGATTAAGTATAAAGATAGATTTTAAGAAGATAGAAGAAATGAGAGAATCGGAATCTAAAATAAAGTCACTAAAAGCATACAACCAATTTTTATATACTACACGAGATTTAGATGTTTTATCTCAATATACCCTTTACCCAACGATGTCCCCAAATATCATACTCTAACATTTTGATTTGGGAACCCCTGACGGTTCTAATCAGCTGCTTTGGCTAAGCTAACAAATAAAAAAACTTTACTTCAAGTTCATTTTAATATTTTTATTTCAAATTCAAGGTCTAATTATAAGAGAAAATGTAAATGAGATTAACATTACCATCACAATATTTGCAGCGCTCTCAAATTTAACATAATTCTTCGGAACGAAAAGAGAAATGGAACAATGTAGTGGAGCATGCTAAGAACTAACTAAATAAGAGCACAATCGGCAAATTAAATGTGCGTTAGAAAAGTTTGACAAAATTTATTAAGAGCTAGTTATAGAAAATATAAGTATTTATACCTATACTATAAATACATTTTGTTTTTGTTAACGACTGTCTATATGTTTACATATATGTTGAGTTTAGTTTATTGTCTGTATTTGAGTAGCTCTTTTCTGTAACAAATTTATATTTATTTAATAATCTTTTAGATAAAAACATATACATTTTTTTTTGTTTTAGTAAGATGAATAAGTCTTTAATATGCAATATTTTAGTAGTTACGTTATTGAAAATTATTTATTTCTTTATTTATTGGCCAACCAAGGCAATTTACTTATTCTAACAGGTTTTTACAAATTTATTTACTTATTCTAACAGGTATTTATTTTTTATTTTTTTATTTTTTATATTTTTTTCCCCCTTCCTTGTTTTTGTGTTCAAAGATGTGCAATTCGAAGTGGGCGTAATCCGCCCACCTAATTGACATTATTTCACGAACACGCCAAAAAGGAAAGGAAAGAGGAGAAGAAAAAAAAGAGAATTCAGAGGTTGGGTTGATTAGGCAGAGAAAGAGACTTGTATAGAGAACGCTTGAATAAGAATTTGGACATGGAAGGTGAGTAGTGGTCGGATATATTATTAAATTTTCTACAGCAACGGTTGATGGGTTCATTACTGGCATATGCAGTATGATGCCGATATTCAGTTAACAGCCGAGTATGCCTTGTACGTCTTAAAGGGTCATTGAGGGTAATCTTGTTAGAGATATATTCGCAGTTAGTTACACCGCTCAGAACATCGAAAGTAAAGCATGTATCCAGTACCGTTCTTCTTGTTGATAGCGGTGTCAAATTTAATAGGGTGAGTCTGTGTTCATATGGTGGAAGGCTTCCATAATCGCGGGGGTTATAAGTTTCTCTCAAAGCGAATAGTAAGAACTGTTTTTGAATGGATTCGATTCTATCACAATGGGATCCAAAAACTGGATTCCAAATTATGCAGCCATATTCGAGTATTGGGCGCACTATTGCACAGTACAGGGATGTAGTGACCCATACATTCTTGAATTCGTATGCTCGTCCTTTAATAAAACCGAGCAGTTTACTGGCCCTGGATACAATCTTATCATAGTGTAAATTAAAGCGCAGTTTGTTGTCCAAGACCACTCCAAGATCAACTATATAATTGACCCTGTTAAGTTCATTATTATTAAGGCGGTATTTGTGATTTACAACTTGGTTTCTACGGGAAAAACTTATCACGCTACACTTTTTTACATTGAGGTAGAGTTTGTTTTGGGTACACCAGGTCTCAAGAGATGAGAGTTTTAACTGTAAGAAAGTTACATCTTCCTGCGATTCAATTACGTGGTACAATTTTAAGTCGTCCGCATACATAAGATGTGGAATATCCTTCAACACCGTGGACAAGTCGGATATGAAGATATTGAAGAGAAGAGGACCAAGGTGACTACCTTGCGGTACTCCAGAGGAGACTTCAATTTTCTTCGAAACAATTCCTTGAAATTTAACATATTGGGATCTACCATGGAGATAAGTTGATAGCCAACTAAGTAAAGATCCAGAGAAACCAAATTTTTCTAATTTATGTATTAAGATGCCGTGATCAACACGATCAAAAGCTTTACTGAAATCAGTGTAAATAGCGTCTATTAGGTATCCTTTCTCCATCTTGCATAAAACGTCAGAAACCATTATCATGAGGTTAGTGGTTGTGGACCTTCCTTTTCGAAACCCGTGCTGCTGCTCGTTTAGTCTCTGGTTGATAAGGTACGTTAGCTTTTCGCAAATAATTTCTTCAAATAGCTTTGGGACGGCCGACAAAATTGCTATGCCTCTATTGTTTTCAACTGAACTTTTTTGACCGTTTTTGTATATTGGTATTAGGTGGGAAGTTTTCCAATAAGTGGGAAACACTCCAAGAGACAGTGATTTGTTAAATATAATATATAAGGGCACAAGTAGTTGGTCTAAGCATCGCACCAATAACTTTGGGGGAATTAGGTCTGGTCCAGGTCCCTTGGTTGCATCTAAACCCTTTATTGCATTCGATATGTCTTCTATTGACAAGCTAAAGTTTTCAACCATATGTTGTGAATTCGGAGTGGGGGGAAAAACATCCGACTGAGTAGTTGGTGGACAAAATACATACTTAAAATGATCTGCAAAGAGGTTACATATTTCTTGAGGGTTGGAAGAGATAATATTACCTTTATACATGGATGAAGGGTAACCGGCTGATTTTCGTTTCAGATTGACAAAGTCGAAAAATGTTTTGGGGTCTTGGACAATTTTCTCTCCAATTAAGTTTGTGTAAAACTTGTAAGCTTCTTCAGATTTGAAAGAGAACTCTTTTGATAGCTCATCGTATCTGAGCCTCATTTCTTCGGTAACATTTGCGGTAGTTTTGATGAGTTTGTAAATTCGGTTTCTCTGGTTTCTCAGGTATCTGAGATTTGAATTTAGCCAAGGTTCTGAAAGTTTTTTTTTTTCTTTATTTTAGGCACATATCTTTCGATAGCTGTATAAATGTAATTATAAAAACTCGAAACAGCGCTATCTAAGTCTAAGTTCGATAGAGCGCAACTCCAGTTAATACCATCTAGAAGAGATGTTATGCTTTCGTTATCAGCATTAAGAAAATCGTACACAATGGAGTTATTCAAGGACTGGGTAAAAGAGATATTTATATCAGATAACATTACTGTTAGGGCTGTATGGTGAGCAGTGTTAGCAAACAAATTTTCTGCTTCGATGGTTGGAACAACCCTCACTTCGTCGTACGAGTTAGTAAAGATTAAATCCAACCACCTACTATTTTGGTTTTGTGTTGCAGAGACTTGCTGTAGATCATTGCTATAAAACGTACTTATTAATGTAAAGTCTATGGAACTAGAGAGGTTTACAGGAAGAAGATAGTTGTCATTTTCATCAATGACAAATGATATATTTGGACGGTTGAAGTCACCAAAAATAACAATCCTATCATCTTCATTTAAGGTTTCCGTAAATGTAGTGATTGTTTCACATAGCTCATTGTATGATGCTTCGCTAGAGCTTGGGGGGATGAAAATGACACCAATGTACATAGAGAATTTTTTTCCTATGTAGACTCTTACTATACGGTGTTCAAAGAGTTTGTGAGTAGGGGTTTCTATAAGCTCACTTGAAAGAGAATTGTGGGTAGCAATTAGTACGCCGCCACCTCGTGAGAGACCTGTTGAGGAATAGTCGCGGTCATTTCGGTAGATAGTCCAATTGCAGTCCAGAATTTCTTCATTTTTAAAAGTTTCGTTTAACCAAGTTTCTGTAATTACCAGAATCTTGAAGTGACAAGATTTAGCGTCGATAAATAGTTTATTTAGTTTACCTCTCATACCACCACAGTTGTGATAAAAAATTTTAAGAGAATTAATTGAGTCGGCAGGTAGGCATGGATCCTTAGACATTACTTGAGGAATGTTGTTAGGTGACTTTGACTGGTTTTTAGCAATAGGGGTAGTGTTAGGGTCAAAGTTAGGGGCAATAATACTGTTGGTGCTCCTTACGGGACTTTTGCAGAAAAGAGACATGTTTAGACCTAACGTGAGTGCCATAGGTGTCAAGGTCCGCATTGACTTGACTTATTGACACTCCAAGTTGCTCGTGAAAGCAATTAAACATATGACGCAAATCGTTCACATCGGTCGGCAGCCCTTCTTGTTGTATTAAAACTTTTAAATTAGTTTTGGTCTTACCCTCTATGCATGTAGAATCAGGGGCTTTATGCATATAGGCGAGATACAGACGGACGTTGTTATAGACGCTGTTCTCTCTAAGACGAGAAAGGGCATATCTGCTTTCAGTGTCTGCACAGGAATTCAATGTTAATTTCACTCTTGGAGGTATTAGAGGGTCTAAAAAGGTTTCAGGGTTACCAGGTTGATTCGAAGGGATGTTATGGAAAGGAGATGGGTCTGAAGTGCGGGGATGGATGGTTGGTGGGTTAGTTGATGATTTAGTGTCTACGGAGGGGGATGAAGACGGGTTGAGAGTATGGGAGTGAATGAAATTCGGATAGTTGGTAGATGTGTTTGTTGGGTTTTCTCTTGAGTCGGAGACGGGTGAAAGGTTGAAAGATACACGGCGACGTTGTGTGATAGGTTGTGTGGGAGCTGACTTTTGATATAAGTTTGCAGGAATTAGATTACCGTTGGGCTTGTTGTTGCTGTAGTGAGTTGTAGTATTTTTAAAAGAATTCTTATTGTTGACCGATCTGGGCTTATGACTGATCTGTGGAGAGAAGGTGGGAAAAATATTGGTTTTAAGTTCCCAGTTGGGGACAGAACTGCAATGGGGGTTACGAGAATTAGGGTTGGAATTTAAGCTGGAGTTTGGAATACCATTAGAAATAATATTATTTGATTTTGTTTTAGCCTTATAACTATTGCTTATCTTATGATTAGATTTAGTGTTTATGCTAGGATTAGAACTAACATTAGAAATATTTGAATTAGACTTAGGTGCATAACTTAGAGATACGTTTGCCTTAGATATATTTCTCGGTTGCCAGGTTCTGCCAGGTTTGTCCGTCCACCTAGATATTTGTACATTTCCGTGTTCTTGCATACCACCGGAAGGACTCAGGACCATCCAAGCGTATTTAGATGGTAAGCTAAGTTTAAAACTGCTTAACTTGGCACGAGTTGGAGATGTTTTTTGGCAATCGGATATGGTGAGGCGGAATTTTTTTAAAAAGTATGTACGCACCCAGGATATACTTGCTTTAGAGGGGAAGCCTTTAATAAATACAGTGATGCACTCATTTTGGTTGACCGAATTTAACTTTTGGATGCGGCTTTCCCATTCTGGTATTGTCCACGAAGTTCCAAAACGTTCGATAACTCTTCTAGGTGCAGCGATTGGAGTTGTAAGCATGGTGGTGTCTGAGGCAATGGTAGAATCAATAGTTATACTATGTTGCCTTGTAGGTAAAGGGGCAGCTGATGGAAGGTGCTTGGATGCTAAAGTGATTTCGTCGAAAATAGAGGAGGAGTTATGTTGAAGCGCCTGTGGTGGTGGGGATTCAACTCTAATGGGGGCTGATCTAACTTCATCTGCTATATCTGCGAGCGTCACACGGAACACATCTAGATCGTCGCTGATGTCACTCATTTTTTGAAATAGTATTTCAAACATAGGATCAGGCTGCAGAGGTGTTGATTTAGCTGCACTTGAATTAGATTGTAGTGCAATATCCAAATCATGTCGCAAAGAAGAAAGGTTACTCATTATATTTTTGTTGGAGTCGTCATTTCTTAAGATTTCGAAGCCATTTTTTACTTCTTTTTTAAGCTCATTAATCGCTTCCTCATAATGTAAAGCTTTCTCACTATCTCTTACTATTTCAGTTAATACTCTGAGGTTCTTTGAAATAGTTGAGATGTCAGAGTTATTTGCTTTACACATGGACTCTATTCTGGCTACATCATCAGATAAGTGTGTGAAGACGTCGAAGTTAGGTTGGTTACTGCAGAGTAGTTTATAGTTTGAGTGCAATGCCTTTAGAGAATCGCTCAAACATTTAATGGCGAGCATCACATGTGAAAGCGACAAATCCCTACACTCGTCACAGAAAAATTTAAAATGTGAAGAGTAATCCTGAATGTAGTTCAGACTCCTCTTTGTCATGCCCACACAGCAGCCGTGGTAAGATTTCCCGCAGAGACCATTGCAGCTCAGTGTTAGTGCATTTTTGTCCTCGATAGAGCAGTTGTTGTTGGCACAAGTGAATTCCATTCTTAAGTTCTTTATTAAGGTATTTTTAAGGCACGAAATGATGACACGCACAAATTTTTTTATTTTTTATTTTTATAGGTTAATGCTTGACTATTGTTTTGGGTATAAATAACAAATTGAATCTGCTGGGTCAACAAAAGCACATTAACTTAGTGAGTTAATTTTTATTTAATGGTTTGTTGTTATCACTTTCGATTGTTTTGCTTTTATTTGGATTTAATTTAATTTAATTGGGTCACTTTTTCTGTTGACTGTTTATTAAATAGCCCGCTGAACTTTTAGCTGTGGACGAGTGAAAACGCAAACTTTGCACTTTTGATAAATGGTTTAATTAAAGGTTCTGTAATTTAAATACTGTTAAATGCAAAGAACTTCACGAAAGAAATTTAAGAATATTGCGGAGCTTACAAAAACACGACTGAACTCTTCGACGGTCGAATTATTATCGATGTAAGAATATTTGCGTAATTTAATGTAGTTTTATCTCATTTTAAGGTAGAATAATAGTTTAATAAGATAAGTGTTGTTGTAATAAAAAAAAAAAACAGAGACTTACCAAGTCATAAGCTGCATCCAGGCCTGTTGCTGTGTATGACGTGGAGTATGCATGTTTATGTGTATGTGTTCTATATGCTATGAAACTTTAAATTTAAGATTATTTATTATTTTACCTTTAAATTTATAACTTCATTTCTAACACTTTTTATGTTTTCTTTGGTCGTTGTATATATTAAATATATATACATAAAGACAGCTATATACATATTTGCTTTATATACATAATGATATAGCTACTTTCTTTTCTTACACTTATTTTAATCAAAAAATTACTTTTACTTATAAAAGTATCTTCTTTTATTTACTTATATTGTAACTTTAACAACTATTTTAAAATAATTTAATATTATTAATATTATAAATTTTTCGTTTATTTTAAGTTAAACACAATTTTATGTAGACCAAAACCTCGTGGTTATACTTGTGAGCGGCGCGATAAACTAAATCAGCTTGTTTAAGTCGTCGTGGACTTTGGCCAAACGGTGAATCTCTGGAGAAAGGTCTCACGTTTGAGAGTTAATCCAATTGATGAGTGGATTAAATTATAGTTTACAGTTGAATTAAACTATAATAATCCCAAGCAGGAAATTATATAGAAGTATTCTTACTGGTGGGAATACTTGAATGAAAACTGCTTGTTTAATTTTGATGATATTTAATTAATGCTTTAATTAAAATGTTTTTAATTTTTATTTTTATTACTATTATAAACTAGATAGTTTACTTTTGCTCAAACTATTATTAAATTTAAATTAAACTTTAGCTGCACTTAGCCATAGAGTTGTCGGCACCAGATCCAGATAAGAAGAGAGGGAATATTCTTTTTTTCTTCCGGAAGTATGTAATTTTTTTTTTATATTTCTCATAAAGCTTCAAGCTTGGGTTTTGTAAAAGAATGTAGGTATATGTTTAGTTTAGTTTAGTTTGTTTAGTTATGATAACAGGGATGTTATCGCTTTCGTGTTTATGTTTTGACATAACAATGGTAGATTTTCTTAACAAGAAGATTATTGGCAGACAACCATCACAAAGCAGATTCATTATAAATTTCTAAAATTTTAGAATGAAACTGAAAAATGGTTACCAAAATGTATCTTAAAAGATTTTATACGTTATTTACTTGCTTCCAGCTTGGATGTCTTTTGCATGGAATACCCCTATGTTTTTACCTTCTTCATCCACAAGTTCATAATAACTACTTCCAATTTTCCTAAGTATTTTAGCTTTTAAAAATTGAGGAGCTAATTTATGATTAAAATTCGCGGCTTTATTACTCTGTGCAAAATTTCTCCTGAAAACTCTGTCACCTGGGGAAAAGTTGACCTGCCTAGCTCTCAAATTGTAGCTTTTTGTATTGCATAAATACGCTTTCCGTAGATTTTCTTCTACCTTATCTCGTATTAGTTGCAGTTTATCCTTTGAATCCAAAATTACCTCACCTTCTTCCAAAAAATTAAGCCTGCGAAGTAGTTCATACGAGCTAGCATTCGTCACCATTTGTTGGCCAAATAAAACAAAGTACGGAGAACATCGGATGGTACTATGGTAGGAACTTCGGAGTGCCAATGCTATTTGGTTGAGATTTACATCCCATAGTTTTTGATCTTTATCAAGATATGATCGGATAGCAGATATGATGGAGCGATTAACGCGCTCCGAAGCATTAGATTGCGGTGAATAAAGAGCAGTTAACATATGTTTGATTCCGTATTTCGTTAAAAAATTTGTAAACAGCGTAGATCAAAATTGCGAACCATTATCTGTTATGACTATTTCCGGAATTCCAAAAACATTAAATATATGGGAATCTAAAAATTCGCATACCAGATTAGCTGACAACTTTTTTAAGGGTTTAAGCCATGGAAACTTTGAAAAGTGGTCTAGAACTATAAAAATTCCCACATTTCCATTTTTAGACCTTGGATATGGGCCTAGAAAGTCCATATACAGCCTTTGAAAAGGACGCGATGATTTGGCTTGCAAGCCCATGGGTGGTCGAAGAATAGTGTTTGGAGCTTTGCTTTGTTTGCAAACATCACAATTAGCCACAAAATCTTTGACATCTTTAGCCATATTTGGCCAAAACAAATTTAGTTTTAATTTTTCCAACGTTTTTCCTATTCCACCATGTGCAGAATTAGGAGAACAGTGAACACGCTCAATCGCACAAGAGGTGAGTCTCGATGGGATCCACAACTTTCACGAGGAGGACTCTGAAATTTCATCACCTTTGAAAAATTCATTGCGCTTATAAATGTATTGATCTTTATATCTGGTAAACGGTTCTGATTTTCTTCGAATTTTTGCTTTAAGGTTTTATATTCATTTGAAAAAAAATGGTGATTCTAAATCGATGTCAGGGACAAAAGAAAGACTGTCAACTTTATCAAAAGACAAACGAGATAACGCATCCAGTACGACATTCAAGCTACCCTTTCTATGAGCAATTGAAAAATTAAAACCTTGCAGTTTGAGCGACCATTTTGCAAGTCTTCCGTTTAAATCTGGATTTCGCATAAGTCATTTTAGACTGGCGTGGTCGGTTATAACTTTGAATTCGTGACCTTCAACGTATTCACGATATTTTTCTATACTCATAAGTGCTGCTAAGCATTCTAACTCAGTTATTGAATAATTTTGTTGTGCTCTATTAAGCTTATGTGAGAAAAAAGTTATGGGCCGCTCAACACCTTCGTCATCTTCTTGAGCTAGGACACCTCCTATACCAGATTTTAACGCGTCGCATTGTGTTATAAATGGACGGTCAAAGTTTGGAGTAAGCACAGGAGCAGTTGTTAACTTTTCTTTAACTTCGTCAAATGCTTGTTGAGCTTCAGGAGTCCAAGCCCAAGTTTGGGATTTCTTGGTCAAGTTTGACAATGGTGCTGTCAATGTTGAAAAGTTTTCAAGAAAACGCCGATACCAACCAGCTAATCCTAGGAAACTTCTAACTTCGCGAATATTCCTTGGTGGAGAGAGATTTTTAATGGCAGCCACTTTATCAGGATTAGGCTTTATACATCCATTTCTTATGATATATCCTAAATAGTTTACTTCTTTTTTACACCACTTACACTTCGAAATATTTAAAGTTAACCCAGCCTTTCTCAAAAGATGTGCCATCTCAGCCAATAAAGTAAGATGATCATCGAAACTGTCAGATACAACTAATAAGTCATCCAAGTACACGAAGATTCTGTTTTTCAACTGGGCTGGAATGATAATGTCCATTAATCGACAAAGAGTTTGAGGTGCATTTATCAAGCCAAAAGGCATCACCTATCTATAAAGGGGTCTATTTGGAACAGTAAATGCAGTTTTATCTCTTGAATTTTCCTCTAAACTTATCTGCCAGAAGTCATGTTTTAGGTCAAATGACGAAATGAATTCAGCTTTTGGAAGTCGTGAAAGTATGCCATTTATTTTAGGCTGGGGATATGCATCTTTAACGGTTACGCTGTTTAGTTTTCTTGAATCTAAACATAATCTAAATTTGTCCTCTTTTTGTACTACTGCTACAGGGCTACTCCATGAACAGTTCATAGGGGCTGGTTCAATTATTTGAAGCTTTAACATTCTATCTACCTCAACACGAATTTTTTTCTCGATAGCAGGAGAAACGGAAAAATATCTCTGCTTTATCGGTTTCGATCCGTCCACTATTTCAATCGAGTGTTCAATGTAAGCAGTTTTCCCTAAACCTTCTCTTTCGAAACTAGGAAATAAATCGATTACCCTATTTAGACGTTTTTGTTGTTCAATATTCAACGCATGTGTGTTAAACTCTTTATTTAGCTCACAAACACTTTCAGAAAAATTTTGAAAAATTTTCTTCATGAGGCCAAAAGAATGCCAGAAGTCTATACCTAAATAAACGTCCTGTTGTAAATCGGGAATTATAAATAGTTTTATTTCTTTTGATAAGTCTTTAAATTGTATTTTTGTTACTACACTTCCTAATATTTTATATTTTTTTCCGCCTGCTGTCTCTACAAATTTAGTAAATTTATTATCTGTTTGAACCGAAACAGTAGATAACAGCGGTTGAGGTTTTGTTAATAGCGTTTTGAGCGGTAACTGGTGTTGTTGTTGCCGCTCATCTTCCCGTTTCCCTGACATACTAAACAATTTGGTTTATATGTATCTGCTAGTCCACATCCGTAACAAAATATCGATCTAGCTTCCAAACAATCTGTGTACTTGTGCCCTTCTAATCGACAATTCCAACAAATTATTCCCTTTTGAGCTTTAAAATCATTATCTTTATTTATTTCACAGACATCATGTTCATCCTCGATAACTTCGCATTCAAGTTCATTAATGTTTCTTTTTATGCTTCTATTTAAATTAACTTGATCTATTTCACTGGTCAGCGCTTCCCTACGTAAAATTAATTGACGTAGTTGACACACGGAATTTATCTGCAAATAGAACAACTCCTTTCGTAAATATGGTTTCAAATTCCTACGCAAGACTTCAACTAATTCTTCCTGATGCATTGGATATCGCAAGCGATCACAATACTGCAGAACTGCATGATAAAAATCATCAAATGATTCCGAAGCTTGTTGCTTTCGATCCCGAATCATTTCGCGTATATCTATATCCGTTAAATGATCGGTAAAATTAGCTTTTAAACCGTCGCAAAGCATGTGCCATTCTATTTGATTTACTGTGCGTCTGTAGCGCCAGAACCATTCTTTGGCTTTTCCAACAAATAGAAGATGACTATGCTCGCACAACAAGCCAAAATCGCCACCTAAATTGTCTTTCACTATCGCGGTGATCATATAAATAAATTTATTAATTGGCACACCTGATGGAGATCCATTAAAAAAAATATTCCAGCTACTAATTAGGTTAGCAACTTTGCTGTTATTAGTCAAAACTACTGATGAAATAGATGAATTTCTATTAGTATCATGAGTCGGCTGATTTGCAGTTGCGGAAACTCGAGAATTCTGTAAAGGAGGAAAATTTTGTCTAGGCCACTCAGGCTCTTGACTGCCTTGCACATTAAGTTGGTTTAATTGTTGAGAAAGTTGCTTAATTGCGTCATTCATTTTTGATAATTCATTTTGCATTTTTAATTCAACTTTATTTAAAATGGAATTTTCAAACGATGAATGTTCGTTACCAACTATATTTAAATCTTGATTTTCAGGATTATTAGCTGGCAATGATATGTTTCTATTAGCATTGTAATTTTGTTTTCGTCTCATAGATCTGGTTTGTATCAAACGATCAGTGTCTTGAGTTTTCTTTGGGATAGCCCCAGTATTTGCTGAGTTTCCCAAGCCAATTAATGAAATATCAACAACTTGAAGCGTATTAACGTCTACCGCTGACTTACACTGTGGACAGGTAGGTGATTCTATTACCCAATTCAGTATACAATTTTTATGGAAAATGTGATTGCATTTGGTAGAAAAAATAGGATTTGTATTATCAAAAGTTGATAAACACACAGTGCAAATATTTTGATCAGACATGATGTTAAATGTTATACTGTCGCCAGAATGTCTAACAGTCATTGTGATTTCAACCAAAACCAAATCGAAATAATAGATATATGAAAAGAATTTGAATTCATTTTGTTAACTTAGCCAATTAGCAAACCGATAAAAATAATAAATGTTGTATACAAAAATATAATGGATGCAGAAATTAAAGGAATAGTTGTTGCATCTTTTGTTCGACTAACAAATATAGAGCAATACTTAGGATATCCGATTTAAAAAAGAAGACATATAATCCAATATTTTCCTTAAGTATTTCACATTGCAGTATGAACAAAATAATACAATAAAAGAAAAAGCAAACCTTTTGAATTGTGTTAAAGTGTATGTAGCTTAAGATAATATGCGGTCAAGGATTGAATTATGCAATTATTAATCAATCTTGAAAATCCAACATATAAGTTAAGCACTAAACTAAAATCACGAAAAAGTAAAGAACTTTTATAGAATAAGAAAAAAAAAATGAGACCAGAAGCAAGTACAGTTTGACACAGAATTAATATTAAAATTTCTTTCCTTTTGTTTTTTTTTTTTTACAATTGAGCAATACAGCACTTTTGCATATTGCCGTTTAAGAGTTGGACATATGTCAATTCACATCGCTTTGGGCCCCACGTTGGGCGCCATTTTTGTAATGATGGTGGTGCTTCGGTATTAAAAGATTTTTATTTTATTTTATTTCAGTGTAGTGGTCAGCACGTAAATAGGTTAGGCTAGGACTCGCCGGATGGGGGGATCTTTCTACACATACTCTAAAAATCACCATTCACAAAAGAAATACGTGCTTATAGATTAAGTATAAAGATAGATTTTAAGAAGATAGAAGAAATGAGAGAATCGGAATCTAAAATAAAGTCACTAAAAGCATCACAACCAATTTTTATATACTACACGAGATTTAGATGTTTTATCTCAATATACCCTGTACCCAACCATGTCCCCAAATATCATACTCTAACATTTTGATTTGGGAACCCCTGACGGTTCTAATCAGCTGCTTTGGCTAAGCTAACAAATAAAAAAAACTTTACTTCAAGTTCATTTTAACATTTTTATTTCAAGTTCAAGGTCTAATTATAAGAGAAAATTTAAATGAGATTAACATTACCATCAAAATATTTGCAGCGCTCTCAAATTTAACATAATTCTTCGGAACGAAAAGAGAAATGGAACAATGTAGTGGAGCATGCTAAGAACTAACTAAATAAGAGCACAATCGGCAAATTAAATGTGCGTTAGAAAAGTTTGACAAAATTTATTAAGAGCTAGTTATAGAAAATATAAGGATTTATACCTATACTATAAATACATTTTGTTTTTGTTAACGACTGTCTATATGTTTACATATATGTTGAGTTTAGTTTATTGTCTGTATTTGAGTAGCTCTTTACTGTAACAAATTTATATTTATTTAATAATCTTTTAGATAAAAACATATACATTTTTTTGTTTTTTTTTTTGTTTTAGTAAGATGAATAAGTCTTTAATATGCAATATTTTAGTAGTTACGTTATTGAAAATTATATTTGCGTAATTTAATGTAGTTTTATCTCATTTTAAGGTAGAATAATAGTTTAATAAGATAAGTGTTGTTGTAATAAAAAAAAAACAGAGACTTACCAAGTCATAAGCTGCATCCAGGCCTGTTGCTGTGTATGACGTGTAGTATGCATGTTTATGTGTATGTGTTCTATATGCTATGAAACTTTAAATTTAAGATTATTTATTATTTTACCTTTAAATTTATAACTTCATTTCTAACACTTTTTATGTTTTCTTTGGTCGTTGTATATATTAAATATATATACATAAAGACAGCTATATACATATTTGCTTTATATACATAATGATATAGCTACTTTCTTTTCTTACACTTATTTTAATCAAAAAATTACTTTTACTTATAAAAGTATCTTCTTTTATTTACTTATATTGTAACTTTAACAACTATTTTAAAATAATTTAATATTTTTCGTTTATTTTAAGTTAAACACAATTTTATGTAGACCAAAACCTCGTGGTTATACTTGTGAGCGGCGAGATAAACTAAATCAGCTTGTTTAAGTCGTCGTGGACTTTGGCCAAACGGTGAATCTCTGGAGAAAGGTCTCACGTTTGAGAGTTAATCCAATTGATGAGTGGATTAAATTATAGTTTACAGTTGAATTAAACTATAATAATCCCAAGCAGGAAATTATATAGAAGTATTCTTACTGGTGGGAATACTTGAATGAAAACTGCTTGTTTAATTTTGATGATATTTAATTAATACTTTAATTAAAATGTTTTTAATTTTTATTTTTATTACTATTATAAACTAGATAGTTTACTTTTGCTCAAACTATTATTAAATTTAAATTAAACTTTAGCTGCACTTAGCCATAGAGTTGTCGGCACCAGATCCAGATAAGAAGAGAGGGAATATTCTTTTTTTCTTCCGGAAGTATGTAATTTTTTTTTTATATTTCTCATAAAGCTTCAAGCTTGGGTTTTGTAAAAGAATGTAGGTATATGTTTAGTTTAGTTTAGTTTGTTTAGTTATGATAACAGGGATGTTATCGCTTTCGTGTTTATGTTTTGACATAACAATGGTAGATTTTCTTACCAAGAAGATTATTGTCAGACAACCATCACACTGGATGAACTCGGTGTACTCGTGACTTCATTTAATGGTTGCTTGCGTATTTTCTGTTCTGATGATGTTGTCAAAGGTCCTGATAAAATCCATCCAAATATCGTGTTTTGAGCCATTGGCGTATTTTTTGGACCCTTGAGCAATCCTTGGCCTATGATTTCCGGAAACGCATCCGACCCAATCAGCAATTGAATTTCTTTTGGTTAAGAATACCAAGGATCTGCTAGTTGTAAGCCGTCTATGTGCGACCATTGCTCTGGCTTGAACTCTTTGCTGGGCATTTTTGATGTAATGCTTGGCATTATGATTGCTTCGATGTGACAACCCTTTTTGTCATTGTGAATTGACTGTATTCGCAACGAGCACTTGGCAATAACTTGTGTTGACTGACCATTGATGCCATTCTCCTGAGTTTTGTAATTTATCGTTGGAACTTTGAGACTTCTTGCAAGTTTTTCAGTTATAACACACGATTGTGATCCTTGGTCAAAAAGCGCCCGGACTGGCTTCATCAAACCCTTGGTGCATAAATTTATCATCGCTGTCGCTAATAAAACTGTTTTATCTACGTTATTATTGTTGTAAGATGATGCTACTTCAGTTGATCTAGCACTGCCCGATTATGAATTAGCCAAGTTTTCGTTATGAACTCTGGCGGCTGAAATACTTTTTCCTGATTGACACTCATGGAGTAATGAATTATGATTTGTGTTGCACACTGGACACCTTCATTTGCTTGAACACTCCTTACTGCTGTGTCCACTACGAAGGCAATTGAAACATAACCTTGAACGTTGAACTCTTTCACGGCGATCTTGAATCTTCATATCCAAAAATTTTTTTCAGTAATAGATTTGATGGTTATTATTACACACAGGGCATGCAGAAGAAACTACTGTTACGTGGCTTTTAGTGCTTGCTCATGGTGAGTGAAAACCGGTCTTGTCTCGATTAAGATCTCGCAGAACTTCTCTTCCGTTTTCTAGGCCTCTAAATCTGCCTTCTATAAACTCGAGAAACTCTTTTAATTCTGGAACTGCAGTTGAGGCTCCTCTTGACTGTTGATACAATTTTCTTGTTTCACAATCCAGTTTTGGAAGCAATAGTTGTATTATAAGTGGGTCCCACGATGATGTGTCTACACCCAAGTTGCTGATGCCATATAATATTTCTCTTGTAGAATCTATTAACGTTTTCAGATCATAAGCATTTTCATTTCTTACAGCCTTCAAGTTAAGCAATTTCTTGATAAAATTGTTTACTAATGCTGCAGGATTTTGATACCTCTTGGTCAATAATTCAACTGCTGCGAAATAGTTGCCAGAGGTCGTTGTCAAATTATTCATAAGCCTCGCGGCTTCTCCACGAACGCTACTCTGTAGGTATTGCATTCTTTCGATGTCACTTAGTTCCTTGTTTTGATGAACAAGTTGCTCAAATAATTCCCAAAACGGCGTCCACTCTTCATATCTCCCATTGAATACTGGCAAGTTTAGGGTTGGCAGCTTAAGAGTTCTTGCAGTTGATGGTTTAGCTTCTGGTGCTGCTTCCTTTTTGTGTATATTTAGCTCTTCTTGTAGCTGAATAAACGTCTACTCAAATATTTTTCCAGATTGTAAAATTCGTTTTGGTCGTCGTCTTCTTTGGAGACCATGATTTCCTCGTTGATTTTGGTAATTACCGCCCAACAAGCACTAAGTTGTTCGGCTTTAAACTCCAGCGCCACATTGCTCTTGGTCGATGCTTTCTTTGATTCTGAGCAAATTCAACTTTAATAACTCCAATCGCCTGGCTGCCATGTTATTGCAGTCTAATTTAATACCTTCACTGGCACTCTTGCTGGCTTCGTCTTTGTTTTTGAATGCTGCGACCGCTGAAGAATGCTGATTAGAAAGTTCACCTCTTTCTGATTCGGACCTGCTTCCCTTTTCCTGTAGTTGTTTTAGCTCGCTTCTGAATTTGGCTTGAATTTCTTCACATTTGTTTTCAATCTTCTCAAAGAATTTGTTTGGGAAGTAGTCATGTCGTGGATTCACATTTACCAAATCACCAAGCCTTCCATTGTTTATTTGGAAGTCTGTCCATTTGTCTCGCAAATTTTCCAAACGTTGTGCAAAATACTGCATGGAGTACCTGCTTGTTGAATCTTTTTTGAAATTCACCCAGATCTGCTGAATTTTTGTCTCTATTTTAAGTTGGCTTTGTACCAACTCCTTAAACTCCTCTTCTGCCATGTTAGAATGGTTCACTTTTTGTTTGTATAATGATTTATATATATATTTTTTTTTATTTAACACTATTCCGATGTCTAAGCCTCGGTACGCTTTAATCACTGTCGGCCGTGATTAACGCCAAAAATATGTTGTGGTCAAAAATGTTTTTTAGACTTCTGTTTAATTTACTCTTTTTTTTTACCAGGACTCTGGTGGTCGTGGTTCAACTTTCCTCGAAGGACCAATGAATAAAACTTCCGTTTTATTTTTAATAAACAAACAGTGACTTGAAGTGATTTACACCCACTTTAAGGAAGTTTATAATCAAAAATAAAACGGGAGTTTTATTCACTGCCTTTTAAACATCTTTACTACTTTAAAGTCTTAAAAATATTTTTCAGTCGATCTGGCTATTCGTTAAGCAGAAGTTACAATGACTATAACTTAAGAGTTAACACTCGGGACTTAGTATCTATCCCACAACACAACTATCAATTTCTATTGAGGTTTTATATAGCAGTTGCTCCAAGACTCTTGAATAGACTGCCCATTTCCATTCGATCTAATCGCAGTAAATCTTTATTTCTCAGAAAAGTAAAATCATGGCTTCTCACTTTGTCTTATTATGATATTGATGAACTCCTCCGTGTAGTCATTTAATTTTATTTGTGAAATGTCTTCCCGGATTTTTGTAATTTGATCTTATGCCGTATTAGTAAATTTTATTTTGTTTACCTTAATATATTTACCTTATTTTCTTCTTTTTATCATTATTTTTTTTTATCATTAATTATGAGCCCTCTCTTTAATAAATTGATGTAGTTTTTAAGATTAAATACTCCACTACTTTCGCCTCCAGCTCCCTGTGAGCTAAAGATTGTAATTATTTTAATAATTTTTTGAATAATATCCAGTTTATATATTTCTTTTTTATTTTCTTGCTGACATTTGTTTAAATGATTGACATACATATATGTATTTATAAAGTTAATGTATATCCTGTATTTTGTACAAAATTATGCCGCAGGGCATTCCCTTATGGAGTGTCGGGTATGACGATCCCGCGGATCCTGAGTCTTTGCTCTTGTTAATTCTATTTTCTTATTTCGGATAGCTTGTCGACACTAGCCCTCTTAGCTACAGACTAGTTTCCGGATAATCCTAAGTTTATTTTATAAAAAATGTAATTCGTTTTGATTTAAGTTAAATAAATAATAAATAATAAATAAAAAATTTATATTTCAAATTTATAAAAGAGTATATACTCAGAAAAAATTTTGATCAGAAGAGTTTTGAGAAAAAATTGTTTAAATAAAAGAGTTGCAAGAAAAAACCCAAGTATTAGCCAGAAAAACATAAAAAAAATGCGTAAATTTCGTGCGAGAGCAAATTACTAAAGACTTTTCATTCTAGAGAAATGCTAAAAAAAAATAAAACATTAGGATCTTTAGAACTTTTTAACTATAAACATTTATTACAGGTTTTGTTTACCGACGAGAGTTAATTTAATTTATTTGGTTCAGATGGAAGGCGAAAACCGAATGAAGAATTTTGCAATAAAAATTTGAAACATACGGTTAAGCATGGTGGAAAATCAGTCATGGTTTGGGGCTACATCTGATGTTGAAAAGATTATTTTTATTGAAGGTATAGTGGGCAAAAATATGTTCCTTGGCATTCTCATGGTGCACATTAGAGAAAGTACGCGTAGATTAGGAATTGCAGACAATTTTAAGTTTTAAAAAGACAATAACTTGAAACATACGTTGCTCTTGGTAAAAAATTGTTTACTTGATAATTGTCCAAATGTCATAAAAACAACCTCACAAAACCAAGATTTAAATAATATATAACATCTATGAAATAAACTTGGACCCTGAGTGTAGTATTGGATATGGGCAACTTAAGATCAATTAAAAAGTGTCCTAAGTGAAGAGTGGAATAAGATTGGAGCTGAAGGAAATCATAAAACAAGATGGATTGGCAACAAAATATTAATTTCTTAATTTTAGCCATGAATTCTCTATCTGCTGTTCCTTCAATGTGGGCTCGTTTTTATAAGTTTGCTTTGATTCTATTTTGTTTCAACGTTATGTTATAATATTTTAATTATGTTTCTGTTTAATTTTGTTCAACAATAAATAACTTTTTAAAAAATATTTACTCCAAGTTTCTTCTTATATTTTCGTTGTGAGCCACAGTATGTCTTTATATCAGTGTTATCAAAAAATCTGAGCGATTCTTGAGCGCTCTATCGTAAAAAGTGAAAATATCATTCACATTGATATGTTGAACATATTCTCTGTCTTGCGCGCTTTGAACTTGAATTATAGAGCTGCCGCGCGTATTATAAACTGACTTATTGAAGATGTAAAAATTTTTAAAACTGACGAATCTTTCAACGCATACTCTGGACAGTGACAAAGATTCGGAAAAGACTTCAATTTGCCGAATCTGTGCGTAAAGAAAGTCCGGTAATAGTCCGTGATGAAGATTCACTGTTGCCATTGTTTAATAAGTGATTTGTCGTTGTTATCAATGAGTTGAAAGCACGCTTTACAAAAAAATAGCGATATTTTGATTGCGGCATCTACTGTTGGAAATCTGGACTTTAAAGTATTGTATTCACTTTCAAAACCTTTCGAACTGCCGGAAGAATGGGAGATTTGATCATAAAAATCAGTTTTGGGAAGGCAAAAAATTAAAACTAAAACCCAAAACATGTCGATTTTGCAAACTTTTATTGATTTTAAAATCGCTTTTTCAAATGTGTATACTATGCTAGAAGCAATTGAGGCAATCGGCTGCAGCACAGCTGTGAATGAAGCTTCTTCGTTGCCGCGTGTTGGAACAATTAATGGAATGTCAATGACCAATGAGCGCTTACGACACCTTACGATTTTGGCTTTGAGTCGGATGAATTACGAAGAGTTTAAAAAGATTTTCGACATTATAATCATGATTTATCTATTAGGTTAGGTTAAGTTGTGACTGCAGCCGCTGTACGTGCTCAAACCAAAACTCATGTACCACGCATATATCACTAAGGTCCCTTATGATACCGCTGAACACTTGGTCTTCAGTCCAAGTGGAACCACATTGAGCTCTTGATAAAGCTTGTAAGACTTTTGACGCTTGTTCTTGACAGGCCGTCAAGCTCAGAAAAGAAGAATGACCCCACATATTTATGCCTTTTTCTAGCGAGCGCGGGACAGGAACATAGAAGGAGGGAGATGGTTTCTTCCTTCTCCTCGTTCCTGCAGCTTCTGCAGAAGTCATTTGAGATGACTCGCAGTCTTTAGCCATGTGTGCTTATTAAGCAGTGCCCCGTGGTAACGGGTACTAGCGTGGCTACCTCTGGTCTTTCCAACGAGAGAAGGGCTCTGGATCGCTTTGGGTATAGATTCGGCCATATAAGCCTTGTTGTTCTGCATGTTGAGAGTTCAGCCCATCTTGAGTTTACATTAAATGAGGTATACTTGTTTAACAGCATTTTGACAGCTGCCATCGGGACGCTCGGTGAGTTCCGAACCATTGAAGTCACTGATGTGAAGTAACGGGAGCTAAGTTTTCCGAGGTTCAGAAACCAACAAAAAAATGTCATTTCATTTTTGTTGTTTGGAGCGGTGTTGCCATCTTGTGAGGTGTCAACCCTGCATATTTTGTTTAGAGGGCGTCAGATTATAGCGCCTTTGGTTTACTCTAACCAGACTGACAGGTGCTACCTACTCGTCAAGTGGCACCACCGCTCCAGTAAAGTTACCCGGACACTAGGTTTGCCATCGCTAGCATTTCGGTGAGATGCGGGGTGGGGTCTTGTGGCCGTCCACGTGTACCCTCGCCGTTCAAATAATCACGTGCATGGTCCATCAGTACGACGGTGATTCAAAACCAAATATAAAAAACCATTCGGATCTGAAATGAAAAAAATAAATAAATACGAAACCAAAGTGACAAATCATTTGAACACCCCTGGCCTAGATTTAAAAATATGTCAGCAGTCAGATTTAAGAAGGTGTCAGCTGTAACACTTAAAAAGGTGTCTTAGGGGTATTCGTTACGTTTCGTATTTTACATTACCTTGTGTATTTCGAATACAAATACAAGATATTATCGAAAGTGGGTTCACAATAAAAGGTAAAGCTTGCCAATTTTGTACCAAAAATTTATGACATATACACCACATCACGGACAACCCCAAAACTATTTTGCAACTGGCAGCGGTGAAGTTTTGTGCCGTTACAAAACATTTATTCGGAACATTCCATCACTCGTTACAAGAACTGAGGGCACTACTTTCGATTGTCTTTTGCATGAAAAACTTCAAGCCGTTTATCATCCTCATTTAAATCACTTTTACCATTTCAAAGACATTCGGCAATTAAGCATTAAAATGCTGAGAGGCTTTGCTTTTATAAATTATGCTTGCTATAAATTTTCTCATTCTTCTCAAAAGCTTGGCGCAAATTCTCTCGCACTTCTTCTCGAATCAAATCAGTTTTCTCTTCAGGTTTTACTTCTGCTGTGTGATCTTTCAACATATTTTTAGCTTTCGAAAAAGGTCATAGTTTTTCGCGTGATATATCATATTCTGTCCGAAAACAACGAAATATGGTGAAAAACCAGAAGCAGAGTTCAATAAGCTGCAGATCGCTGCACTTATCGCAAATAAGTTTTCATCCCAATCTTTTTGGTCTGGGTGAATGTATGCGCGAACAGCTGCGATTACCGAACGATTCACGCGCTCGATAACGTCAGCTTGACGAGAATAATTTGCCGTTGAATTAGGCTTGACACCATATTTAAGTAATAAATCTGTAAACCTATTAGATTTAAAATCGGGAACGCCGAAAAATTTAGAAAATTTGCTTCTCTAGAAGTTCGACAGTCTTTTTGGCTTTAAACGTCCGAATTGGTTCCAAGAAGTGAAACTTCGAAAGGTGGTCAAGCACAATCATCAAACCCACGTTCCCTGAGCACGACTTTGGGTAAGGCCCTAAAAGGCCAACGTAGAGTCTCGGAAAGATTCGATTAGATGTTAACTGGTGTCACATATGTGGACGAAGGATGTAATTCGGAGCTTGGGTTAGACACCCATTCCTCAGACACCCAGAGTTTCCATGACTGTTCTTCTTGGGTGGGATCACCGCTTGCAAATTCACTACGTTTGTAAATTAAGCCATCCACCAATTCTCACTTCTTTTTTGGAACTCTTCGATCAATTTTAAATACTTTTCTGTTTTAAAAAGTGCAGAAGAAAAATCTAAAACTGGCCAAGTCGTAACCTCGTTCTCTGCCAATTCAGAAATTTCAACATCCTCAGGAGAATGCACTCTCGATAAGAAATCGGGAACAAAGTTTTAGCTACCTTTGTAATGAATGATTTTAAATTTGAAACCTTGAAGTTTCTATGCTCAGCGAGCAAGTCAGCCATGCAAGTCGGTTAGGCCCATTAACAATTTTAAAAACGCGTGATCAGTGATCACTTTGAATTCATGTCTTTCGACATAAGCTCTGAATTTTTTATGGCCATGACCGCTGCAAGCGCTGCTTGCTTGAACTTATGCGACGGACACAAGCCTCAGGTACCAACCACAATCACCAAGGAAGCGTCGAAGTTGTCGAACCGTACGTGGTCGAGGAAAGTATCGAATTACTATTACCTTGTCTGGATCGGTACTGATGGTTCCATGTCCAATCACATGATCCAATTAGTGAATTTGTTTCAATCAAAATTTACTTTCTTCGATGTTAACAGTAAAACCAGCACAAAGACCTTCCTTCGCAAGTGGGTAGGGATAACTTTGTTCATCAGGCGCGAAATTGCCTGCTGCGCATTGCATAAGCCAAACGGCATAGTGATAAAGAGGTTTAGGGATCGATTCGGACTGTGCAGGCGGTCTTGTCCCTTGACGCTACATATAACGGAATTTTGCCAGAAAGCGTTTTTCAGGTCTAGGCTTGAAATAAACTGGGCCTAAGGAAGTCGGCTGAGGATTCCGTAAATGAGCACCCAAGGATAGGCATCCTTGACAGTGGCCTCATTGAATTTGCGTGCATCGAGACATAACCTCACTTTATTTGGTTTGACTATCAGAGCCACGGGAGATGACCAAGTGCTCTGAGACTCCTCAATCACACCAAAAGCCAACATGCGGTCGACCGCAGCGAAAATAAGTTTTTAAACACTAGGAGAAACAAAGAAATGCCGTTTGACTGCCTTGGCATGTTCTACGTCACTGACGTGACGAATCAAGCTAGTGCGGCCTAAGGCCTGTTAACAAAAAGACAGAAAAAGTCAAATTGTTGCATTGAGTCTTGCTTGCTGCCGAGCAGTCAACACATAATGGTTCGAATCAACTCCGCATATGCCGCTAACAGGAGAGCAGTTGTTTTTTCCAGAAAGAGATTCCCAGCCAAGCCAAAAGCTTTCACAAAATGGACTACTAAATACAAGTCTTCAGACAAAGTTGGAACAATCAAAAATTTGAGTAGTTTGGTGACTCCTATAAAGGTTATGGGGATTCGAACAATTTCAGCCGAAGAATGATTTGTCCCCTCCGCCACCTTCAATCAAATACCTTTGCAACTTCAGTTGCTCGCTCGACATAAGTCTTTACGCCAAATTGTTGGCTATTTTGGCTAATTGGCTAACGAGAGTATAATCTTTTTAATTTAACTTATGTGCGATAGTGAGGTGTTTCATTCCGTTTGTGATTCGGTTCGTTTGGTCACTATACTAACTGATTTTATATAATTTTAATAATGCCCTGTATATGTGGACAAAAAATTGATCGCTGACAATCTAAAGTGCAGTGCACGCAATGTAATGAGTTTTTCATTAAGACTGTGTAAAAATTTTATCAGCCGATCTGGAACTTATGCAAAATGCTAATAGCCTATTTCATTGCAAAAGTTGTGCAACAACGCGACGAAATTTATTTCGTTCGCCCGGCGGAGGGCCTCTCAAAACAGCCGAAATAATTGCCAACATTAATGTCAAGAGCACAGCTGCTTCAAATGAAACTCAGCCAAATAAGCAAGTGCAGTGCCAAGCTACAAATATTTCTACTCAGCAACAGAAATTAGAAGAGTCAAATAATTGTGATAATAACCCAGCAGCGGCCAAAGAGGCAATTGACACCCATTCAACTAGTTCTGGTTGTAGCTCCAAAAGATGTAGTTACATTTGAGACCCTTTAGAGTAGGTAAATGGAGCAGTTACTATTAGGCCTTTGACGGTTCACGGCACAACAGTAATTGCTGTTTTGATTGTGTACATTGCTAATAACCGTACTTAAAATGCGACACAGCAGTGTATTGCTGCGTGTATTTCCGCCGAATCGGAAAAAAGAGTTTCCGTTTTTAAGATAAACCGCAATAAGTTTTTGAAAATTTTTAATGTTAATTTGTTCATCAAACGTCAATATTCATGAGTGTAAAAAATGTGACGTTATTATCTATCTGCTGTCTTAAAATTGGAAGCTAATTTTTCCAATCCGGGGAACAATTTTTCATAGTAAGTGTGTATACTTTACTGTAGCTAAGCGGTCAGAAAGTGAAGCACTTACATTTGAAACTCTATAAAGACACAAAGTGCACTATGTTGTCTTTGAATTGAAACAGAATTGGCTGTCTTCGTAACGTCTCTGCTAAAACCAAAACGGGACTTTTTCGTTGTCTCTGTTACACACTTCGTCAAGTACAGTGTGAAATATATGTAATTTCACAACTACTCATGTCATGTGTACTAAATCCTTGTCATCGTACTTATGTTGAACACGTGCAAAGAAGAGGCAACTAAAAAGTCCCGTTTTTATCTTTTCGTTTGTTTGTTCATTTCGTTGGTTTTTTGCTTAGTTCACGTTTTGAAATCATCGTGCGTGCACCGTAAATATAACAAATAAAGTAATAATTTAATTTAAATAAATAAACAATGCACAAGTAATGTGCAGTTTATCAAGAAAGTGTTGTTTATCAGTAAAGAAAGTTTATCAGTAGCTGCGTTCCTTTCGCCTTAATATAATCGAGATAACAAATTTTCTCAAAGGAACGGCAAGAAAAACGACTCGTAGAGGGCACTACCGTTGCAGTCAAAATTAAATTCAAACAAGCAATCATGATACAATAACTATTAGGTGTCATGAGAACGTGTGTCGTTCAAAACTGTTGTGAACTGTTATGGTAGCGATATCTTAGTGAACGATGTTTTTCTCTGAATGTGTTTTACTCTAAACGTCAGAAAAATTGTAAATTATTTAATTTAATTATTAACATTATGCAATTATATAAATAATTTAAGTGCAATTGTTGGCTCCACTGAATGCGTTCAATGTGTGTGACACACGCGGCTTGTTTTTTCCCCTATTGTTTAACATTTGATGATCGCAGCTCTTGAGAAAATAGGTAGCTGTCATGGCTACCTAATAGTCATTTTATCAAACAAACAAATAATTAAAAAAATTAATTATGAAAACATGTGTTTCAAATTTTTTAAAGGCTATATCACAATTTTATATGGATACCAAAAATAATCCTATTTGTTATAGGATTATTATTTTTGTTTTTGCTTTGCATGTAAAAAAAAAAAATAATCTGGATTATTTTGAAGCGAATGGAACGCAGCTTTTGTTTCAATAACCAAATAAAGAAATAATTGAATTTACATAAAGAAACAATATAAAAGTCATGTGCAGTTAGTGAAGAAAGTGTTTGTTCATTTCGCCGGTTTTTTTAACTAGTTGTAATTTTAAAATAATTGTGCGTGCACCGTAAAGACAGAAATAAAGAAATAATTTAATTAAAAGTGAATAAAGGAAGAATACCTATAAAAGTGCTTTTTTAATTTTCCTACAATTATGGTAGCATTATGGGTATCAAAAGAAAGGTTATGCTGTCACCTATTCAACGAGCTAGCAATTATTAAAATTCATGCATTACTTTTGAAGACATATTATTTTACATATTATCCACACTTTGGGGGCGGTTCAGCCTTTTACGAAATAACCTAAACGTAAGTATAAACATCAAATTAAGAAATTTATATTTGGTCTTCCAGCTGCATCTGTATATAAAATTGTTTGTAAAATGTCGTGCGGTTAACATTAACAGCTACGATTTAAATTGCAGCATTGCCTACTTTATTCGCATTTCGCTCATATTAGGGGTATTCACGATGTGGTGTATTTGACCTTGTATTGTGTATTTTTGATAAATTTTATATTTGTAGTAAATTTTGTAAAATTACAAAAACAAAATGAACGGTGTTTAAAATACAACGCTATGGCAAAAATACAACAAGGGAACCCTATTGTATTATTTGTAAATTTCGTTGTGTATTCAATCAGCTGACAATACAATTTAGTGTTTCGTTTAAATATTTTTGTGATTTCCTCTACTAAAATGATGCTTTTATATAATACTAGCTGATATACCCGGTGTTACTCGAGAGTAAGACTGACTTCGTAAACGCATTTATGCAGTGCATCAGTGTGTCTTATTTTGAATCGGTCCAAAGCTTCTGCGCAACTCTGGTGATATTCTTAAAAACAGTACAATTGCGCAGTTTTGGTTAATGCGTTTACGAAGTCAGCCTAATTTATATAAAATTTTTAATTTACACTCCTGGATTAAATGTTTTTTTAAATTCCGGAATAATGAAAAACATGTCGAATTTTCAGCGTTTACGTTATGAATTCCTGAATTGCTTGAGTTGTAATTACTTTCTGTTTTCGACTGCTTAAAGTAATGAATGAGAAATTTTATTTATTTAAAGTATTGGAAACGAAAATACTGCTGCTATCTTATTTGTTTATGGCGTTATTGACAATAGTAGTATGTAGAAACATGGAAAAATTATATACAGTTTTTTATATACAGGTTTCTTTAAAGAGTTAATAATTTCATTCCGCACTTTATGTAACAGAGCAGCTTAAAGAGTAAGTTAGTGTAGACCATCGTAAAAAAGAATGTTAAGGGGTATGAACAGTGTAAAATTTTATAAAAATTTTTTTTTCACAAATTATTAGTTTACACACCAAAGAAGATGTATCTCAAGTTTCAAGTGAAAATTCGAACGTTAAGTATTCGAAAAGAGTGCCAAATGCTGTCATACTATTCAAGCGCTTTTAACGCTACCATTTTTTTGACCTGTAGCGGGATTCCCAAACATGTTAACGTTATTTACGTTACCGTTAACTGGCCTAAGCTACAATTATTGTTAACTAGTATTCCCAAACTTAACCTAAGCTATTTTTGACGATAACTTTGACAGTTCTTTAACAATATCTGTTGCTTTTTTAACGTCGAGTTTTCAAGCGATGTTAACTATAAAAATAATAACGTTAAGCAATTAAGTATATTTTTTTTAATAAATTCGTAAAGTTGAGTGGTTCTTTAATTAAACAAAAAATATTTAAATAATGGCATTTCAATATTTGGCAATGGATGCAGCTGTGTTGGAGAGCGAAATTCAAATGCGCGACAGCGCAGGGGACTGGGCTGATCTTCGCCAAATGGACAGCCCCTTTGATTTGGAGCAATCAAAATTTATAAAGCTGTACCGCTTGACCCCCGGGACAGCTCACAGTTTCATAGATTCGCTTCAAGATTGTTTAGACCGCAGAACAATCTCAGCGTTATCAGCGGAAAATCAAGTATGAAAAAAGTTCATTATTTAACTGTTTTTATAATTAAGCTCTTTGATTAGGTGTTTTCAGCGCTTCGGTTTTATGCCACTGGGTGCTACCAGCGGCCAGTAGGGCAGCAGAAGGGCATCTTGATGAGCCAGTCATCTGTGAGCTGCGCCATCCATCGGGTAACAGATGCCATCAACGAACGTATTTTTAGGTTGAATGTGCGTTTCCCGATGACAGATATTCAACAGCAGGCAGCGCTTACCCTGTTTAGGGCAGCACGTGAACCTTTCGATGGTGCCATTGGGACAATTGACTGCTCCCACGTCGCCATCGTTGGGCCACCACATCATGAGGAAGCGTACGTTAATCATCACGGTTGTCATTCCATAAATGTACAAATGGTAAATTAAAAATTATGTAATAATCTTACAATATTATTTATCATAGCATTTTTTCCCTAAAGATTTGCGATCCAAACCTAAGAATTTTACACGTGAATGCAAGATATCCCGGGGCTCGCCATGATGCTTACATCTGGAATGCTTGTTCTGCTCGGCAGGTAATGCAACGAGCATATGAACGTGGTAACCGACGAACGTTTCTAATTGGTAGTTTTTTTAAATGAAAATTCTGTCCATTTTGTTAATTGTGTTTCACTTGAAGGCGACTCTGGTTATCCTTTAGAACCGTGGCTCATGACACCTCTGCCGAATCAGCCAGAAAACACTCCAAAGTTTCGGTACAACGAGGGACTGTACAAAGCCCGAAATTGTGTGGAGACTGTTTGGTGTTTTAAAAAGCAGGTGGCGGTGCCTC
Organism: Dichetophora obliterata; assembly: GCA_963920525.1. Taxonomy (NCBI): domain Eukaryota; kingdom Metazoa; phylum Arthropoda; class Insecta; order Diptera; family Sciomyzidae; genus Dichetophora; species Dichetophora obliterata. The sequence continues at coordinate 142,306,963 of OY986439.1, forward strand.
TCTCGCCAAAGAGTGCTCTTGTACGAGCCCGGTTTTGCTGGGAAAATTGTCAACGCTTGTGCAGTTCTGCACAACATGAGCCTCTCCTCGATAAATGCAAGCGATCTGGCAGTAGATTTCTTGGAAGATGTATCGACAGTGTCTTCAGAACATAATATAGTTGATAATGGGGTTCGATTATCGATTGCGAAACGCATACAAGAGAGGTTGATAATTGAAAAATATACTTAACAAATTAAAGCATATATGTATGTGCAAAAAAAAATTTCTTAATACATATAATTAAAAAAAGAAGTTTAAATTTGAGTTTTCACATTCTTCAATGATGCCACTTTTTAAAAACTTATTATTTGATGATATTATCTAAAAAACATATAAAAAAAAGCATATTCAAAACAAAGTTTAAATTTGAGTCTTTACTATTCTTCAATTATGTCACTTATTAAAAACTTATTATTTTATTATCTAAAAAAACATATTCATTAAAAAAAATCAAAGGAGGTACCCTTGTTGTTTTGATGACAAAAACAGTGAAATAATTTTTGCGCTTAGCTGGAAGAATTTTTGAAAATAATTGTCACATGTGCAATTTTTACTTGAATTTCTTTTTACAACAATAACAATTTTTGAGTCACTTTTTGAGTAAAAAGTCAATATTTTTGTGAATTAAACTTTTGAACAAAAAAAAAAAAAAATTAATGATATATATAAATGAACAGCGGAGATATTTGCAGTGAAAGTCCAAAATTTGATTTTCATGTCATTTTTTCTCATTCTTAGGTAACGCTGTTCTATGAAAAACTCGTTGAACAAAAAATTTCTACAATTTTAAAGATATGTGAGTGTTTTTGATGTCGTGTTTACAATGGTAAAAAGTATAATAACAAAATTACCGTTAGTTGAACAATTTCTGAGGGGGCTTGGCAAAAACCAAGTATGTAACAATTTAATCTAGGATGCACTTAATATGTATCCCTAGTATGAGCTAAACCTTTGAGCCGCTGAGATGTGTATAAAGGCTAAACAAACAAACAAACAAACAGAAAATTAGTTTTATTACTATAGATAATAACTTTTCGAAATAATTATACCCATTCTTGTAACGAATTTCAGTACCCTTAAACCCTTTGTAGAATTCCGCCTACTTTCTTGATCGTGTTTTTTTGTAATTCTATATACTCTTGCACCTAATTTAATTACCCTAGTAAAGACGGCACATATTATTATGCTTACTTATTATAGTGCTTCTTAATTACTACGCAAATATAAAAAAAGCGAAAACGAAATTCTCATGTATAGATATTATGAGCTTAACAATTATTAAACTATTAACTTCAAAAATGCATTAGAAAAAACAAATCAAATTTAAATTCATTTATTTATAAATTAATATCCTCTAAGGATAGCAGTCTTAAAGTATCACTTTGTACTTTAATTTGTTTTTTGAATTTGTTCATTTAAAAATACAGTTATATAAATAATAGCTGCGTTTTTTCCAACAATTTGCTCTACTCCACAACAAAACTTTATATACAAAACAAAAGCAATATTACACCAGAAAAAAAGCAAGGGTAGATTTTTGGAGCAAATTACATGTAGCAATTTTTACAGGAGTAGAACAAATTGTTGGGAAAAACGCAGGAAATAAATTAATAAAAACAATAATATTAAAATTTATGGGTCACCATTTGTGATGTCAATGTACGAAGGTGCCATACTTTGCGCCAATAGTTCAAAGGCTGAAGCTATACGGTCCAACGCCCGCGCCAATGTCTCAAAGTCTGAAGCTATGCGATCCAACGCTCGCGCTTGCAGAGTCGCCGCTTCGGCATTCTCTTTCGCTGCTTCAGCTTGCATCTGATAAAAAAAAAACAAATATAAGAACTCATCTCGCTCCAAAAAGGATGTGTGAACTCACTGTTATAGCATTCGCTTGTTGCGTTGCAATAGTTGCAAACTGCTCTTTAGCTGCATCGAGAACGGTTCGCTTTGGAACAGTTCTCCTACGCTCAGACGGATTATTTCTAGTTTCGGTGCGCCTCTTTTTTGCTGGCGTTTCCAAAACCGCCTCCAACGCAACATCTACCTCCTCGTCAACATCAAGCATGTTGGGCACCGTCGGAGTGGAGTGTAAAACTTAATTTTCACCTGACTCCAAGGCGATCTGCAAATGCTATACCAACAATAAGACACCATAAATAAAAGTTTTCATAAATTTTAATGTAGCTACCTCTTCCTCCGGAATGCCTTCAGCGCAGGTGCTACTCCCTTCCACATATTCCGTGCCAAGGATGCCCAACACACGCTTTTCTAGCTCAGTGAGCGTACAAAGGGACAAAGGCTTCCAACCTGTAGACGCCATTTTTTCCCTCAGTTCTCTTGCCTTCACCGACGTCCTGCATTTGAGACCACGCCAGGCCTAAAATGGGAAAAAATTAAATTTTAACATATATATCAGACTTATATACTATTCAACTTACCACTTGCCACTGCGCCGCGGACTTCTCGGCTCCACCGACACTGTTGAGCTGGCCAGCCAGCTCTTCCCACTTGTTGGCGGCTTCATGCCGACCATGCTGTTCCACAAACCTCCCTTCTGCCATGCCTTTTTGTGCCCCAAAATAGTCCATCATTAGCCTATATTGTTCTGCTGTGGCCCCACTGCTTCTTTTTTCACCTGCGTCCATATTTTTTGACTTCAATATTTTTGATTTTTTAACGTTTTGTTTGACTTTTCACTTTTCTTCTTTCAACCCTTTCGTAAAATTTAGCTGTCAAACGTCAGTGCTACCATATTTAAAAACTTTATTAACAATATTTACGCTAACTTTTCTAACGCAATTCTTAGCTATTGTTGTAGCTTAGCCTCGAAATGAGAATACGGCAAACGTTACTGCAAGCTATAAACGTTGTTAGTTATACGTTAAACGTAAGCGATTGAAGCACGTTAAGATTTTCGGAATTTCGCTACTGGTTGACAGCATAAATAAGACAGTTTTCGTCCGATCGATTTGATTTAAAATGAGTTTTGTAGAAAACATGTTCCTCTTCAGCTTGACGTAGCCGTTTTTAAAAATATGTTTTTGTTGTTTTTTTAAAAATAATGTTCTTTTGGAAAACACGCAAAATGTGTAATTTTTTTCAAATGGTCGCCATTTTTTTTTAAACAATATTTTAAAAATCCCTTCGTCCGACTTTAGCCAATAATATATATTTTTAGAATCTTTTTCGTCTTTTCTTCTTAGATGATACATGTGAACCAAATTCAATAGAAAATTTTTTAAAAAAGATTAAAAATATAAATCCTTAGCTAATGGTACTGTTGCAACAGTTTTTTTTAAGTGCTGTAATTGAACATTTAGAAAAAAAAAATTAATGAAATATATTAAAATACAACGGAGATATTTGCGTCGAAAGTCAAAACTTTAGAGTTGTTTTTTTTGGCTGTAGGCAACGATGTTATGTACAAAAACTCATTGTACTAAGATTTTCTATAGTTTTAAAGATATGAGAATGTATACATATGATTTAAAATATGCAATACTTTATTGGAAGGTTCGTTCACAATAAGTTTTAAGTATTGTATATTTTGTAAAAATTTATCAAAAATACACCACATCGTGAATACCCCTATTAATTTTCAAATTTGATCTGTATACTTACGTTTTGGTTATTTCGTAAATATGTGAACCGTCAAGTGTGCATAATATGTAAAATGTAATATCTTCATAAGAAATGCATGGATTTTAATGATTGAGCTTTATTTAAAAATTTATAAATTTATAAACATAAAAATCGGATAAAAATTGCTAGAGTTGTGATATTTTACTTTTTGAAAAATTTCCTTTTTTTTTGTTGTTGTAGTAAAAAAATCTTAAAAACTCAATTTAGCGTTTGTGAAACTCAAATCTGTTAGTTAACCTATGGTCAGTGGTTAACTAATGGTCGTGAAACTGATCCTAAGGGTAAGTTTCGGCCTAACCGAATATAATCCTCTTACTAATAAATAGTTCTTATCTTAAATAATAAGTTTTTCTTTTAATGCATTTCTTTATTTGCAGACCGATACCATGAAAGCCCTCATAAAAAATGGAGGCATCGCCAAAAACTTAAAGAACATCATTTCGACTGAAATCACTATGGCCTACAATTTGTATGGCATACACGGAAAAAAGTCTTTAAAGCACATGAAAAATTTTGATGGTGCTCTCATAGGTAAGAATCGAAATTATATTCAAATCTTCATCTTAATACTTACAAAATGTTATTTCAAACTGATTCAGTTGTGATTCCGCCAGGCGAAAAAGAGCAATCGGATGTCGATGTTTTGCGCAACGCTTTCCGCTTGGAAAAGAAAAGGATTTTCAAGAACAAATCCGTTCAGAATAAGAAAACTTCATGAGACTGAGTACATTTCTTACGAAGCATATTATAACAAAACCTTACATACTTGTTTTTAAAAACTGAAATAAAATTTACTTTCTTTTATTTACATTTTACATGCGTTATACAGCTCTTTAGATAAGTAGAGGAGATTCTACCACGCGGTGGGTAATGAAGAAAGGACTTACCTTTCCGACGCTTGTCACCCATTTTGGTAACTAGTGTATTTACCACCTCAGAGTGGGTAATGAAGAAAATACTTACCTTTCTGACGCTTTGGAGCCTTTTCTAGTAACTAGTAGAATATACCACCTCACAGTGGGTAATAAAGAAAGTAGTTACCTTTCTGACACTTTCCACCTATTAAGGTAAGTAGTGGTAAGTATTAAGGTAAGTAAATACTTACTAAAGTACTAAAGTAGTAAAGAAAGTATTAAGGTAAGTAATATTATACCACCACACCATGGCTAATAGAGAAAGCAGTTACCAGCCCGACTCCGAACACCCAAATAGGAAGTCAATTCACCCCCACCTAGGACATCGCCACGCTAAATGCGACAGTAGAAAGCACTGCCGGGGGATTTGCGCGGAACTACTTACTGTCACTTAAGTACTAGTTCGGAATGACCTTAGTGCTACCTCCTTTCGCTGCTGGGAAGCAACAAACAACATTAGAGTGTGCGTATAGCGAAATTATTGCTCTAAAATCCAATTATGCTCGTGCACTCACCGTAATTAGCCATCTACAAGAAGACCAAGTTCAGATAATCCAAGCTCCTAGTTCAGAAAATTGATAACCTGCAACTAAAACTACACTCTGTAAGGCAAGACATAATCAATATCAATTCTGTTCCTGTTTTTCTTCCTTAACAAACGAAGTCAAAGTTATACGCGTTTCAGTTGACAAAGCTTCAAGTGAAGTTAAATCACTAAACTATGATAAACATGCGAAGTCTTCGAATAATAAAAAAAAAATCAGCTAATGCCTGCTGGCGTATCGAAAAATAATTCTGGCTCGCCTTCTTTGGATGCTGTGAGCATTCACGTTGTGAATTATGCTGTTTCAATTGTTACTCTAACTCCTGACCCAACTTTTCCATTTGTAACAAACAATTACCCAGTTCTTGGCTGAGATGTTAGAATCGCCAAGTCCCACCGCCTCGAAGCGGTTTCTGCACGCCTAGCTATGCTTCGGTCGTAGCTCAGGGAAAATGGGAGTGGGGTTGCTTCGGACCGTGGGATGCCTGGGGGTTACAGGAAAATAAAAAATCTGGTGCAGAGGGTTAAAGGAACAACTTCAAGAAAGAAAATTGACATAGAGGGAGACGACTATAAGGTGGCTTGGTGACGGTGATTCTAAAGTCGGGGAGGGGAGAAGGTGTTGTTTTCCCCACCCGGTCTTTACCCGCCCAACCTTCTCCTGATTCATTTTATTATCAGGAGCCCTCAGATAAGCCGCTGTTTAAAGCCTACTTACCCAGCCGCATGTCTAGATGGCGAAGTAATAAAACCTTAGTGAATCATTTTTTTAGTGATACCACTTGTTTAATTATAATAATATAATACGAATAGGTATAATATAAAGGTCGTTACTTAAGTTTAAATTACAAAAGAAAAGTTGGTTTTAAAAGCATTTTTAGTTTCATTATCTTTGCTTCCTTTAAACAAACTTCTAATTTAGTTAAGTTTACGTTAATTGCATTTGGTTTTGTTTAAGCAAAGTAAAAAAAATTTTTTTTTTCTTTTTGTATCGAAATATATTTCATAATAGACTACGTTAAGTTCAATTTTATTTTGCATCAAAATCTAATTCGTTTTAGGCAAATTTCGTTTCAATCTTAACATATATTTTCTTTAACATCCGGTTAAGTTGGCTTAAAGGTAGGTTTTAAAATATATTTTCTTTCCCTGCGGTGGAAATTAGATTTTATGTTGATTTTTAAATATACTGGCGGTAAGCTTATTTTATGTTCGATTTCATTTTGTTTTTCCTATAAATTTTCCTGTTAGTCCATGTTATATTCGAATTTTATTTTGTTTAAAAAAAAAAATATATCTTTTTGCTTATTATGTTCGAATTTTATTTTGTCGTTAAAATATATTTTCCTTTTAGCTTATTATGTTCGAATTTTATTTTAGTAAGAAAAAAAAAAAAATGTATTTTATTTTTGTGTTTTGTTTCGTTTTCAAGAATTTATTTTCCTTTCGCTTTTAATTAACATTTGGTCATCCACAGTTCATGTTAACTAAGGTTCAATGCGCTATTTCTGAAATGTGCTATTTTGCCTGTTAATTTTCTTTTTGTTTTTGATTCGCATGTAAACACAAATTAAACCGGTGTGTTAAATGTTGCCACTTTTGTACATGCCCTAAGGCATGCTTTTGTAGAGTGTTCATGTGTTGTTTCGTGAACAGCTGTTTTACGTGGAAAAGAAAAAAAAAGTTGTCGGGTAAATAATGTTGATGAAGTTTTCAAAAACTTAATATTACATGGAGTTAGTTAACTTTTCATAGAATCTAAAATCTCTGAGCTGCATATTAAAGATTCCAGCGCTGTTTTGCAACTGCAAATCAACACCTTTCACTTTAGTTGTGCTTACAGTTGTACAGAATTAGCACATTAAAATATTAATATATTCAAACATTACCATGAACTGCGAATGGCCCAATTGGGTACGAATTTTAGGTTGTAAAAAAAAATTAATTTACTGTTCGCGTTTTATTTGGTTATAAAAAAAAATCTACTTTTTGAAAATATATGTTGGTTCAGAAAAGTTTAGGTTAATCATAACCATAAACCCGCCTAATTCTTAGGACTTTTGGGGTGGACCTTACAAGGTCAGATTTGCCCTTAGGTTACAAAAAAAAAACTATTTAACACTTTTATTTATATAAGCCATTGTAGGCTTTACATGGGCATAAGTATGACGGGCTTATTGCAACAACTCGACAAGACACAAAAACAATCGGAAAATTTTTGGAACAAGTTTTCACCAAAAAAAAAAAAACGTTGTTTTATGGAAACGAATGATTCGAACTTGTCACTTGTCACGCTATTGCAATAAGCCCGTCATACATATCCATGCATATGTAAATGACCTTATCGGAATAACGTAATACAAAAGGTAAGAAAACCTGGTGTCCCGTTGGTGGTGGATGGCTAGTGGTAAAGGTGCTGTTTTGGTGCTCGCTGTTGTTGGTCTTGCGGACAGACAGTGTGCTTGCTGCTGGCGTTGTTGGTGAGCTGGAGGCGCTTTGGTGGTGGTTGCGCTAGTAGCGTTGGCCTTTTTGGTTGTTGTGGCTGCTCGCTTTCGCCGTAGCTGCTGGCGTTGTTGGTGAGCTGGAGGCGCTTTGGTGGTGGTTGCGCTAGTAGCGTTGGCCTTGCTGACAGACAGTGTGCTTGCTGCTGGCGTTGTTTGTGAGCTGGAGGCGCTTTGGTGGTGGTTGCGCTAGTAGCGTTGGCCTTTTTGGTTGTCGTGGCTGCTCGCTTTCGCCGTAGCTGCTGTTGTTGTTGGTTGGGAGTGGAGCGCTCGTGTTTGCCGACGTTGGATTTGAATGCGGACAACTTGACGCTGACCAATTTTTAAGCGGTCCTCGGGCTCTAAAAATAAATGGTTTGTTGTAGATGTTGCTGTTGGTACAACAAATTTTAGGTTTAATTGCAAAATACTTAGTTACCATTCGAGTCTCCTCCAATTCTTTTAATTGCCTATTCGCCCAATACTACAACTCCACGACATACAGACTTTCAAGTGTTCCTTAGCATATACAATAAGATCGGGTTGGGACGAATTTGTTAAGGCTACGGCGAGAATTGTCTCGCAAAGTTTATTAATGCCGGTAACTTGTGCGATTTGAGTGATGATTTGTTGAGTGGGCTTCAATGTCGTTTGGCGTGGAAAACTATTACCCACTGCAAAACATATATTAGCAAGAATGGGCGGATTTTGCTGCACTTGTTTTTTCCAATTGTTCACCTAATAGTTTTGCTTGCAGCTGTTCTGGCGATGTAGATGTTGTTGGATTGCTGGTAAAGTCAACAGCTGAGAATAGACAACGCAGAACATGTCGATCAGCTTTGTAGCCAAACTCCTCAATCAACTATTTTCCAAATTTCCGCTAACTTATGTTACTGATTAATGAAATATTGGTATTTGTTTAAAATGATTCAAAAAAAATTTTTGCAAAGCCACAGTGACTGATTTACTTGCCAACACAACCGTATTTTAATAAAATATATTTGCTTTCTCCATTTCCTTTTGCACACAATTGTAATCGTTCGTTTTCGCAAATTAACACAAAAACCAAGGCGAAGACGTCGATGTAGGATGACGGTTTAAGGAGTAAAGTTTTACTTTTTCCATCCAAGCGGCCACAGAAGAAAATTTCTTATTTTAAAGTATCATGGCGTTAACTTGCGTCGAGCTAGCAACGTTGCTGTGCTATTTGTCGTCAGTGTTGCCCCCTGGGGTTGGTTATTAGAGGTCCAATTCGCAGGGTGAGCTTACACTGCTTTTTACTGCGTTTACACGGGCAAGTTGCCTTTTCCGCGATGTAAGTCGGGTACTTTCGGCCCTACTCGTTGGTCTGATCGTAAGTCGCCCACCACTCCCCAGATGTCACTACCGTCGCTAATGCCCCACGCCGTATCGTAGCCACGTAACAGCTTGTGATTGGCTGATGCCCTAAATCGCACATGCTACTCAGTCAAGTTGAGCAAAAGGAAGCGGACAAGAGAAAATAAAATTGGGGTTATGCCGCATTCGGGTGGCATCAGATGGCGTTCACGAAAAGAAGACAACCCGGTGGTGTAATATTAGGGTCACTCACGATGTCGCGTATTTGCCCTATTCTAGTGCATTTTAATAATTTTCATTAAGTTTACTCAATTTTTACGAGTTTTTACTTGCTCATGCTTTGCGCTCAAATACATCGCTGACTGATACGACTTGTCGCAGAGAGCATGATATAAAAATACAAGTTTATGGTTAAGGTGCGTTCACGATAAGTAGTTTATGAGGTAAATTTTCGTATTACATTTATTGCAAATACGCAACATCGCGAATGGCCCTTCAATGCCACTGACGGTTGTGAAGAAAAAAAAAAAAAAAAACCGTCAACGGTCCACCCTTGAATTCGAATTCAAATTCAATCTGAAGTATGGAAGCCAATACTTCACTTCCGCCGTTCCGTCAATTGAATAACAACACAAATTTTTACTTGTGGTATTTTTAACGGACGTTCGGCCGCCATACTCCCGCTTGAATTCGAACTCAAATCCACCTCGGAGACAGGAAACGACCAGTCATTTCCGGCGATATGTCAAAATATATGCATCGAAAGAAAAATAAATGAAAACGAAAAGTGACAGGAGGTGTTCACACCACCCTCAAAATTGTCGACCCTCACAAAGCTGATGCTAGTCCAAGCCTGCTGCAGAGAAGTGTCAGAAAAAGGGGAGAAACGTCTATTGCCACAGGTCTTTAATATGGTACGTGCCTAAGTCTTTACCAGAGAAATCCTCAAGAACGTAATACGAATAACCGATCTTCTTTTTGATTTTAGCGGGCAAGCCCACGGGTGCAAGTTTTGCATTGAAATTTTTCGAAGCATCACTTAAGGCATAATTTCGCCTTATCACTTCTTCTCCAACTTTGAAAGTTCTTGGTCTCGTACGCAGATTGTGACTTTTCTGATTCTTTTTATACGCCTCTCGCATCTTTGAAAGTATATTGTCTCTCAACAATTGGAAATGGTCTTGACGCGGCAAAGTGGAATTTGCGTCGATAAGAAGATCTAAATTTCGAAGCAATTTGTACTCGTCACCATGAGTAATCATGTTTTGGCCGAAAACAACGTGATATGGGGAATTTCCGATGGATTGATGCACACTTAATCTTAGAGCGCTGTTTATGCTACTCAAATATTGATCCCAGTCACGTTGGTCGGAGCGAAGATATGAGCGCAGTGCTTCGTTAATGCTTCGATTAACCCTCTCGGACGCGTTTGATTGCGGCGAATATACCGCTGTGCACGTGTGACCGATCCCATATTTCTTTAGAAACGCTTCAAACTCTTTGCATTTGAATTGACTACCATTGTCTGTCACTAATATTTCGGGTACCCCAAAGCAATCAAAAATCTGTTCTTTCAAATATTCTTTTATGTGTTTCGAAGTGAATTTTCTGAGGGTTTTTAAAAAGGAGAATTTAGAGAAATGATCTAACACGATCAAGATACCGATGTTGCCCTTCTTGCTGCGCGGAAAAGGTCCTATTAAGTCGACATACAGCCTCTGGAACGGCCGCTCACTCTCTGCCATTTGTCCCATTGGAGGACGAAGAGTGTGAGTGGGTGCTTTTGAAGTTTTGCACAGGCCACAAGCACCTATGTAGCTGCGCACCTGGGACACCATACCGGGCCAGTAGAAATGACGACGAAGCCGCTCAAGAGTTTTTGCAATGCCACCATGGGCAGCAGAAGGCACATCGTGAGCCGCATATAATACTTCGGTTCGTAGCTCGCTTGGAACATACAGTTTCCACCCTTCAGAATTTTCACCTTGTTCGAAGTTGGTGCGATAGTAAAGATATTTATCGATTATTTTATAATCGGGCATTTCAGAACTTGAAAACTTCTCTTTCAATTGAGCATACTCTAAAGAATCAAATGCAGTAGAATTCAAATCGATTACGGGTAAAACTTCGATCTCTAAACTTTCTACAATATCGCTATCTTCAAATGCTCGCGACAAGGCATCGGCCACTACGTTTTCGCTCCCTTTTCGGTGCTCTATCTTAAAAGTGAAACCTTGCAGTTTTAATGCCCACCTCGCTAACTTGCCACTCAAGTCTTTCTGCCGCATCAGCCACTTTAGGCTAGCGTGATCCGTCACAACCCGAAACTCATGTCCTTCGATATATGGCCGAAACTTTTTGATAGCCAGTACCACTGCTAGGCACTCCAGTTCGGTCACAGAGTAGTTTCTTTGCGCTTTATTAAGCTTTTGAGACATGAAGGCGATTGGTCTCTCGTCTCCATTTTCATCTACTTGCGCAAGAAGACCACCAACTCCAAAACCGCTGGCATCACATTGGACAATGAACTCCTTGTCGTAATTTGGATGTACTAGAAAAGGGGCTGAAGACAATTTAGATTTAAGCAAATCAAAAGCGCTTTGTGCCGCGTCATTCCACGCAAAGGTTTTCTTTTTGGACAACAGCTCGGTCAGAGCAAAAGTAGTTGACGAATAATCGTCAACGAATCGTCGATACCACCCTGCCATACCCAAAAATTGACGAAGCTGTCGAATCGTTTTTGGAACCGGACATTCGGCTATTGCCGCGATCTTATCCGTGTCCACCTTCAGGTTTCCACTTCCCACCACAAATCCTAAGTACTTCACCTCCTTTATGCCAAATTGACTTTTCTTTATGTTTATCGTCAGGCCTGCTTGACGTAACCGAGCTGCCACCTCTAGTAAATGTACTATGTGCTCATCAAGAGACTGCGACACGATCAAAAGATCGTCTAAGTATACGAACACATGACTTTTTAGCTGATATGGAATAACTTTATCCATAAGTCGGCACATGGACTGAGGGGCGTTACACAAGCCGAAAGGCATGCGAGTGAATTGGTACAAAGGGCGGTTCGGCACAGTGAATGCGGTTTTCGGGCGTGAGGCAAGATCTAATCGAATTTGCCAGAAGGCATCTTTCAGATCAATTTTCGAAATAATGTGCACAGGTGGTAGACGAGAAATAAGACCGTCTATATTAGGGATAGGATACGCGTCTTTAATGGTGACCTCATTCAATTTACGCGAGTCCAAACAAAATCTAACTTTTCCGGGTTTAACAATGACAACGGCTGGTGAAGACCAAGGAGAGTTATCCGCCTCTTCGATGACTCCTAGGTGTAACATGCGATCAATCTCTTGGCACAATAATTTTTCTCTGGCCGGTGATATGGGATAATATCTTTGTTTGATTGGAATCGCGGCTCCCGTGTCAATCGAATGCTCTATCAAGGTAGTCAGGCCCAACCCTTCCTTTTCAAACGAAGGAAAAGCGGCAATTGTCGCGTCCAATCGTTGTCTTTGTGTCGGTGTGAGACTGACCAAGTTCGGATCATCCGAGAATTCTAACTCTTCGAGTTTGTTGTCAAAAGATAATTTAATGCCGAAGCAATTCCAAAAATCGAAACCACAAATAATATTTTGTTGTAGAGAAGGAACGAGTAAAAATTCAAAGTTTTTGGTTTTATCTTCATACGTTATTGGAAGAATAATCGAACCCACGACCTGCTGATTTTATCCGTCTGCTGTTTTGACGCTAGTGACCAGTTTTATAAACTTACGAGTTGAAATCAAAATTTTTGCTAAATCATGACCAATGCAACTTTTATTTGCTCCACTATCGAGCAAAGCCAAATAACTAGTATTTGAAATTTTAAGATTTGTATAAGGACGAATGTCTGATGGCTTGAAAGAGATCGAGGAAATGACAATGTTGCGCAGAGATTTTAAGCGCTTCCAAAAAGCATTTATGCGTGAAGACGAACGAGTTTTTGTTAGACTTGGCTCATTAAAAATTCTATTTCGAGCCTCAAGATATTCTTGGAGTCGAACGTGATAAGGACGAAAGCGAGATGGTAGAGAAGGATTTGGTGAAAATGGTGTTGAATTCTGCAAAATGCGAATAGGTTTTAATTCCGAGGTCGAAGTTGTGGACGCCCGCCGTTCTGCTGACGAACATCCCACTTCGAGTTTTCCGCTTTGGGACTGCATTTTGGACAAGTCGGTTTGTAAACGTCCACTGTCCCACACCCATAACAGAAGACTCGCCGTGGTTTGAGGCACAGTTGGTAGCCATGGCCAAGTTCGTCACAATTCCAACACTTTAGCAAGGTACTGACCGCGTTGACTTCAACATCAACTTCTAGATCGTTGAGATCTGTACTAGTCTCATGACCAGGCGTTTGCGGCTCATGCAAAACTTCAGCAATTTGCCTTCGTGGAGGAATTTGTTTCGAAAAGGAATGGCTATAAACATCCTTGAAAAACTTTTCGTGTTTTCGCACTTCTCGGCGTAAATCTGAAATGTTACGAAAATTAAAATGCAACAATTCGTGTCGTAAATCAGGTTTAAGATTCCTAACCACCATCTCTACCAGCTCTGAGTCCGTCAAAGGCTCTCTAAGTCTATCCGACAAGCTCATGATTGCTTCTAAAAAATCATCAAATGGCTCAGAAGATTTTTGTTTCCTCCTGCGAATATAATCTTTGACATCAAAGTCGGTACTGTCATCTTTGAACTGCCTACGTAGCGCTCGACACAATTCAGACCACTCTATATTGTCTTCGAGACGGTGATGTCGCCAAAACCAAGTTTGGGCTTTTCCTTCAAACAATGAGTGCACATGACGACACAAAAGCGCAAAATTACCATTGAGATGGTTATTGGTAAGAATGTTGATACGGTAAATAAATTCGTCAACTGAAAAGTTGTCGGAAGAACCGTTAAATTTGATGTGCCAGTTATGAATCGTGTTGGCCACGCGTTCAGTGTTTGTAGGAAATGACTCTTGGCTTGGACGACTTGGGCTTGGAAAATTATGGCTTGGCCGAATCCTAGATGCGATTGGGTCTTCCCTAGATGGAATGGGTAGAAGGTTTTCGCCCGATCTAGCAGGTAGCGGACGATTTCCTCCTAAGTTAAAGTTCTGAAAAAGATTTTGAAGCTCATTTGAAATAGTGGAGGCGACCTCCTGACGAAAGGTATTCAAAGACTCGTTAACAATTTCCTGCATCCTCCTCTCTGACATTTGACTATCCGTAGTCTTGGGCCGTCTTGGGCTTGGACTATTAGCCGGCCTTGACGTGGCTTGTTGAGGTGTCCCTGGGTTGGTAGCTGTTTGGTTGCGGGTTCCGCTTCTAGTAAGCGAACGACCTCGCACGGCACCACCTCTCATCTTACTCGTGGCTCCCTGTGAACGAGTATTCACAAGGCTCGTCGAAGACGTCATGTTTTCTGTGATTGTAGTCAGCTCTGCAAATCCACAAGGCTGCCTGCAAACTGGGCAAGTTGGATTCTTCTCCAACCACGTGCAAATACAGTGCCGATGAAACCGATGGTTGCATTTAGTTGCGACTCTATCCTCCACACTCTTAAGCTCCTCGCTACACACCGCGCAAAATGTATTGTCCAGTGCTTCTGCTCCGTTGGGATGTGGAGAACCCAGCGGGCTCCGTGGTACCATCATCGAGTAGGAAATGAGGAAAAAAAAAAAATAAAACCAAAATTTATATAGTGAGCCACCAACTCACTTCTTCAACCTTTAGCTGGCGTTAGCCAGACTTGACTAATAAACGATAAGAACAACTATAAGCTTCGACTTTTGCCTGAAAATCCCTAAGAGGGGCAAGTCCACAAGAAAATTGATTCCAATAATAATGAATTTACCACAGGGGTATAATAGTATAAGAACTATAGATAAAGTTCTTTTATATATTTATATATATATATTTCTCTTTTTTTTTTTTTATATATAAGTTGGATAACTTATATGTGTAAGTATGATAACTTATGTATGGGTAGGTAATAGTAGTATTAGGATGATTTAATAGCGATCATTTGACGATAAATTAGCGATAACGTAATCGATATCGATAATACCGCAACAATTTCGCAATAATATGACGATAACGAAGATCTAACGATATTATATCGATAATATCGCGATAATTTAGCAATAATTAAGCGATAATCTGAATAGTGATAGTAAAACGATAATATCGCGATAATATTCCGTACAGGTACAATGAATATAATAAAACGATAGGACCTCGAACATTTAACGATAATTTATCGATAGCGAACAAAAGGATAAATTAACGATAGCGTAATCGATAATGCAGCGACAATTTCGCAATAGTATAACTATAGCGAAGATATAACGATACTGCAACGATAGGATCTCGATAATTTCTCGAGAATATGGATAACGATAATAAAACGATAGTATCTCGATGATTTCACGATAAGATAATGATACGTTAAGATAACGATAAGAAAACGATAAGGTAACGATAATTACGCGAGAAGATAACGATAAGATAAGAAAAGAAAAATTTTATCGATAAGATAAAGGCAAGTCACAAAAAAAAATTTCAATTAGTTAAATCACTGTTATTTCTTCACCATCACTGAAATGCGGCATCAAGGTACAGGCAAAAAAAAACTTAGGCTTATCTTTGAATCACACGTCACCACTCCTTTTAAACTGCAACTAACTGGAAACTATTGTTTAAGTTGAAACCCTTCAGTGAGTTCGCCTACAAAACTTTTCATGGGCAAAAATCTCAACTGAAGATGAATCGCGATAGGAAAAACTTCATTAAGAAGCAGGAAATTTTTCGGTATGATCAACCGTAAGAAGTTATATCACAAATCCTGAGAAAATTTCACGACTTCATAGGAAAACTGTTGACGACAAAAAAAAGTATAATTTTGAAATTAAGATGTAGTTCTACCGATTACTACCCATTATTCCCCCGGTCAGAACCCAAAATGACTTAGATCTCTGCTATCCTTGAAGAATTAATGTTAAGCAATCGAAAGAAAGTTAACTAAACCAAATGTCTTGATTTAAACTGACCCAAAAAAAAAAATCTTTGTATTAGTCTGCGTTGTGGGCAAGGAGAGGGGAGGGGGATTGGAAAAAGGTTACGAAGCAAAAGGGCTGTTTATCAAAAAAAATTTAAGTAAAACAAATTTCTCGAAAATTTTCAAAGTTCATTTTTTTTTTTAAGCTGTTTAAGAAACTTGGCGTTTACGAAAACATAGCCGTTTACGAAAACAGGGCCCCACGTTGGGCGCCAATTATTTTCTGTAACAAACAATTACCCAGTTCTTGGCTGAGATGTTAGAATCGCCAAGTCCCACCGCCTCGAAGCGGTTTCTGCACGCCTAGCTATGCTTCGGTCGTAGCTCAGGGAAAATGGGAGTGGGGTTGCTTCGGACCGTGGGATGCCTGGGGGTTACAGGAAAATAAAAAATCTGGTGCAGAGGGTTAAAGGAACAACTTCAAGAAAGAAAATTGACATAGAGGGAGACGACTATAAGGTGGCTTGGTGACGGTGATTCTAAAGTCGGGGAGGGGAGAAGGTGTTGTTTTCCCCACCCGGTCTTTACCCGCCCAACCTTCTCCTGATTCATTTTATTATCAGGAGCCCTCAGATAAGCCGCTGTTTAAAGCCTACTTACCCAGCCGCATGTCTAGATGGCGAAGTAATAAAACCTTAGTGAATCATTTTTTTAGTGATACCACTTGTTTAATTATAATAATATAATACGAATAGGTATAATATAAAGGTCGTTACTTAAGTTTAAATTACAAAAGAAAAGTTGGTTTTAAAAGCATTTTTAGTTTCATTATCTTTGCTTCCTTTAAACAAACTTCTAATTTAGTTAAGTTTACGTTAATTGCATTTGGTTTTGTTTAAGCAAAGTAAAAAAAATTTTTTTTTTCTTTTTGTATCGAAATATATTTCATAATAGACTACGTTAAGTTCAATTTTATTTTGCATCAAAATCTAATTCGTTTTAGGCAAATTTCGTTTCAATCTTAACATATATTTTCTTTAACATCCGGTTAAGTTGGCTTAAAGGTAGGTTTTAAAATATATTTTCTTTCCCTGCGGTGGAAATTAGATTTTATGTTGATTTTTAAATATACTGGCGGTAAGCTTATTTTATGTTCGATTTCATTTTGTTTTTCCTATAAATTTTCCTGTTAGTCCATGTTATATTCGAATTTTATTTTGTTTAAAAAAAAAAATATATCTTTTTGCTTATTATGTTCGAATTTTATTTTGTCGTTAAAATATATTTTCCTTTTAGCTTATTATGTTCGAATTTTATTTTAGTAAGAAAAAAAAAAATGTATTTTATTTTTGTGTTTTGTTTCGTTTTCAAGAATTTATTTTCCTTTCGCTTTTAATTAACATTTGGTCATCCACAGTTCATGTTAACTAAGGTTCAATGCGCTATTTCTGAAATGTGCTATTTTGCCTGTTAATTTTCTTTTTGTTTTTGATTCGCATGTAAACACAAATTAAACCGGTGTGTTAAATGTTGCCACTTTTGTACATGCCCTAAGGCATGCTTTTGTAGAGTGTTCATGTGTTGTTTCGTGAACAGCTGTTTTACGTGGAAAAGAAAAAAAAAGTTGTCGGGTAAATAATGTTGATGAAGTTTTCAAAAACTTAATATTACATGGAGTTAGTTAACTTTTCATAGAATCTAAAATCTCTGAGCTGCATATTAAAGATTCCAGCGCTGTTTTGCAACTGCAAATCAACACCTTTCACTTTAGTTGTGCTTACAGTTGTACAGAATTAGCACATTAAAATATTAATATATTCAAACATTACCATGAACTGCGAATGGCCCAATTGGGTACGAATTTTAGGTTGTAAAAAAAAATTAATTTACTGTTCGCGTTTTATTTGGTTATAAAAAAAAATCTACTTTTTGAAAATATATGTTGGTTCAGAAAAGTTTAGGTTAATCATAACCATAAACCCGCCTAATTCTTAGGACTTTTGGGGTGGACCTTACAAGGTCAGATTTGCCCTTAGGTTACAAAAAAAAAAAACTATTTAACACTTTTATTTATATAAGCCATTGTAGGCTTTACATGGGCATAAGTATGACGGGCTTATTGCAACAACTCGACAAGACACAAAAACAATCGGAAAATTTTTGGAACAAGTTTTCACCAAAAAAAAAAAAACGTTGTTTTATGGAAACGAATGATTCGAACTTGTCACTTGTCACGCTATTGCAATAAGCCCGTCATACATATCCATGCATATGTAAATGACCTTATCGGAATAACGTAATACAAAAGGTAAGAAAACCTGGTGTCCCGTTGGTGGTGGATGGCTAGTGGTAAAGGTGCTGTTTTGGTGCTCGCTGTTGTTGGTCTTGCGGACAGACAGTGTGCTTGCTGCTGGCGTTGTTGGTGAGCTGGAGGCGCTTTGGTGGTGGTTGCGCTAGTAGCGTTGGCCTTTTTGGTTGTTGTGGCTGCTCGCTTTCGCCGTAGCTGCTGTTGTTGTTGGTTGGGAGTGGAGCGCTCGTGTTTGCCGACGTTGGATTTGAATGCGGACAACTTGACGCTGACCAATTTTTAAGCGGTCCTCGGGCTCTAAAAATAAATGGTTTGTTGTAGATGTTGCTGTTGGTACAACAAATTTTAGGTTTAATTGCAAAATACTTAGTTACCATTCGAGTCTCCTCCAATTCTTTTAATTGCCTATTCGCCCAATACTACAACTCCACGACATACAGACTTTCAAGTGTTCCTTAGCATATACAATAAGATCGGGTTGGGACGAATTTGTTAAGGCTACGGCGAGAATTGTCTCGCAAAGTTTATTAATGCCGGTAACTTGTGCGATTTGAGTGATGATTTGTTGAGTGGGCTTCAATGTCGTTTGGCGTGGAAAACTATTACCCACTGCAAAACATATATTAGCAAGAATGGGCGGATTTTGCTGCACTTGTTTTTTCCAATTGTTCACCTAATAGTTTTGCTTGCAGCTGTTCTGGCGATGTAGATGTTGTTGGATTGCTGGTAAAGTCAACAGCTGAGAATAGACAACGCAGAACATGTCGATCAGCTTTGTAGCCAAACTCCTCAATCAACTATTTTCCAAATTTCCGCTAACTTATGTTACTGATTAATGAAATATTGGTATTTGTTTAAAATGATTCAAAAAAAATTTTTGCAAAGCCACAGTGACTGATTTACTTGCCAACACAACCGTATTTTAATAAAATATATTTGCTTTCTCCATTTCCTTTTGCACACAATTGTAATCGTTCGTTTTCGCAAATTAACACAAAAACCAAGGCGAAGACGTCGATGTAGGATGACGGTTTAAGGAGTAAAGTTTTACTTTTTCCATCCAAGCGGCCACAGAAGAAAATTTCTTATTTTAAAGTATCATGGCGTTAACTTGCGTCGAGCTAGCAACGTTGCTGTGCTATTTGTCGTCAGTGTTGCCCCCTGGGGTTGGTTATTAGAGGTCCAATTCGCAGGGTGAGCTTACACTGCTTTTTACTGCGTTTACACGGGCAAGTTGCCTTTTCCGCGATGTAAGTCGGGTACTTTCGGCCCTACTCGTTGGTCTGATCGTAAGTCGCCCACCACTCCCCAGATGTCACTACCGTCGCTAATGCCCCACGCCGTATCGTAGCCACGTAACAGCTTGTGATTGGCTGATGCCCTAAATCGCACATGCTACTCAGTCAAGTTGAGCAAAAGGAAGCGGACAAGAGAAAATAAAATTGGGGTTATGCCGCATTCGGGTGGCATCAGATGGCGTTCACGAAAAGAAGACAACCCGGTGGTGTAATATTAGGGTCACTCACGATGTCGCGTATTTGCCCTATTCTAGTGCATTTTAATAATTTTCATTAAGTTTACTCAATTTTTACGAGTTTTTACTTGCTCATGCTTTGCGCTCAAATACATCGCTGACTGATACGACTTGTCGCAGAGAGCATGATATAAAAATACAAGTTTATGGTTAAGGTGCGTTCACGATAAGTAGTTTATGAGGTAAATTTTCGTATTACATTTATTGCAAATACGCAACATCGCGAATGGCCCTTCAATGCCACTGACGGTTGTGAAGAAAAAAAAAAAAAAAAACCGTCAACGGTCCACCCTTGAATTCGAATTCAAATTCAATCTGAAGTATGGAAGCCAATACTTCACTTCCGCCGTTCCGTCAATTGAATAACAACACAAATTTTTACTTGTGGTATTTTTAACGGACGTTCGGCCGCCATACTCCCGCTTGAATTCGAACTCAAATCCACCTCGGAGACAGGAAACGACCAGTCATTTCCGGCGATATGTCAAAATATATGCATCGAAAGAAAAATAAATGAAAACGAAAAGTGACAGGAGGTGTTCACACCACCCTCAAAATTGTCGACCCTCACACATTGCTAGTCTCTGCTAATAGATCTTCAGCTGCTGTTAATAATTGTTCATTCGCTACACCTGTATTTAATACTAATGGTATTACTCCTAGTTTTTCTGAGGTTGCTGCTGCTGCCATGCCTGCGCTGGATCACACCAGTTCTGCTACGTTTCAGACTGCCACCAATTCTCACTCGCTCGCTGCTGCTAACCGTGGCATAATTTTGCAAAGTAACAATATCGCATCTCAACCAAATAAGGCTAGTGAGGTAGTTGTGGATGAGAATGATAGCACCAAGCTAGATGTAGTGGTCAATAGGAAGTGGGTGCAATTGTCATCGTTCAAGTCGACAGTTACTAACGCCCTACGTTAAAAAGCATGCTTATATCAATGAACATCACCTGGCATGCTTTAGTCTGGTAAAAAAAGAAGCGGATATTGTCAACTTAAGAAGCGTTAATTTCAAGTTGGGAGTTGGGAGTAACACCTTTTCTGTATGATAATCTACTTAGCCCCACTCACTCTATAACCATCAAACATCAAAATTCGTCCTTTTGAAATTTTTCGAAAGCCGGTCAAAATATTGCATGGGACTTCACTAGAAGCGATGATGCTCTTGCTGCTAGCAGTACTCAACAACAGCAACTACAAACACAGCAACAACGACCACAACAACAACATCGGCAACAAGGAAGATAGATAATACAACAAACACACCAACAACTACAACAACAGAAACAACAACAACAAACACACAACTAACAACAACAAGAACAAATACACAACCAACAACAACAGCAGCCACTGCAACAGAAAAAACAATAGCAACAACAACAGCAAACACAAAATCATCAACATACACACAAAAAAAAAACAACAAAAACCATATACATATCAACAGCAAGCACAAAAAAACCAGCAGCATCAAGCACAAAAAACCAGCAGCAGCAAAACAGCAGCAACGAATACGCCAACAACATCGACAACAACAGCCTCAAACGAAATCTAATGCAATAAATATCTATTATCAGAATATTTCTGGTATTAGAACTAAAGCTTGTCTAATATTACAGAAGAATTCTCTAGCTGAATTTGATGTTGTTGTTTTCACTGAGACGTGGATAAATTCGCACTTTTTTGATGAGTTTTTCATTCAAATTTGTATATTACTTTTCGTAAAGATCGTAATTCGTTGAAAACTGGCTGTATGAGAGGTGGTGGTGTGCTGATTGCTGTAAATCGTAAATTTAATGCCTCAGTTGTTATGCTTCAAAATGCGGATTCTATTTTGGATCAGTTGTGTGTTAAACTTCAGGGTGCATTGGGAGAGGTGCTTATTTGTGTATCTTACATCCCTCCAAATTCCGCAGATAATGTTTATATGACTCATGTTAATAACATCGTTGGATTATCATTAAATAATGAGGATTGCTAATTTTGTGTATTAGGTGATTTTAAGCTAAACTATTCTAACTCCGTCTAATGTAAATAGTGGTAATGAAATTTATATTATTGACAATTTTTTAAGTTGTGATTTAGTTCAAATTAATAACATTTCTAATATGCTTAATAGAATTCTAGTCTTAGTTTTTATAAGCAATAATATCAATTTTAAGATCGTTGAAAATCCATTTCCCTTTGCTGCTTCTGACATGCACCATGTTCCGTTGGCCATAGTACTCGAATTTTATTTTTTTCACAAATAAATACAATTGATAATGTGAAAGCTTTCAATTATATATTATGTGATTTTAATCTTTTAAATAATATTTTTGTTAATCTTGATTGGGACTGCACGTTTAACGGTGCTGATGTGTCTGAATGTTTTTTTCAATTTAAGGCCAATGTAAATGAGATTTGTAATAGGAACATTCCTCATATTCCAACAACTTCTGCTTAATTGCCTTGGTTTACTGATGGCCTTAAAAACTTAAAAACCTAAGAAACAAGTTTTTTAAGAAATACAAGCAAAGTAATAATTCGTTTTTTTATGATAAATATAAGCATTATATGAGGGAATTTAATTTTTTAATTAAATTTTTGTATAACCAATACATTTTGGGGTTTGACATTAATATAAAATCTAACCCTTAAGCTTTTTGGCGATTTGTCAAATCAAAAAAAAACAATTGTGCTAGTATATCTTCGGCTGTTTTCTATAAAGGCAAAATTGCAAATAGTGCTAATGAAGCGGCAAATCTTTATGCTGAATATTTTCAGTAGAACTTTGAAACTGCTAATGATAGTGATATTTGTGATGATTTCCTCGTAAATATTCATTCTTCCTTCGATTTTGGTTCGTTTGTTTTATCCTCTGATGAAGCCATAAAAGGAATTAAAAGTTTAAAACCATCAATGAAGACAGATATTGATGGTATATATGCTTTTTTGTTAAAAAATTATTTAGGATCAGTTGAACCCATTAAAGCTAATTTAAACAAATCTCTTGCTATGGGTAATTTTCTTGATGACTGGAAGGTTGCTTTAATAACACCAATATTTAAAAATGGTAACAATAATGATATATCTAACTATAGGCCAATTTCTAAACTATCTGCTTTCTCGAAACTCTTTGAAGGCATCATTAAAGACAAGATTTACTTTGTAGCTAATCACTTGATCTGTCCTAATCAACATGGATTTGTTACTGGACGTTCAACTGTATCTAATCTTGCAATTTTTTCTGATGATTGTATTGCGGCTTTTCGAAATGGATGTCAAGTTGATACAATTATACCGACTGCTCTAAAGCATTCAATAAAGTATCTCACAAGTTTTTATTACTAAAATTAGCTAAATTGGGTTTTCATTCTAATCTTTTACTATGACATGATAAATAAGGTAAATCTGCACCTTACCTTGCTTCATCGGGAACTCCTCAAGGTAGTATTTTGGGACCGCTGTTATTTATATTGTTCATATACGATATAAGTTCGTGTTTGTTTAAAGCTAATTACCTTTTATACGCAAATGACTTTAAAATATACATTGCAGTTAAAAAATCAATCTGATTCTGATTATCTACAGGTTGAATTATCTAATGTGTATGCGTGGTGCTACAAAAATCATCTTTCACTCAATATTAATAAATGCTTTCAAGTAACGTTCACCAAGTCGCAAAACATCTTACATACGTCGTATCACATTGGTACCTCTGTATTGCAAAAATTTGATAAAACTTTAGACTTAGGTGTCATTTTTGATGACAAATTAAAATTCTCTAATCACTTTGATTTTATAATCTAGAAAGCTTATGCTTTAATAATAGTACCGCCTTTTTGGACACCCATACTCGCATAAAACTCTTTATACTTCTTTGGTTGGATCCAGACTGGAACATGCCTCTTTGATTTGGAATGCATATTATGCTCTCCATATTAATCGCTTCGAGCGGCTACAAAAATTCTTTACCCGTTATGCTTTATGATCTTTATATCCTATTGAACCTCTTCCCTCATATAATGTTCGATGTTTACTTATAGATTTAAAAACATTGCAAAATAGAAGAATAATGC